>JAZFAU010000114.1:600000-941095 GCA_037178615.1 Dione vanillae
GAATCATGAGATTAGTCATCAACTTTAGGATTATAAAATAACATGAAATAAATTAAATTTAATTATTAAATTGAAATCGCTAATGTAACTCAGTGAGAAAATTGTTTTTAGGTGTGATCCCCACTCGAACCTTGTTAAGACAAGCAGCGTTAAGTTTCTCCATTTAACAAGTAACGTCAACATAATTAGTGAAGTAAAATAAAATAGCAGAAATAATTAAATTCAAATTTTGTAAAAATAACAATTAAATCAAGACTACCGTGGCGCAGAGACGAAGCGTCTCTCTTTAGACACAATTGTTTAATTTCCGTTTTCTTCGCTCTGGCTACTAGGCAAGCACAGCGTTGAGTTCCGCTATTGGGTATGGAATGCCTCGCAAGAAGGCGAAAAGCAGGGAACACGGAGTATCTTAACACTAGGTTCCCACGGCTTATATGGTTCCCTGTAAGCTAAAAAAATTAAAAAAAGACAATTTAACAAATGTGGAATTACCACATAGCCTTCATTATTTCACGTTCACAGGCTATCATAAGGTTATCATTTTATAAAACAATACATAGATGAATAAAATAACAATTGAATTACTAAATATTTTGTGCACCTGTAGTCTGAAAAGAACGTTATAATTTGGCAGAACGCCAAGTGGATGATAGCGAGCTATCTTTATTACATATACTAATTGATTTAGTGAATAAATGTAATATTTCGACTATAGAATTAATATGTGTACTAAGTCATGACTAAATTTATTTATTATCGCTTATTCAAAAATATTATATGTTTTACATGTGGTTTCGACATAAGGTAAGGGAGATCAAGTCGAGTGTCAAATATTGCACACTGCCATAACCATTGCCATAGAATAGTGACAATTGAATCGTCAGCTGTCAGTGTTCCACGATGACCCTAAATACAAAATAATATTTACTAAGTAAAAAAATGATTAATGTAGCCTTTTTACTTGTTATAACTTTTGAAATTTGGTTTTTGTTCAGATAAATAATTTATACTGAACTAAAAACTTTTAAGCTGATTTTGTTACAAGAGACGCCACACTTACCAGTACAACATTATGTATTTATTATGTTAAAATTAATTCCAAATGTAGCTACTTTATTAAAATAAAAGGTGAAATTTGTAACTTTGTTTAACACATTGTTATGAAAGTGAAATAAAACTTTATAAGCTCACACTGAATGGCCGTCTCCTTTTGTCTTATTTTGAAAGATATTATTGTTGTTTAGCTCAGCTGCACTCTTGTAGCTTTGATCAAATAAAAGTCATCTTATTAAGTCCTTCAGCTTAAGTATTTTTTTAGTACACAAAGCTCGACAAATATGATATATTTAATTCCGTATATTAAAAATTTACTAAATTCGACGAATTAGATCGTCGATTAGACGAGACGATCTAATGCTTCTGTTTACTGTTGTGAAATATGGCGACACCAAGTGTTATTCAATAACGTTTATACTAAGTGAATTATACATCGCCCTTATTTACAGTTATGTTGTATAATGTTAAAATTGCTTCTAATTTTTTTAAAGATTTTAACGTTTTATATGAAAAATGTATCACTTGTAACTTTTTTATTTCATAAATCAAATTAATACAATAGGCGCAGCCCCTCAATACACAATGTCTCAATAATTAAACGGACGTGGAAATTGGAGTCTTGTAGTACTAGCTCTTGTTTTTATTTGTCAATCAAGAATATTTGTAACAATTTATTAAGATAATGAAATATTTAAGTATTATAGAAACTTATCAACATGTTTATTCTGAGGAAATTTTAATCACTGCCTCTGTAAGCATAAAAACTGTAACAATGAGAAAAATATAAAACCAAATACAGGCTATTTAGTAAAAGACGGCATATGTCATTTTCTCTTTAGCAGCATTGCTCGACGTTTTAATAGAGCTACAACAAAGGTTTTCAATTCAGTAATTAGAATATTTTGAAATTTTACAAATCTTATTTGCTTATTCTTCTTTTAATTATTCTTATTTTTATAATCAAGCATTATTTTTTGTACGTATCTTTAGCAGATTTGGATTATTCATACCCTACAGGCTCGAGCTTCTAACTCTGTAATTAACCAGTAAACAAATATAAATTACGAAAAGAATTTAATATGCTAGTACTTATTTACCTAGAAATAAGTTTATAAAGATTGATTTTAGGTATACGTAATAAAAATTGTATATAATATATTTTATGTAATCACGTAAAAGAGTACGTAAATAATGATTTATATTTAATATCGTACGTCTTACACCTGGAATGCGATATAATGCGTTGCTGCACTTAAACCGTACCTACCGTCCTAAATCATGGTGAGAGCCAAAATAATAATCTGACAAAATTAATAGCTACATTAGTACATACATATATAATGTATGTACAAGAATCTGTTTATAGACGCCCCTCTAAAGTGGAGTTAATCATAATATTGTAACTAACTATTCGTAAAACATACGTAAATTAACTTAAGGATAAATTTTACGGGAATGAATTTTAATAACTTCGAATTATTCTACACTTTAAGTTTCAAAGGGTAATGACGAAAATGTATCAAAGGAAACAGAAACATATTAAGAAAATGTATTCGTTGATAATGCTTTTCTTGAGATTATTTTTTAACTGAGCTGAGCTTCAAAATAATGACATCGGGAGATCATTTAAAGAGGATAATCGAAAGAAAGCATAAATTATTAGTTCGTAAATTTATCATTATATTTGAAATTAAAAAAAATAGAAAGAGAAATTAGATCAGAAATTTAATGATTGTTAGTTTTTTGTTTTAATATTCATACTTTATTGTTACACAAAAGTTGGCTAGCGATTTTTTCTACTTTGTTAAGCATGTGATATTGGAGTCAATTATTTCTGTTTAATGTCTTATAGGCGTTTCTATTAATGTTACTTATTTAGTAAACAGACTTGAAAAATCAATTCTTAATTTATTCTTTTAAAACTAATTTCCATGATTAATTCATAATTAGTATTTTATAGCAAAATATTAAATCACAACGTTGAGTTGAAATAATGAAATACGTTAAGAATTTTATGACCGCTTTCGACGTTACCTCCATTATTTCCCCAGTGTGTTATTAAAAATACTTCAGCAAGAGTATAATGAGCAAAATCTCAGCTTTTAAATATCTGTAAGAAATACTTCCGGTAAGACCGAAGAAAATGAGTTTTTAAGATATTTAAGAATGTGGTGCAGTTGTATTGTTCCAACTTCAATATACTACTTCATAACTAAAAACAAATGGAAACATGAAATATGTAGTCAAATAATATAATATTTATATTTGAAAATTAAAAATTTCTCATTATGCAGTTGATAGAACGAAAAATGTAGACATGAGTTAAATAAATATAATACATACATAAAGTATGTAGGTATGTACCTTGCCTTGAAAGTCGAAAATCAAAACAAATTCATTCCCACTAAACTTAAACGTACACAAGTAGGCGAGTAAGAATAAAATAATATCTGAAGACATTTAGAGGAAATTATATTTTTTAGCCACGTTTATTTTGAATAGCGCCTGATTGGACCTTTACTTCGCATCCTTTTCAAAATATGAAAGATGTTTATTGAATGATGTAATTCCTTAACATTACTATTTAAAATTGAATTATATACAAATAAAGTAAAAAAATTATAATATATATATATATATATATATATATATATATATATATATATATATATATATATATATATATATATATATATATATATATATATATATATATATATATATATATATATATATATATATATATATATATATATATATATATATATATATATATATATATATATATATATATATATATATATATATATATATATATATATATATATATATATATATATATATATATATATATATATATATATATATATATATATATATATATATATATATATATATATATATATATGTTAACTTTTATGGATCGTTGCAACTTCCTTTTGGCGTTTGTGAAGAACGATAAAGAGGTTACAACGCAAGTGCACGCTAGCCAACGGCACAATTTACCTTTCTTCGTGACAAAAACGTTTACGGCTTCATACAATGCATGAAAGTTGTTATCTATTCTATTTTGCATTTAATGTAACAGATTCATAACAAGGTCTTAGGAATCACGGCGCGATCGTTGATTTGCATAAAATATTATGTTGTGCTATAATGGTATTGATAGGCGTAGGCGAAACGATTCGTCAGAATATGTATAGTGTTTGAAGAGTTACCTTAATAAGCTACACTTATTTATTAATAATATTTAATATTAATTAATATTAATTTTATAATGTAACTTGTGCCCGCAAGTACATAAACGTGCACAAAATTAAGCAAACTGATGCAAAATTTTCCAGTTCCAAAGTAAGCAAGGATTGTTAATGTTACACAAGCTCTACCACACTAAGCCTTATTTAATAAAAATATTGCATGGGAAAACTTAAGCTAACATAATGTCATATTGTATGTTTTCCCGTTCCGTTGAGGATTACTCTTAATAACGTTACAATGGCTCAATTAATTTTTATATTAAAAATACACAAAACCTTATTGTTATTTATATTTTATATAAACTAGAAAATATATATTTTCACTCCTTTCATACTACTCGTTTTGTTATGTGTATCTGGAAATCGGGACACTCTGTCTCTCGTTTCCGACAAATTTCAGGGCATTACTTATGGAGTGGCACAGCTCTTTACTTTGAATACATAACAGATATATTCGAAGCTGATAATTTTTTTGAGAATACTATTTTAAAAAAATAACAAGTTCAATTCCACCGTTTAATTATAGAACAGCAGGGCAATCAAAATGATTACAACTTATGAGGATCAAACCCACGAATATCACTTTTACTACACAGTTGCGCCACGACGCGATGGTCATATGCATACATTGTATTTATAAATTTATTTTCACATGTTTTTCGTGTTTTGCCCGGAAGGCAACAATCGCTCCTTCATCTGCTATTCAGTTTCATTTAAATACAACATTGAACAACAAAAAATAAGCATACGAAATAAATGAACTCGTATATCACACGTCGCATTCGATTTCATATTTTACTTAAATATAAATACAATCTCTACTATTATAATTATAATATTCTACTATTATAATTATAATATCGTGGCGTTGTTGCACAGAGACGTAGTGTCTACATGAAAACGTGGCGGATTGTGGGTTCGATTCCTACTCGAAAAAAGGTGGACTTTTATATTTCCATTTTCTTCGCTCTGTAATCTAAGCAAAGCGCTGTGTTGAGTTCCGCCACTCAACACACAATGCCTCGAAAAAGGTGGAAAGCAAAGATCAATCAGTGGCTCCTATAGTTCCTGCAATTCCTTCTGCCTTTGCGGGATAAAGCGTGAAGCGTGAATATGTATTAATCATTAGTGCACTTACCTTTCATTAATAATTCAGGTAAGCTCCCTTTCGTTTCTCTATACATTATTCGCAACAGCTGTTTACGTTGAATGTTATCTTTAATTATATTTATACCAATATTATATTATAACAAGAAAGCAACATTAATATTCATATTTTATATATTTGTTGTTATCAAGGGATTCAAATAATTTCGAGAGAATGAAATTGGTAACTCAAGTTACATATAAGATAAACAGTAGCCTTTGTCCACGTCGATGTCACAAACTATCCCCGTTCACAATTTGACGACGATCGATTGAGGCGTTATGGCGTGAAAACAAGACAAACAAGTAAACTCGTGTTCACCACACGCGTGTCAAGGTTTTAAATATTTTTTTTAAAAATAACTTATTTGTAAAACTATTTTGGGAGGAACCTTGAATTATTTCGAAATGGGATGAAATCTCCCTATAAGATACCGTTCGTTATTTTACTTTTACATGATCAACGCTTAACTGACATAAAATAAAGTCTAATTAAATAAAACAATACAAATGACTTTTGCTTCAATTAAAACAAAGAATACCATTATTAGCTATTCCTTTTTTTCTTTATTTGTTTACTCATTTGAATCTTTAATAGAGTTAGAATTCCTTGTCTGTATATACTATATACAAATCAAATATTTTTTTTAACATAAATTCTATTTTTAAGGACATACTTCTATTAAATGCTAATTAGCAAACCGTTTAAATATAAGTACGATAATAACACAAAACATTTAATTAGTAAGCTGCATGTTCATGTTTCAACTGATTGTATCATGCAATTTGTGACAGCGTAAATCACATTTTAAACATTCAAAATAATTTAAACGTGTTTCACAAACCTACTACATTGTACTAGATATTGATAAAGTTAAAGCATAAATTTAGCATGTAACGGCGAACACTGCTGTAAATTGCCGCTAAAAATAATATTGAACGTCCACGGCTATTGCGAATGATGTATAGAGACGAAGGGGCGCTTACTAGAATTATTGATGAAAGGTAAATGCACTAGTGAATGAAGAACTGATTTCACTTTTATTATACTCGGAAATACTGTTGATTATTTTGTAATAAATTTATGTGCAGCTTCATTTTAGATATAAAAGTTATTCTCTTTTCTTATTGCCACAAAAATTACACACATCTTCCAAAGAATTTCGTTTAATAATCTATAAATTCAACTTGTTTGCTACACTTACCCTTATTACAGATTTAACATTGCTTGGAACGTAAACCGTACAATCCTATTCCTTTTGTGAAATATGTACGGCGGTACTTCGGCTTGCTAATGAACGAGAACTCGTCGAGCATAAAACAAAGGCAGAATGATTGACCATTTTCATCATTTATAATTAGCTAGCTTATATATATATATATATATATATATATATATATATATATATATATATATATATATATATATATATATATATATATATATATATATATATATACACGACAAAGTTATAATTTTCTCAAGATTCTATTTAAAATTTAATATTAATAACTTTCAAGTTAATTTACTATCGCTCGTTTTCATTAAACGATATAATGAAGTGATTAATTACACAAGACGTCCCAAATTTGTTCAAAAATTTCGAACATAAGGCATGTTACTAACATTTTGTATCAAATACTCTTGATCTTTAGAAAGAATTCGATTATTTTTTCAGCTTCACGCACAGCCGGGTACGTAGACAACTTTGAGTAATACAACCCTCCATAATCAATGACATGTATTTTTTGCTTTATAACATAACGAAACTTCAACACACAAGTACATCATACATCAATGTAGGCAATATGCGGCAATGTGAAATTCAACGAAATTCTGTGGAATATTTTCATCTTTATATTTATCGCAAAACTGTCAGCTTGAGAAAAACTCAGTTGACATTTTTTTTATTTTGTCTGTGGAAAACTAATATAGTACTTAATACCAGGCGCACAATTACATGTACAGTAAATTTTAAATCATCGCCTAAATAGTCACGACGACGTTATATTATTTTTATTGTAGAACAAAATATTATTGATGCTGTTAGCCTTAAAATTCTTTAACGATATTTCACTAAAAATAATCTATTTACTAGATTAAATAAATAAATTTTTAAATTATAAATTGTACGCATAAAAAGAAGTTACCGCATTGTTTACGTAGGCTAGATCAGTACACGTAAATATTTATATGGGTGATATTGATGTTTATTTTCATCTTAGCGTGTAATTGAAACAATTGTTTTAAGGGCGGGCACACCCAAGAGCGGTACAAATTATCAGAAAATGAAATAATTTTATTTATTACAATATAGATTTCCTTTCATTATTTTTGTAACAACTTTCCAAATAATTAATTCCATTTAATTTAAATAAAAAGTATGAAGTCATTTTTATCTAGATATTCGTTGACTTGATGTTAATTTCAGCGAGGTAACTCCCTGAAATCTAATGAAAACAAGTCTTGACTGACATATGGACGCAAAGGTTGTTTGAGTTCTGTTTTCTTCCTTTAACCTTGCGGAACTATAAAATAAATAGTCAAATACCTGTACTAAGTGCTTGTTATAAAGTTATATAATGTTATTCCTTGTTTTGTTATAGGATTTAATATTAATATCCTGTATGCAAAATATAAATTTATTTTGATCACTATTTGACTTGAATTAAATAATATAGTCCACCACCTTCTTGCTATACGAGTAAACTTTAGACCTTTTTAATTTATTACTATTTTATATTCGTTTTTCATAAATATTCAGCAAACTCATGAATATGTTAACGTGCGTTTATATATGAGGCGAGTGCGTGTAAGACATTGACAGCTCATCCGATATATATAATAAGAATAATACAAATATTTACAAATAAACTCGGAGGTAACTCTGTAGGTACCTATAACAAGTTATATATATATATATATATATATATATATATATATATATATATATATATATATATATATATATATATATATATATATATATATATATATATATATATATATATATATATATGAAATAACATTTATTATAGCCTTCCTCGATCATTGCTTTATTGAACCGAAAAATATGTTTTACTAGAATTCTTTAGATTTATAAAACTTAGTTCAGATTTTATTTACAAAACATGATAGCTGCGATTACTAATCTAAATGTTACATCATTTATTATGTACTTAAGTTTGACAGCTAATTAATCATTTTGCCTCAAACTTCGCTATACTAAATATTATACTGTTATATAGATTTTTTGTTGGTTACCTTATTATCCAAGTTGTTTTACAACGTTAATACTATACTAGTTTTTGTTCTCCAGAAAATTTTTCTTTTGAAAACATTATTATATTGTCTTTAATAAATGTTAAATTTATTTACTGGAATTTGATTATTCATAGAAAGTTTACATTTACTTTAAGTTTCAACTCTATAGAGGGCTTTGTGTAACAAAAATTGTTTGGTATAATTATGCTTTATAAAATGTACACAAATCAGATTAGTGAACCGTTTCCTGATTAATTATATAGTTTATACTAGACTTATAATAATTGTATGTATATATGAATATCGAAATTGCTAAGTATTCAAATAGATGCAATGCCATGCCAGTAGTGTCATGACAATACTAAACTTAGCAAGCAATATTTCCTTAGACATGTTTGTACTGTAATAGAAAAATAAATAGCTAATACAAGAAAAAAAATAGCTAATCAATACTAAGTATGCAGAGAGGGCTACCTGCTGTATGCGGTAGATGCAAAAAGAGAAAACCAATAAATTGATAATACTTTTTGAGCTTTAGGTTAAGGATATCTACTCCCTATGTAACAGATTAGGCACACTCGCCCAATTTTTTGTGGCGGTACTTAACACCACGCTTCTGTTATAAATAAAGAAAGAAAATGTAAGTAATCCATTATTATGCGTTATTCTTAAGGCGTAAATTCGACTTTTTTTTAGCTTCACGCTTTATCCCGCATACGGCAGGGTATGCAGAGGGAACTGCAGAGACCATGGGAACCTAGTGTTAAGACACTCCGTTGCTTAATTCCCTGCTTGTCTCCGTCCCCGCTTTCTGCCTTTTTCGAGGCATTGCGTGTTGAGTGGCGGAACCAAGCTCTGCTCGTGTGTCGAGAGATATAGCTAGTATATGCAAGCCAGATTTGTGAAGGAATCAAATCTCTAAATTAACGCAATTAAAACTTATCTGTGTTAGTGCTTAATTTTCACAGTATTTCAAATAAAATTCGCAGCGAGACAAAATGAAATTTTCGTTGACCTCCATTTATCAAATTTTGTAAGAAGTTTGAACGAAATTAAGTCACCTGAGGAAAATCGGCACATAGGAAATTTATAGGTGTATCTGGCAAAAAAATAACAAACTTATATATGTGTAGTTGAATTCATATAATTTGAGTTTGCCAACTTTTACAACTTTCCATTAACCTACAATCACGAAATTGTTAGGGTGCGCCTTGATCTAGCCTCCATTGCGTAAGTACGACTTGTGCTTGACGATTTTATAAAAAAAAATAATGTAAATAACGATACAGCACACATAATATCATTGAAACTCGTCGTAGTCGTCTTTGGCACGCTATATTTCACCTTGAAGGCTTTTTGATTCTTATCTACAATAAAATTATTTATATACGTAAATATATAACCTTTTCCGAACACAGCTGAAATTGCTGCTATGATTGGCATAAACAGAAAAATCAACAGTAAAATAAATTAAAAAAGTGACATAAAAGCAAGTGTATAATGTATTGTATTTTTATATAAAAGATATCATTTGACATATTTGTATAGACATAAACATAACGCATTGTGAAAAATCAAGATACATACACAAATGTATCAATAAATGTTTCTGACTTAGTACCGTTTTAGCTCTCTTAATTAATTGATATGTTTAATTGTTGTCGGGCTAAGAGAAACATATTATTTTCTACTTCAAAATATGTACCAACTATATAAAAGTGTAAGCAAGAAGTTCAGTAAAATGATTGTATAAATAAAATTTTAAAGCCCCTATTTAATTTTAATATAACGAATACTTAACAAAGAAGCTTAAAATAATATACTTCGATAATGAGCAGCATTGAGAAATATGTCATCTCTTATAGTCGTCAGTCGAAAGTACCTAATTTATAGGAAAATTAAAAAAATATAATATATTTTTAAATCTATACAGTGATATTCTAACTGTAATAGTTATTGCTTAATGTCGAACCTCGAACTTTAAAATTGCTTCGCAACACATGTGAATACGAGCACTTACTTACCTATAATAAGCTTACATTGTAGTTTAGAACTGAATTACTTTAGTATGATTTAACTTTACAATGTTGAGAGTTGAACTAAGTTTCATATTAGTAAATTAATTTCTATACATTCGATAGAATAATAATAAATAATATAAGGTACCTAGTACTATTGACTAAATGTACAGTAACAGTTTTCAAGTAATTAAAGGATTTTAAATACACCACACCTTGACGACCTGTGATTGCATTAATAAATACAGAAGCAGTTGCCTTCGCGTGCTATATTATAAGACGATGTATAAGCGTCATGAACACATACAATACCTAGAACGCCGGAAGGCTGCATATAATATGTAAATTATATTACGTATATTGTGATATTTCTTTCAAATTAATAAGCAAATTTATATGCAAGTTACGTAATAACGTGTAGGTGTAATGGTTAGCTTATGGGACTAATGTCGAAATCTATGGTTTCGCCAATAAGATCCTCTTACTACGAGCTGCTTGCTCTCTAAATAACTAATAAGTAATTTCATTATTTTCTGTGTAAAAACGATGACAAAAAAGTTACTTATCGGGTAAGAGTATATTTACTTACACTTTACAATGCATGAAAATTATATGTTATGTCTTTCCGCTTTATCCCGCTCATGGCAGGATAGGCAGAGGGAACTGCAGAAACTATAGGAACCTAATGTTAAGACAGTGCATTGCTTAGTCCCTGCTTTCCGCTTTTTTCGTGTTCCGTGTTGAGTGGCGTGGCGTTTTTCCGTGTTGAGTGGCGGAACTCAACGCCGCGCTTTGCCTATTTTTCAAAGTGAAGAAAATGTAAATAGAAAAATCTTCACCGAGTGGGAATCGAACCCACAAGCCGTCGCGATTACAGGTAAACGCTACGCGTCTGCGCCACAACGATTCTGTAACTTAATAGAAATATAAGTAATACTAGAGAAGGCAAAATCAAATACGACAGAATTAAGCTATTGTCAATTAATAATATTAATCCGTGTGTGGGTTTCTAATGCTTATAATGCTTAATATATTAGAGGGTTTCCAATGCAATAATAAACGTATTTACACGATCTAACGTATCTACATTCATCGAACACAAGCCACCGTGCGTGTATATTTGATCCTATAGTGAATGACGTTTTTATAAAACAGCAAGTCATCACTCATCATTATTCATAAGAGCATTTATATGTACATAGTTTGATTTTAAATAATAGCAATGTTTTAAAAATGTGCACCATTCAAAATGATTAATGAATGCAAATTATGATCTTTTATCACATTCATCAAAACGTTAAAATTTTACAATTTGTTAATTTTATTGTAAATGGGAAATTATTAAAAAATATATAATTTAAAATTTTTTCTCAACATAATATATCACGACAGAAAGTATTATCTCACAGATAGCAGATCATAGCTAGCTGAGACACTAAGACACTTCGTTCTCCGCATTCCACCTTTTAAGACAACGATAACGCCCTCCTCTTTTGCACGTTTACCGTCACAGAAGAAAGCTAAAATAGTTAATTCGTTTGTGGGTATTAAACCCACAACCGTCTCCTTTACAATGAAACGTTATGAGCTAAAACGTTTTCAACTTTACAAACTAATCGTTACTTAGCCAATTAAGATTTTAAAGTTAATATTGTAACGCACCAACGAGTAACGAATCTATTGTAGCTTTTGATTTCAAAACAAATCACTCAATGTCATAAACAACAGATTTGTAATATGAAATTGATTGTTCTTTGTGGACAGTGGTAATTAATTACTATGTATAAACTATATAGTTTTTGATTAATGGTTATATAATTTGTATTTATTTGATTCCACTATTTTTTTAGTTGCATAATTTTCCATTTTAGTAATAAATAACATTATCATAATCTCCAGATATAACGTGTACATAAGGTTTCGTTGTTTTATTGTGTCATATTGCAATAATAATTATATTTAGTTAACGTCGTAGCACACACGCTCAGAGTCTGTCTGTATATGCGATGGTTTGTGTGTTCGATTCCACTCGGGAAGAATAAATTATTTTCATTTTCTTCGCTTTAGTAACATTGCTTCGAAAGATTGAAAGCGGAAAACGGAGTGTCTTTACATTTCGTTTCTTAAACAAAAAATGTTTCTTATATGTCTGTATATCTTTAATTTAGTGTGAAATCAATCAAAAATCAATTATGATGGAGTTCAAAATAGAAAATAAATTTAAGGTCAAGCCTTCACTTTATTATCTGTTATGTTGAAACATCATACTAAGCTAATACACATGAATATACAAAGTATCTGTTAACTTTTATATTTACAAAATTAGATAAAGCACATAAAATTTATCATATTCAAGTTCTTAGCGTACAATAATAATTCTTATTAATGCTGTAATAAAAAATTTAGTTGCACTCAGTAAAATATACTTATATAAGCTGCCTAGATGAAAGAATTTGATGTTGCATTTACATTTTGAATGAAAGTTATGTAAATCAGAATAAAATCACAAACTTTTAAAACATTCATTGACAGTGTAGGTGAAAAACATCTGTAATAAAATTACAAGTATAAACTATCTCTCTATATATAATTGTGTTTATGTTTACAGATGCATATATAAAAATGAATATGACAAAATATTGCACAAAATGTTTAGATTGTTTAATTATATTTAGTATATTAATAAAAAATATACAAGTTTTATATATTTAATGAGATAAAGTAGAAAAAAATCGCATAAATATACAACCCTAACGTCAAAAACTGCTAGTTTGAATTATTACTATATGTTGGATGGTTTATCGATGAATATTGGTATGACTATGCTATAGCCACAATATTGTGAAACTAAGAATATTTTTTGAATTATACGGATTCACCGCATTCATTCACATCCTGAACCCGTCAAGTTTTAGTGGAGAAGCTCACAGTAATAATACCTGTGACTTACGTCGAAAATATAGGCTTAAATCCACCCCTCAGTAGAAGCTCGCCTACTCTATCTAATCTCTTCACTTTACCTTTAATCAGATGTTTCTATTAACGCCGCCTTCGGAGTACGATTTAAAAAGAATTAATGATACCTCTAGACACACAACAACTGTATTTTAAAAATATTCGAAGCAAGTATTGATATCATATTAAATAAATTCGTTTTGCCGCCTTTCAACTGAACTTATTACTTTTATAAGTACCTCCGTAAGTTTCTTACTAAGCTAAGCTCTGCTGGCTTTTTTTATTAAGTTCGTTAAGAAGATATATATTTTCGTTCGGAATGTAACCATTGACTTATTTGATTTATTTTTACTGTTTATTTTTCGTTTTTGTATACAGCTCTCATGAAATACATTCGATACATGAAAGAATTTTTTAAAGTAACTATACTTTCTATAAATCTATAATTTTAAAATGCTTGCTGTGCTAACTTTAACCGAACCACTTAACATTTTATATATTCATAACATTTTTATTCATCAGAGTAAAACAAATATATTAATAATTTAATAAATATATAGCAACATATATTTTTTTTTTATTTATATATAAAAACGAGGTTTAGGAAAACTAGGCAAAGCGCGGCGTTGAGTTCCGCCGCTCAACACGCAATGCCTCGAAAACGGCGGAAAGCGGGGACGGATAAAGCAGGGGCTAAGCAACGAAGTGTCTTAACACTAGGTTCCCACGGTCTCTGCAGTTCCCTCTGCCTAGCCTGCCTTGTGCGGGATAAAGCGTGAGGCTATAAAAAAAAAAAGTTTTGTGTTTGCTTCACGCTTAATGCAGGCAAGGTAGTGTTAAGACACTCCGTTCCCCACCTTTACAACTTTATGAAAAATGATCTAGATTTACTTTTTGTATTATCACGTAATTATTTTTATTTATATAAAAGCATTTTTTAAGTGGCGATTCAATATTATTGTGCTTTGTTACTTTAAGTGTACACTAATTAATACATTTTGTATAAATTTTCAACATTGGATGTAATATACTTTTTGCACAAAATACTATGTTATTTAGAAATTTTACTCGCGCCCTCGTTAGTAAGTGCTTGATTTTGTTGGTCTATACGAGTAAGTAGTACACTTCTAGGGACTCCAAATATAAACATTATAATAAATGTACCACAGTAGTTGCCATAAAAATTATCGAATATTTCTCAGTTTGAAAAGTACACTCTATGTTGATAATTCTAAGAAATTTAGATCCAGACTCTTCTCTCAAACTTGATGCTCTTATACCGACTGTTTGCAGGTTTCAATCCTCACTTCCTTTAATTTGTCTCTTTTGCGCCATTGCAAAATATTCCAAAATTTAAGTGAGACACATATAATATTTATTATTTTAATACTTTTATAAATGTTTCTTTTAACACTCACGTTCAAGGCAAAATATAAAAAGTGGTTTATTAAAATTCTTATTCCTAAATGCATCTAAATATATATAACAATATGAATATTTTTCCGTAATATCCAAGTTTCTCTTACATTCATCGCCCTATATATGTTTAACCTTCTTAAGGTTTCAACTTAAGCTTTCTTATGTAATAAATATATGTCCTCATACACAAGATACAATAAATCAAATATAGCGTAGTGTCACCTGAGTTTCACGATGTCCACCGCTTTTGTCTGTCGTAGACACATTTACATATCTATTTTTACACCTCAACCAAGCTCGAGCCATTAGCATGTTAATTTATTTTCAAGCTCTTTTCCTTAGGTTTAAAAACACAATTAGTAAATTTATTTCGTATACAATGTTAGTATATATATTTTCAATTTGTTATCCTACAAACCCTAGGAATAAGTAAAGTATATAATAAAATTATGTTGGTTTGTGAGATAGACTAAGGCAGTATTAATTAATTCATTTTCTCCATTTTCCCTGTTTGTTCCATTTACCACTACTGTGTAGATGTGGTCACGTTTTAAACAACCTAAATCGAATATTGAAAAAATTAAGCCTTAATGGAATTCGAAGACGTAACCGTCACGCGGCAACTCTCGTGTCTGAACTATGCCAGTATGCTACTTAAACATTTTCAAAGTCTTATTAGTACAATACCGCTGTTTTTTATGCTTAGTTAAATTATAACATCTTATACTGATAACAATTTCTTTTACTATTTACATGGAAGATAACATTTTATATTAGGGCATAATAAACTGAAATCTCCTTATACCTCAACGCGTGTGCACTTTAATTTAAATATTCCACTAATGTTTTCTGCATCTATCCAAATTCATTCATCACTTGAATTATTAAAAATTTAAGCATTGAATTTCATAAACGTGCAATGTTACATTTAAAAAAATAAACAAACACAGTAAAGAAACACGTCACGTTGACTTCAAAGAATTAATATCGTAACTTTAAGCCAAATTCTGAGTCAGAGGAAAGCTTTGGCAATGATTATTACTCATGTTTATCGATGTCGGGATAACTCATCTCGCGTGTTTCTCCGTCTCCTGACGCATGCCGGCTATTTTCAGACGGCCACTGCACCTACTGAATGTTGGTCTTTTGAGTCCTTTTTGGATACACTTATAAATAACACTTTCTACTTTTTCTTTTTCACATACCGAAAATGACTGCATGCTGTTGACGGTTTTAGGATGTTTATTTTTATGTCCAGCTTGTTTCGGTCGGTATGTTAGTTATGGCTTAGTTGAGAGCAAAAATGCTCTCTCGCTCTAAATATTCTTTAGTGTTTAAAAATCTGTTAAAAATAATATATAGATTTAAACATAAAAGTAAGGTTGCCCCTTATTCAAAATGTTTTGTAATGCAAAGTAGTCATAAGTATATAATTCATGATATTATTCGTTGACACTAAGAGTTACTTCTATAATGAAAGTCATTTAAACAATATTTCTTAGTCACTTCGTAATCTTGGACGTTTAGATGTCACAATCAGGATAAATTATTTTTAATTAGTAATTGCGAGGGAATAAACATGGTATTTTGGCCAAGTCGCAGACGCATGGCTACATACCGAATGCCGCCCACACAAAGCTCCGGCCGTAACAAAACGACACCGCCCGCCCGTCAGTATACGTTCAGTCTTGACTAAAGTAACTTCTCTGATAATCATTCAAAATTTAAAAAAATTGAAGTCTTTGATAATACAATAAATATAATAATATCTTTCTTGTTGTAAGTGTTTTAAAAGTTTATTCAGGTAATTGTTTTTATTTTTTCTGAATTATTTTATGTTAAATCAATTAAATTTTAAAACTGATCTTCTTGCTTAAGGTATTCTATATAGGCTTGCCTTTTACTATTCAAAAATTATAAAAATCTATTACATTTTACTTAATGTATATCTTTATTGGCTTTATAAATAACATTAAAATAACAATTTTTATACTTCTTTATTTATTATACCTTTTTTATTTATTTATTAAAAAAATGTAGTCATACTAAAATACTTATGAGGCCGTTATACCATTAACTTTCGAACAAAGCGAAATGGCATGCAAACACTGTGCGCTTGGCAATTTGCCAATCATTACAATCAATTTCTCTGAATTTAGTATTTCACATATTCACGTTGGACTAGATTCATAAAAATATATTTGTTTTAGGCGTAATTTTTCATCTCAAGAATAAATATTTTATATAATAAAAATGTCTGAAAATAAGACACTAGAGGCAGGCCAAATGGTCGTCAAAAAGACGATGGATGAAATAATGCAACAAAGACAAACTACAGAAAAGGTCACAATTCAAGCAAGACAAGAATTCCGTGAACATTATCAAGAGAGCTACGAAGAAGAATTCGAGGAGGAAACATTTATCGATCAATACGGCAACGCAACTACAAAAAGGGTAGAATCTAGCAGCGAGAGCAAGGAACACTCTAAAAGTGCAGATGTCAAAGTGAAAGCTACAGGTCTAAACGCAGAGCAAGTTAAAGCGCTAACAGACTGCGCTAATCAAGCAGGACAATTGGCGCTGGACTCTAAATCTGCAAACTAAGCAATGTAAACGTCATAATACTGCTTTTAAATATTTAACTCTTCGACTTAGTAGTAAATTGTCCGAATATTGAAACTACTTTAGTATAATAATGTTGTTGTTCGAGCGAAGCATTGACGTTTTAGTCTTTTATATATATATCATGAAATTAAATACTAAATCATATTTTGTTGCAGGTGTCCTTGTTCGTTCGTGAGGTGGTCAATAAGTGATAAGACTGTGCCCAGTGTTCTATATAACATATTATATATCTTTGGAAGCTAAAATTGTAATTCTTGCAATAAATTTAATAATAAATAGAAAATGATTTCATAAAAAGTGGTGTTTTTTTTTTTAAAAAAGGTGTTAGTTACTACTAGTAATATAATCCATTGTTTTACAAAATGGAGGAAGAGGAGGACGAACGAAAAAGCAGGCGGCCTAAGCTTGCTGCATTCAGCTCCTTAAATGCTCGAGTTGTCCATGCCTCACTTGAGGAAGGTTCTATCCGACAGCAAGCCTCGGGGGAGTCAAATGACGTAAACACCTGTTCAAGTATTTCGACGACCCAATATAGTGATAGAAGTTTCGTTTCAAAAGCAAGCACATTCTCTAGAAGTGGAACGTCAAGTTCTAGCCAGGAGGAATGTGAGGTTGCTCAAACGACGGTTACAAGTGGGCAGTATTTAGCAGCTGCCAGAGTAGAAACTGCTCGCTCTATGGAGAGCCTACGGCCTAGTAAGGACACGTCACCTGCACGCCCTTCGAGCTCATGCACGTCAGTCCGAGTACATCGCAGTTCATTTCTAACAGCAAGCGAACGGGATGTAAGAGAGACACGAGGCGCACCGGCGCGGAGGGCTTTATCTGGTGAGGACATGGGTAATTCGGCAGAAAAGCGACGAGGGTTATTTGCCAGTACTGAACGACGAGTTCTGCAACAACTTAGCTTACCACCCCCGGAACGTCGATTAACAATTTTAAGCCCTCACAGCCCTATGGCATCTACTGAACTACAGTGGCCAATTCCATGTGGTATCCGGGGTAGACGGAAGAAAGGAATGGTTCTGCCAAAACTAATTTTGCCACGCAGCGACTCTGATGGCTCCGATGTATTTTTTGAAAGGTGCTTTTTATTATTCTTTATATTTAAAAGGATTCTTTATATTCAAAACAAAAATATTAAGCAATCATTTTACATGATGGTATATAAAACATTAACATGATATGACGACCTTATTTTTCAATATAAAATTACGGTATGTTTTTATACCTTGTTTGATATTATTAAAATTTTCTCTACAATTTTTATATATTTTATCTCTGGTGAACGATATACAATGTTTATTGAAAACGTATATTTTTACGTACATATTTTTTCTGTACTTTTATGTCGTAAAGACCTGGAGACTTTCCAAGTAATTTCAGTGTACATATATACATAATACGTATCACAAGACAAGTATATGATGTATATACTATTTCTGAATCAAAAATAACTTTTTCTTATTGTTACCTTAGGCGAATGCGTAAGAAGAATAAATCTTGATTATTTTACAGACTGTAATTCGCTTACGCCTTCTTGTTTGCAGAAATTAATCTTTTCATTGCCAAATTAAATAAGATCTTTTGATGAAGCAACACGAGATAATTTAGTATTTTATATATAACTACGAGTAATTCATCAGCTTCGGTTGCTATAATATAATCATTTAAATATAATTCAAGTGCATGAAAAATTATTCTTCGAAGGATATAAGCAAATTATCTTAAAATTCCTTTATTGTTCTAAATTAGGATAAATATCTATATTTATGTTAAAGTTGTAAACGCATATTGTATATTATGTCAGCAAATAATTTACAACTTATATAATAGCAATTAATATGCTTCTTATTTTTTTTCTATATAAAAAAATATTTAATAACTAAATCTATTTGTGCAACATTGTGATTGGGCAACCCAAAGTTAAAGCTCAAAATAGCCAAGAAAAATTAGTCGTTTACAGAAATAGTAACGTGTTATTATAATTTAAACTTTTAGTTCAAGAAACTAAATAAAATTTATAAAAATTGTTGATTAAATTTTATTCCGGGAATATATGAAAATTGTAAACCATGCCGGTAAAGGCTCGAGTTGAAAGCTATCTAAAAAGTATAGATAATCCTATGCTTGCTTTCAGACATTATTATTCGCTGTAGCTGCATCATTCTGCCGCTAGTACATATTTGAAGTATGGTATCACAGGTGACCCGACTTGCTATGCCGACTTTTATTGATATCATGGTTTCATGAATTGTATAGTGGATATGCCTAAAACTTTGTAGGTATAGCCTCTCTATAACTTCACCTCACTAAAATCATCACTTATAGTTCCTTTTACATGTAGCCTAATTAAAATATTATATATTGTAATTAAAACGCGCATTTCATTTAAGCATGTTCTCAAGTAATTTTATACGTACTTATTTACTTACACATCAATATAATAGATAACGTACTTGTTATCACTTGTCTGTAATCGAGTATCTATAATACACGATGTTTCATTTTTACTTCAGGAAGTAATACGTGTTTATTTTTAACGTCCGAGCAATGATTTGTGTACCAATATTAAAAGTTATTCAAAATACATTTTTTTCCTAGTTTTACGTTTTATCCCGCACATGGCAGGGTAGGCAGAGGAAACTGCAGGAACCATACGAATCTAGTGCTAAGATACTCCGTTGCTTATTCCATGCTTTTTCCGTCCCCGTTTTCTACGGTTTTCGAGGCATTGCGTTGAGTGGCGGAACTCAACGCTTTGCCTAGTTTCCAGAGCGAAGAAAATGGAAATAGCAAAATCCATCTTCCCCGAGTGGGAATCGAACCCACAAACTGTCGTGCTTACAGGCAGACGCTACGCCTCTGCGCCGCACGGTCCTCAAAATATTATGATACTAAATATTTTGTAATGAAATGAAAGACAACGAAAAGTTGTAAAAATCGATATACATAAATAGAACATACGTAACAAATTGTTTACAAAATAGTTAAAACAGCAAATTTTATTTAAAGTATATAAACAAAAAAATCCTAATCTAATATATATAGATTTAAATTCTTAACTGTTGCAAAAGAGATCACAGTTTATTTATATGATTAGTATGTATGAATCGAAAGATATAAATATATTTTAATGTATAAAGCGATGAATAGAGAGAACGTCATTTTTTATTTTCTTATTCTCTAGTAATTAAAAGGCTATATACATATACATGCACAAAATATAAACAACGTTATATACAATCTTAACGATTAACATAACGTGCTGATAGCACATATATTATATTTTTTTTGTTTATTTTTATTTTTTCAATTTTAAGTATTTGAACATTGGATCTTCAAAATATATATTGTTCAAACATTGTATACGTTGAAATACTTTCTTACTTTCTATTGTTTTAAATTCAGCTTTGTGATAGTTTTCTAGTTTGACAGCAAATTGTTATTTGTTATTATAACAATTTGCTCTACAAGTTTAATTAAATTTGAGGTTTTAACTTTACTACAAAATTATTTTGTACAACTGGTAACCATTTTGTATCAATGTTAATTTATTTTTTATGTAAAGCCCATTTGTGTAATGTTAGTATGGTCACGTATTGTGTAAACAGGTGTGCGGATAGTCAACAGTGAAATATATGAAGGAAAACAAGACTAGTCATTTCTTACGATGTAATATTACAACGCTAGTCATTATTTTAAGTAACTATATTTTTTTTATTTTTTTATGCCTTTACTCTTTATCCCGCTCATGGCAGGGTAGGCAGAGGGAACTGTAGGAACCATAGGACTAGTGTTGTCTCTGCTTTCCACCTTTTTCGAAGCATTGCGTGTTAAGTGGCGGAACACAAGAGTGCGCTTTGCTTTCTTTCCAGAGCGATGAAAATAGAAATAGAAAAATCCATCTAGCCCGAGTGAGAATCGAACCCACAGAATGTCGCGTTTACAGTAGACGCCTCTGAGCTATACTACAAACAATTTTAGATAACTTAATTTTAGTATCTAATATTAACAATATACTTTAGCAATTAGTAAATATTGAATACCAATACAAACTAGAAATTTACGAAATCGTTCGTAATTAACAGATAGTATACTAATAATGTATATGTATATTGTTAATTTTAAACTTTAATTTTATTTTATATTATTATATACATATGTTTCATAATGTATATTATTGTGATAGCATGCTTAAATATTTAAAAATATTTTTTTATTAAATCATGCTTATGCTTAGGAAATGTTACGTTTACGATTTCAATATTGCTGATGAGTATAATGTAAAATGGTAGAAATTAAAACTATGTTAAATTAAGTTCAAATTTTATTCTAGACGCCTACTTGCTTAAATAGCAGCTCGTATTACTTTATCATAATCTGATACTCTTATCTTATGGCGCTCACGCAAGAAGAGTTTATGAAGTAATAACAGCATTTTACAATAATTGCTATCTATTTCAATACATGATAAATACAAAGCTGCATTCTTACAGTGCCAAATCCACAAGCTCAAAGGTTTATTGCTATTTGAAATAAAAAAAATATTAAATGCAATAATAGAAAACCTATTATTCTTAACCATATTTAAGATATATTATATAAGTTTTTTTACATTGACGTAACTGTAATAGAAAATATAATAAAACAATTTCTCGACACATTTCGACATATTTATATAAAGTAACTCAGAATATCAAAATATTTATTTCTGAAAGTTTAGTAGCTTAGAAATTTCCGGACAAATTTAGTTAGTATAAATTTGTATAACTCGGACATTGAAGTGCCTGACTTTATGTATATAAAAAACTTTATAATAAATTAGATGTAAAATTTTTCTATCATGAATATAGTATTTCAGCCCGAGATTAGATTAACTGTTACCTTCGCATTATGCAAATACTTACCTAATAATTGATATCATAATAATTAAATACTGAATAGCAAACATTAAATGTGCCATATTTGTTTCATTGACTTAGAATATAACACATATATGATTTTTTTAAATAATTTTGAAAACGTTAATCCACTCTTAGCATAGAAAAATACTTAAAGAAAACACGCAAAAATTTGAACGCAGCAGGATTTGAAGCCGCGTGTCAGGGCCCAGTGGTCAGAGCGCTTGCATTGTTCGCAAGAGGGCGCGCGTTCAAATCTCTCTACATTCAAGTTTTTATATATTTTTTCGAAGAACTTATATACAAATCCATATAATTATTATTTTGAATCTTGTGATTTTGACGTGACAACGTCTTAAATTAGGTTGCGGCTCGGAGTCGCTTATGAAAAAGTAACGTAACGATGTGTCAACTGTCACCGAACTATGATCGGTCCGCCGCGCGTATCACTTGACACACGTACAATGTTTTAGTAAACAAAATATATTTTCTATAGTTAAAATTTGTGCAATTTATATTATAATTATTATTCATATCAATAAATATTCTACCGAGAAAAAGACGTTGTCACGTAAAATTTTCGCCCGTAAAACCCACTTTACAGGCAACCATTTTTTTTAATCTTTTGTTTGATATTTCTTGATTTACAAATCATTAATAAATATTAATACTACTATAGTTCTATATATCCATTAAAACGATTTAAAAAAAACGTAGAAATTATAAAACTTCAAATAAAGCCTACACAGAAGTAACTTTTGTTCTCGTTCTCTATGACCCTCTCAAATAAATTGATAGAGGGTAACAAATACCACATTTTCATTCAGTAAACTGATATTACATTTAATATGCCAACCCGCAAAGTAATTCAATATTTAACCCACCTGATACCAGAACGTAAATTTTCAACATGCGACGGTGACACAGCTTTGTGCTTTGAAATACTCCAGGCCACACTGTTCATTCAATTTGAAACCATTTTGCAACCGATACTATAATTTTAATAGGATAAATGAAGTATCTTTTTTAATCAATACTGTGGAAGTATTAATTATATTAGATAAATTATTTATCGAACTGGAAAAGTTGTTACAACTATCATATTTTCATATACGTATATTCTTAGGTGTTAGGGACTTGGGCAAAATACCGTTTTAGATATCTATTTCTGTTTCATGTCTATTGAAAATATATGTGTGACATTGTCCCACCTTGCTATCATTGTCATGCTTATAAATTTCTTTATATACTTATTTTCTTATTCACTATAAAAAGCTGGTCTATTATAATTTCACATCAGGTGTTTTAGTTTTCAACGCAAATACTCTGGGTAGGCGTAGGTTTAATAAATTTACAATAAAAGTGTATTATTTACGAACATGTTTGTACACCATCCAGCTTTCGTTTTTGACATATAATACGTGATTAAATTACTCTTTTTGTAGAATAGCTGAAACGATGAATTTTTCATATTCCTTTCTTTTCTATCTTCGGATAGAGCTCGGTTTCGTATTACTAACAACGTCAAAGGATATATATTGTTGTCATTTCGCCTTATAATATTTTATTATAGCTTGTGGATGTGACAGATAGGGAGATATAAGAAACGTTAACAAGTTAAACATCGACAAGAATGTATATACGAAAAATTGATGCTTTATTGAAATTATAAGTGCTCGCTGTTTCTTTGGGCTGCTGGCTGGGAGCCCCACTCTCGAACACTCGAAAACACGCTGTTCTACACTATATATATCGGGATAAAAGGTGTTGATTAGCAAAAATTACACTGTTCTTCGACTGATTCTTGAGATAAAAAATTAATATACTTTGATAAAAATCATCCTTTCGAGTGGTATTCAAATCTTAAACTATCCCTACACTCAGACGTTATCGAACTACGCAATGATGATGATGTAGGATTTACTATCATATAAAACGAATATATTTTACACCTTTTCTTCTTTAACTTTGCCTTTTAAATGCCTGCCTTTTAAATTACATTGTATATAAAGAAATAAAAAATATTTATGTACGAAAAAAATATCATTATATTAGTAGTATATATAAAGTATTTTATATTCGCAAAAGGTAAAAGCATCCCGCAAAGTTCCAGTTGTAATAAAAAGCATATTCTGTTGCTTCACACCCTTCATATATCATTGAGTAAAAGTCCCATAAAATTTGGTTGAGCAATTCTGGAGATTAGCCTGAACAAACAAAACGACGGATACACAGAAAAAAAGTCTAATATTGTACTTGAATAGCACATTTAAGTGTAACAAATTAATATAGATCCTCTAAAAGTATATAATACATTACTAGCAAACTTAAAAGCTACTTAGCTGCTAGTTCTGAGGTAAATGTGGTTAAATCAAAAGACAACTTCCAATTAAAATGAAATTATTACGTTTGTATATGAAATAAGTGTCAATTAATTTAGCTCTTACAAGTTACTCTGCAACATTCTACCGCTTTCCGGTTGTAACTGTCTATATATAGGACACATACATATATTCTTATTTATCTTGTTTATAAATATATCGATAAATTAAGTTAATTGTATAAGAGGGCACCGTTGCTAAGTGATTTCTGATTTGAAACGCCGTGATTGTTTTTGATTGATTGATTTTTATTTAATTCGCTCTACTATGTACTCTATCCACAGTACGCAATATATAAAATGTGTGCACGAAATTCGAAGCTTAAAACAATTTTGTTTATTAAAAACTATAGGATAAGTATATTTATAATAAATAGTATTTATTTATATTATAAGTAAAAATTGTCGTATAGTTTTAAAACAGCTATTCTTTCATCAATTATCTTGACATTTTCTTGTTGTTAGATTAGTTGAAATCTACTAGTTTAATTTTTTTATTTGGTTAATTTCAATTAAAACTCTTACACCTAAATCTTTATTTGCTTAGTTTTTTATAGTAGTAGTATTACAACATTTATTACAATATTTTTATTGTGTTTTTGTACCTGGTCCGACCACAACTGCCTGACTTACCACTACTGGTTGTGTTCCAAAATAAAAACATGCCTTTCCAAAACAAACGTCTGCCTAGTTACTTATTTTTCTCCACTTTGCATAGCGTTGAGTATTTGCAGAGAATAATGTATTAGCTCCTATATCCTGCGTCACGACAACTAGTTGCCTTGGCCATTCAGGGAGTCTAAATATTCTGACGTAGTAGTTCCTAGGCCAGTATGTTTTTATATATTTTAATTACGAGTACTATGTAATATTGTCACATTGGTTAGGTTGCGACATCAGTCTGCTCCAACTGCTTCCAATGATCGTTATTAAATATTAATCTCCTTCAATGTTTGAGGTGGTCATCTTTTCGTGCTTTTATCTGTTTTTATGTCTGGAGTACCACTCTTTGAAATCATTTGTCTATTTATCTACTTTAGTTTGTACATATTGTTTATTTTTATGTATACGTCATTAGTCATAATTGTAAGTCGTTATAAGTCCTAATAGATATCATGTACAAGTAAAATTATGTATTCTAAGCGTAGTGTAGGTTAGGTTAGGCATATCGGACAAATCAATTTGTAAGCAAATAAAGCTAAGACACAAATGAAGCTCATTTTGGTTTGTTGAGAAAAAATGTTGCCATGTTAACAAAAAATACTATTTTTTGACAAAGCCAGATCGTACTAAGTTACCAAGTTCTCGACTGCATACGCTGACGGTGAGGAAAATCTACCACAAAATGCTTATAAAAAACCGAGAGATTTATTACTAGCCAAAGTAAAAGAAAATATTTTTATTACACATACATATATAGGTGAAGGTTGCGATCATTGGACCGGCTCTTTGATTGTACCACTCAATTTTTTCAAAAACTATACATGTCACAGCAAGTTTAATACGTTGCTAGGCTACAGTACCGAACCCCTTGCCTACCTACCAAACCTGGTACGTGGTAAGGAGTGAGGTCTGTACTTGTGTTAATGGTGGCCGTGATACAATAACCGAGCCATCAACAAAATCATGTCAGTCACATTGTTTTAATTAATGTTTAATGATTGTGTTAGATCCAAATAGCAAATTTCTCTGCGCTTACATACACTTTTAACTTAATTTTACACGTTTTTTAATAATTGCTTTCGTTCTGTTTATATGCCTAGTTGCCATCAATGGACCTGAATGGTGACGCTATCATTGGACCGGTCCAATCAAAGAAACTAATATCAACGTTAATAAATAATGAGTTTTATATTGTAAATTGAATATTTTGGTATTGCATGTAGATAGATACCTACCTTTTAGTTGTAATTGGATTGTATTTATAAATATATTCCAAAATGTCGGCAGAGGGAAAGAATAGGAAATATTATTGTTAAATGACGAAATAGTATTGGTTACTAGTATGAAAGTAACTATAGATTTTTAAAAAAAAAACTATTGGATTAAATGAAACAAGTCGAACGTATGGCGTTCCAAAAGCCATATTAAAAAGACAATTAGATGGGAAAAATAAAAAAAGTCGAAGAAATTCAAATAGTGGAATCAAAAGTAGATCTTGCGGAGGCTTTAGAAACTAAATTTAGCAATCACGTTGTTGAAATGAAGAATTATTTTTTTTATATTACTCCCAAAGTTGTCAGAGTGCTTGCCTCCAATTAGCTGAGAAAAATGAAATTAAACATCGTTTTAATAGAACCAAAGAATTTCCTGGAAAATAGTACTGTGCATACATGAAGCACCATCCAGATATAAGTTTTCGTCAACTAAGAGCCACATATGTGTATGAGCAGTACAACTGGATTTAAGAAGAAAAATTTGGATAAAAAAAGTAATTCTTATTTTGTTTTTCATTTGAGTCACCTTCATTGGACCATTAATACAAATGTTTCAAAGTCCAATGATAGCAACTTAGTGGTCCATTCAAGGCGACGGTGGTCTAAAGAAAGCAACTCGTCATTGAAAAGTTATATTAGAATAGCTCTAAAGCCTCTCAACTTTCATTGCCAATAATTTATATATCATTAATTCACATAAAAAAGCCATTATATATCATTAATTGTCTTAAGTTGTAGGTAATATTTCATGAGATATGATGCCACAAAGTTAGGTGGTCCAATGATAGCAACCTTCCCCTACCTATAAAGAATAATACTGAATAAAGACAGAAGGGACGAAGGATTTAAACACTTCCTTCACCAATTCCCGGCCAATTTTCTGAAATTGCGATCAAGGAAATGAAATAATTTATTCTTTCTGAGCGAGACTTTTACAGTCAAACCCTGTTCCGTAGCGCCAGCGGCCGCTGTAATCTATAATAGTTTATAATGTTTATGTTGAGTATTTAAATATTGATATTAAGTAACCAAAATAAATAAATACTAGTATTATCTGTTTTTAAAGTTTACATTCGATAAATGCAAAATCCTGAAAATAATGAGGTCAAAGTAAGAGTAGGTACGATGGACACGAGTAAAAAACAGTGTAATCTATTTTAACGAGATCTTCCCGCTCGCTCCATTTTTTAGATTGAAAGATTTTGGCGAAACATTTTAGGACATTTTTATAAGACAATGCAATATGTTACGATTTTCAAAGCCTGTGAGTCAAATTATAGAAACTGATTACAATTATAGAATATAAATACTGAAACATTTCTTAATACATGTGTTTTATTTATCTAATTTTTTGTATGTTCTAACAAAATGTTCAACTTCACAAACATTCAGTCAAATGGAGAAAAGTATGATTATATAATATAATCTTACAAAAATATGTAACATATGAAAGAAAATCTTTTAAATCTACTGAAATACTTATTATTTTTGAGCCGCTCCTTTGTCTGTATAGGGTGTCTCCAATAGCTTATTACAAAGAAAATTGTTTATAGGCATACACAATTTCCTTCGTAATAAGCTATTGTCCACTTCCTACTCACCTTATGCTTAGAAGGAAAAGGCAAAAAAGTTCCAATAAAATGTCGTTTAGCGTTTCTTTTCACGCAAGACAAAACTTTATTCCCAGTGGAATTTAGGTTAGGACAAAAGGAAATTTTTATCTATTTATTTACATATAAATGTAAGTATAATAATATCTCGAAGGAGTAAAAAATCAAATTTTATTTCAAAAAATTGGAGTAAGCTGATATCGCGCAACTCAAGTTCTAATTCAATTATGAAGCTCTCACAGAACTTTCAAACCTCGACGCTTAATAATTAATTAAGCTTATGGCTTTTTATTTTTAAGTACTATAATACTTAGAAGAAAAATTGAAATTTATGAATATTTTTTTTATTTTTCAGGTAAGTTACAGAGCAACAAAGCATTAACGCAGTAATAAAAATGCTTTGCGAATTCAGTAAGTACAGAATTGTATAAATAGGAAAAATATTTATCATATTTAAGAAGGTATGTATAAATTAAACCTATATACCGTAAATACTTACTGTGAGTATATGCCAAGTTAATATGTAAATTGAATTTTCCTGTCAAATTTATTGAACGATAGTGAGTGTATAAGTAGTGTTTTAATCAAAATTAATTAAAATATATATTTTAAAATTTTAAAATAAATTATATTTTGTGTTTATGTGAAACTTAAATTATAATTTATTTTAATCATAATATAAAGTTCAGTTGACAATGTTGATTTATTGATTAATCGCTCGTCATCGTCCTTTCAACCTACTAAAAAAATCTACTACTTTAAAATAGTATTATGATGCTTAAATTTTCTTTTTCTGTTTATATTTATATATTCCGTGTATATTATATACAAATTCTTATATTTTTACTTCACAAAATAGAGTGTAAGAGGATTTTATAAGATATTTATATTTTTGACCTCACAATTTATTATTCGCATAGAATAACACTGTTAAGACTTGTTTTAGACAGGTTTAACTTTTGAATATATATATATATATATATATATATATATATATATATATATATATATATATATATATATATATATATATATATATATATATATATATATATATATATATATATATATATATATATATATATATATATATATATATATATATATATATATATATATATATATATATATATATATATATATATATTTATATATATATATATATATATATATATATATATATATATATATATATATATATATATATATATATATATATATATATATATATATATATATAAAGTTTAAGAAGTATTAAAGTCCACGATTCTTGAATAACGTGATGTCAAAGGCGGCGAAAAATAGGAAAAGTATGTCTTGTGCTCGTACCTTTAGAATCGGTAACAGAATACACTAGAATTCTTTGAATATATCTAACCATAACATAGTATTTCAAACTTTCCTGCTGTTTGAAGTATAAATATATAATGTTACATAATATATTTCATGAACGTATTCGTGAATTATATAACAATTAAGTATTTATTTTAACAAGATTACGTCTGTCTGTCACTTTGGATAGTTGAACTTTGAAATGCCTGAATCAAAACATAATATTAATGAGTAACATAATATTAACAATGAATATAGGTATTTAAGTACATGTACGTGTATATACTTATCTATGTACAACTATGTATACACACATACACATTTTGGAGTATACATTTCATTTTCAATTAGGATAAGTTTATAGGAGATCAACGACTGTAAGAAGTATACAATAAGATTTACTATTCCAAAAAAAAACGACTTAAAGAATGCCACTTAGTTATAATTACAGAAACCTACTATTCGTAGTTCACAGTTCTACAGAGAGTGATCGGGTCAGTTAGAGACTTATAAACCAAGTGTATGTTTTAGGCCGCTCCATTGGGTCAATTGGATCTGCTTTTGGTTAGTTTAAAATAAGTACTAAATTAAATATAAAAGTAAAAACTATCCAAAGTGACAGACAGACGTAATCTTGTTAAAATAAATACTTAATTGTTATATAATTCACGAATACGTTCATGAAATATATTATGTAACATTATATATTTATACTTCAAACAGCAGCAAAGTTTGAAATACTATGTTATGGTTAGATATATTCAAAGAATTCTAGTGTATTCTGTTACCGATTCTAAAGGTAGGAGCACAAGACATACTTTTCCTTTGACATCACGATATTCAAGAATCGTGAACTTTAATACTTCTTAAACTTTATATATATATATATATATATATATATATATATATATATATATATATATATATATATATATATATATATATATATATATATATATATATATATATATATATATATATATATATATATATATATATATATATATATATATATATATATATATATATATATATATATATATATATATATATATATATATATATATATATAAATAAAATTAAAATATAAAATTAATTATATATAATTTTAGGACCGTCACGGCGTAGCGTCTACTTGTATACGTGAATATTTGTGGATTCGATTCTCGGGATTCCATTTTCTTCGCTCTGGAAACTAGGCAAAGCGCGGCGTTGAGTTTCACCACTCAACACACAAAGACTAAGCAAAGGAGTGTCTTAATACCAGGTTGGTATAGTTCCTGCAGTTCACTCTCAGCGTGAAGGCATAAAAAAATAGATCAAATTTATTTTTTATATCTTCAAAAAATAAAATGCAAAACAGGCCAATAATAGTAATAGATATATACATATATGTAGTTAAAGACGTACACGTAATTAACTAGAAATACAGTAATCCTGTAGATAACATACGCGATACGTGCATACGCTCGCCTAAGTTTCATCTCAGCATATCAGAATTGAGAATTTCCAGATTTCAAATTCATTCAGAATTGTGCATCCCAATAATAAGCGTAAAGCAAAATGAACTAAAAAGGTTATATCGTTGCGTCAGTATGTATATATGTAAAGCTAACTAGCTGCGTCGGCAAACAGCAGTGCCTGCGTATAAAAGTAGGTTTGAAGTTTCAGCCAATAAAAAAACGGTTCTTTTTCGTCGTGCAAAATATTTGGAATTAATACAGCTTTTTTACTTATAAATCGATAAAAATAAAACAAATTCTATATATTTTTAGTACTACACAAAGGAAATAACATTTGAATCGGTTAAGCCGTTGCTGAGATAGTGTACAGAAATGCACAGAAAATAGACAAACAGATAAAAAAGATAGTAACCCTTACTTAGTGTTCGATTACACTGAACAGTGCCCCAGTCAAAGCTTTTAGTGTATAGCTTTTTATATGTTGATAAATTTTGAATCAAATTAACTGTACATATCTCTAAACAAGTTAACAATACAAGCTTAGACAATATGGTCATGTATTCATAAAACCCCAGCAGCGGAGATTTTATCCTCGCACAACATAAAGTTCTATAAATAACAATCCTTTCTCATTGATTTTATGTAATATGAGTACAATATCTTGAACAAAATACCGTAACGTTTTAAAAATGCGTACAGAGTAAATTTAAACATTCTTTATTAATTTTATTTCTTTCAGATACTTTAAATAGGAAATGACCGTTGTTTACACCTTCTTGCCTAAAATATGCATGAATGTATTTTTTTCTATGCAACGCTATTTTTTCTTCATTTATGGAGGTTACCCTTTTAATTATTATCAGGACTTAAATTGAGATGACATGTAACAATATCCATTTATTGTTGCGTACAGAGAATTAAAAGAAAATATTTTGTTTTCTCTTTTAAAATCAGCTACTTGTACGTACTGTATGTACTTGACATATCGAGGTACTATTAGAGATAATAACAAACGTTCATCTGCAAATAAATAATTCTGAAATTCATAAAGCGGGCAAAACGAAACGGTAAATCACAACGGTCCCAGAAGTGTGCCTGATATTTGTTTTCCCCCGCGGCATATTTATATATAAACAGTTTCATTTCTACTGTACCCATTTTAATTTTAAAGTACTTCTGCATATACTGGGTCGATAAAATGAACCCACTTTTAGTATACTTGTATAATCTTTATAATGAATATTAAGGAGTTATGGTATATTAAATATGAAAGTGACTCAAGTAGTCATAGAATAAGGAAAGGCAAACTCAAAATAGGACAAAAAGAAGGAACTTCAGTTTTATTCTAGGGATGCTTTAGGGGGGTAGTATACTTATAACTAAGCTTATATAAAGATATTAAATGTATTATGAATTCTAATATATCTTGAATCATCCTAGATTCAATATTTCTAGCCTCAATTATGCTTGACCATGCCCTTGAATAATGACTTCGGATTTTGGATAACAATGCTACGTCTACCTTAAATATTTTTTTTATCTTTACTATAATATAGTTTTACATAGCTTGACTTTACTAGCTACAAGAAGATAGCAGATAGCGTGACCTAAAATTCACATTATAGGTAGCAAAAGCAAATCACAGCGATAATCGGGCTGTAATGGTTGGCGTCAGGCAAGTGATTAATCTAACTAATATGCTTCTGGTGCGCCTCGAATCGGTGGCAAAGGTCAGATGGCAATCATTTTATAGTACACTGCAACCCTTCATTACTAATGATATATACCTACTTGATTTTTTAAGTTATATTTAAACAAAGGACCGTCGTGGCGCAGAGGCGCAATGCCTGTAATGCGACGGTTTCTGGGTTCGATTCCCAGTTGGAGAAGATGGATTTTCTATTTCCATTTTATTCGCTCTGGCAAACTAGCCAAAGCGCGACGTTGAGTTCCGCCACTCAACACGCATTGCCTCGAAAAGGCGGAAAGCGGGGACGGAGTAAGCAGGGACATAAGCAACGGAGAATCATCAATCAAATAACACTAGGTTCCCACGGTTCCTGCAGTTCCCTCTGCCTACCCTACCAAAATAAAATTAAACAAACCACCTTCTTAAAGTTAATAAAATAGCATAAAAATTAAATAAATTAAATACAACTAAAAATGCAACAGAACCTACATAAAAATAGTATTAACATACTTCAAGGCTAACTTAAACGTTCTAGATATGTTTTCTTCATTTAACGTCATGTGACGTATATTTTGACATCGCCTGACCTTAAGTCATAATTAACTAATTATTTATTCCTTCCTTTAGTAATGATGTAAATGTAAGTTTAACTCATATGAAAAAAAAAACACTATTTTTGCTTTATAATTATTTTTAACTATATCTTATGATATTGGTCATTTCTTGTTTGTGACGTAAATATTGGTAGTTATAGCACCAGACGCAATACTATACATCAACTCAACTATATTATTTTTTTATTAAAATATAAATAACCTATTAGGAGGGAAAAAAAGGGTTATTCAAAATGTACGGGATAAATTTTTGAAAAACAAATTCTAGTAATATCTATTAGTCTTGCCAGTAATCAAGTTTTTTTCTCGGAATTACCTTTCATTTATGAGATGTGATTAGTTTTATAGATGCCCAGCCTCAATATTTTATAGTCCAATTAAGACGCCATAAATATTGAATTAGAGCATACACATACATTTGTGTGCTTTTTATTTAAACATGTTTATATTGAAATTATAGGTGCAGTGAAAACAACTTAGATAGGATTTCATATATATATTATTCTTTTATATATTATACTATATTTTATTTAAAAGCCACACATCTGCAAAGCACGGATGACAGACACGAAGTAAAAGAAAGAAAACTTATATAAGTGGCCAGTATAACATATATCGATAATAGATTGATTTTTGTTAATCGATAAGTAATATATTCAACAGGCCCCCTCAAAAATTAATCACCTTTAAAACATTTAAAATAATATAAATTAACTCAATAGACCATATGTGACTTCTAAATACCCTGGGTAAAGCAAATAAGCTTTGGTCCAACATTTGTTGCACAGGATTAGGGAAAACCCAGGAAAAACCTAATCAGACCAACACAAATTAAACATATGACATATTTTACAAAATCTATTCTAAGCCAATTTTTCTTCTTATGTCCTGGAAAGCAACCGCAGGTAAAGGCTTAGTAAATGCATCTGCCAATTGCTGACCTGTGGGAATATAATTTAGTTTAATTACATTTTTCTCAACTTGTTCCCTAGAGAAGTGATATTTAATATCAATGTGTTTTGATCGCTTATGATTAGTAGGATTATTTGCAATACTAATGCAACCATTATTATCTTCATAAATTATAATAGGCTTATCTACAACGATATTAATACTTGCTGCAAGAGGTTTAAGCCATAAGGCCTCTCTAACAGCTTCGTACAATGCCATGTATTCAGCCTCGGTTCAGGAAGCTGCCACTGACATTTGCTTCTTTCTACTCCAGGTTATCGTATAAACATCAAATAATTTAAACAAATACCCAGTTGTACTTTTTCTATCCTGTTTATCACTACCACCCCAGTCTGAATCTACAAATCCGCATAAAATATTATTATAGTTGTAACATCTTTTATAGACTAATTTCAAATCAATTGTACCCTTTAAATACCTGAGTACTCGTTTAAGACATTGCCACAATACCACATTACATTTACTAGTATATCTGCTAAGTATATTAACGCTTGTGCTTAGGTCTGGACGAGTGCAGAGCATTATGTACATTAAACAACCTATAACATTTCTAGATGGCACATTATGTGTGTCATTAGTTCACTTTAGTTTCTAAGGGGGTATTTACAGGATTACAATTTTGCATATTAAACTTATTTAGTACTGTTTTAATGTATGCACTTTGATCTAACGTTATTTTATTGTCTGACCTCGTGACCTTAATTCCAAGAAAGAATTTTACTTCATGTAAATCAGACATCTCAAACTTCTTCGTTAAATAGCTTTTAAATTTTTCTAGCAAACTAATATCAGCACAAATTATTATCAAATCATCAACGTAAATACATATAAATTTTTGTTAATATCACCATTGTCCAAAATATAAATACATCTATCGACAGGAGAATTTTTAAATCCCTTTTCCTTAAAAAAAAAGTTCAATAACTTCAAACCAACACCTAGCAGCCTGCTATAGTCCATAAAGTGATTTATTTAATTTACATACATAATTGTCTTTGCCAACTATACCTTCAGGTATTTTCATATAAATTTCTTCTTTCAATTCCCCATTTAAAAACGCTGTTTTAACATCCATGTGATGAATTAATAAATTAAATTGGTTAGCAAAAGCAATCATGAATCTAAAACTAGATATACGAGCATTAGGCGCAAAGATCTCATTATAATCTGATAGATGTTCTTGACTAAAACCCCTAGCAACAAGATGTAACTTGTATCTTACAGGTTTACCAAATTCATCTGTTTTTATTGTGAAAAGCCATTTACAGTCTACTATATTTCTGTTTTCTGGTTTTGATACAAACGTCCAAGTTTTATTAGCATAAAGAGAATTTAATTCATCCCTAACTGCATTTTCCCACTTACACCTATCATTAGAAGTTTTAATATTATTAAAAGATTTTAGTATGTCGTAAAGAATAGATTGAGCACACATCAAATAATCGTCACCGTACTTTTTATAAGATGTTAATGAACGATCTTTAAGCTTGTCACTCCTTCTTAGTTCTGTGTTTGTTATGTCACATTCACTAACATTAGAAGAAATATTTTTCTCTAATTCAACTACGTCATGGTTCAATTTACGTATTTTACTAGTCGTAGCGTAATCACCATCAGATTTATTTACATCTGATTTACCACAGTCAGAGTTTTGGGACTTGGTAATCACTGATTTAGGTGGTATAATATTTATACCATTATCAGTTTTATCATGAGAATTTACTACATTCTCTTCAGACTTTATAACAGGCCTGGATTGCAGAAAATTTATCTCGTCCACTATTACATCTCTGACTACTGCGTATCTTTCACAATCAGGATTCCAAACTTTATACCCGTTTGGTTGATAGCCAACGAATATACCTTTCCAGGACTTAATATCAAATTTTGTCTTGGTATTCTTATTGTGAACATAAACTGTTGCACCAAATACTTTTAAATATTTCAGCTGTGGCTTTTTCCCATGCCACATTTCAAAAAGTGTTTGTATAAAATGTAAAGCTTTTGTTGGTGTTATATTTATTAAATAGACAGCAGTTAACACTGCTTCACCCCAAAATTGCTTATGAAATTCTGCACCAGTTATTATAGAGCGAGCTTTTTCAGTAATAGTTCTTACCATTCTTTCAGAAACACCATTTAACTGTGGTGTTCCCGGAATTGTTAAATGATAAGAAATTCCTTTTTCTACACAATAAGATTTCATTTCAGTGGATAAATATTCACCACCGTTGTCGCAATATAAATGAACTAATTTCGTGTTGAATTTTGCTTCACCTTTTGCAACGAAATCTTTAAATACTGTAAATACATCTGACTTATAAGTAATGAGATAAGTAACACAATAATGAGTATACTGATCTACAAACAGTACAAAATAGTTTTTATTGTCAACTGTAGGAGGAGTGATAGGACCACATACGTCAGAATGAACCACAAATAACGATCGCTTAGTATGACTTTTATCTTTAACATGATTAAAAGGTAATCGACTCTGTTTACCATTTATACAGGCTTCACACAAATCATCATTTGGTACTACTCTATCTATTTCTTTTATATCATCAATCATGTCACAATTTTTAAGTTTCAAAAAATTATTTTTACTAATATGAGCTAAACGTTGATGCCATAATTTATAGTCGTTCTTGTCGCTATTTTTATGAGAAACGAAGTAACATGTATTTATTAATTTAAAATTTAAAGCTATCAAATTATTAGTACACTTACCTTGAATAATTACCATACCATCCTTTTTAATTTTTGCACCATATTTGTCAAAAATAATAGTAAACCCTGCTTGCTGCATCTTTGAAACAGTTATTAAGTTATAAGGGACATCAGGACGTTATCTAAAAATCCTTGAACGCCCAAGTCACTGCTAACCAGTGACTTGGGCGGTTAACCAGTTATAGTTCCTCTTTTTGTAGCTGTAATGTATGTACCATTCTTTGCAACTGAAATTTTAAGTGGTATAATTAAACGAGAATAATGAATAAATAAATCCTGTCTATTTATAATATGGTCTGAAGCTCCTGAGTCTAATAAAAATGTAACTTCATTGACATATTCTATGGGTTTCTGTACTCCCAACATAAAAGCAAATCCAAAAGAATTATTTGATATAAAGGGTTGTTGAGTCTCTATATTTTGTAAAGTTCTAGTTCGTGATGCTTGGTTATCGCCCATCATTCTTTTAAAGTGATAGCATTCCTTTTTAACATGACCTTTGCGGCCACAATGATGACACTTCAAATGTCTTTTGTTTATTTTTCTATTATCTCTTTTGTATCTGAAATTTTGCGTTTGATTTTGTTTAATTTCTTCAAACGAGCGATTACGAGCTGGATGTGTAGATTTCTTTTCAAGATGCATAACTTTTGTGACTGTGTCAGCAGATTCGGTTTTTAGTTTTATTTCCTGGTCTAATAATCTTGTTTTTACAAAGGCTAAACTTATATTGTCTTCTGATAAAATTTCTATAGCTGTAATAACCCCATCATAAACTGTAGGTAACGTTAAAAATAAGTGTGCTACTTTATCCGTTTCTTCTAATTTTGCTCTGGATTGTAATAATTCTGAAATTAAGTCGTCAAAATGCGCAAAATGTCTCACCAAAGGCATATCGCCAGTTAGTTTAAGGGCCAACAAATTTTTACGTAAAGACAGTTGGGTGGCAATACTTTTTCGTTCGTACAACGCATCTAAATCATTTAAAATGTCTTTTGCAGTACTTTCTTCTTTCGCAAAGCCAAGATATGAATCTGCCAGGTATTCTACGATGATACTTTTGGCTATTATTTTTTTTCTTTTCCAGTCACTATCTTGAATTATATCATCATCGTCTATAATCTTCAATAAATCCATCTCACAAAGTAAAGCTCTGATTCTAAATTTCCATATACTATATTTTTCACCATTAAAAGGCTTTATATTTCGTTTTAATTTTGAATTCTCCATTTTTCTCAAATTTGACCAAATCGGTCGGATGTCAAAGAGAAAATTTTAAAAATTTTATGTATTTTGATTTATTTAAAATATACCTGATAAGACTGGGCCCATAACCTATTGAAATTATAGGTGCAGTGAAAACAACTTAGATAGGATTTCATATATATATTATTCTTTTATATATTATACTATATTTTATTTAAAAGCCACACATCTGCAAAGCACGGATGACAGACACGAAGTAAAAGAAAGAAAACTTATATAAGTGGCCAGTATAACATATATCGATAATAGATTGATTTTTGTTAATCGATAAGTAATATATTCAACAGTTTATAATAATAAAATACAGTAAAACAAAATAGTTTTACTAATAAATATAATTTTCTTAAATAGTTATATTCCTATCATATAACGCCATCTGTGGTGCGAGCCGACTTTCAGTCAAATTGTTCGCTTCAGGCTGTGTATAATACCTACTGCTAGCAAATGGCGCTGTGGCTTAGGAAATAAATAGTACTTCTGCTTTTTTCATAGATGGCGCCACTAAATAAGTATGTATGTAAAAAGGAAAATTTAATATTCGTGGATAGTTATTTATTTAAAGCACTAAAATGTAATGTGTAGTTTGTATTTTTACTTTTGATGGAACACGTGGAATTTTTGTAAAAAATATTTCCCAATTGCAATAATTTAATAATCAAAAATCAATTTGTAAGATAATTTTAGTAATTTACCTATGAATTTTAAAATATACAGTATAATTTTAAAAAATCTGACTGTTTTACTTGCATAAAGTATTTTTGTTGCGTGCTACATGACAAAATACATTTCAGCGGCCTTTGTGTCGGTCGTAGGCCGAGCCCCGCCCCCAGCGTTGACGTCACTCGGGTGACGTCAGACACCCCACCGCCCTTCTAACTGATATTTCGTAGCCGTAAGCTACATTTTAATGTCATATCTTTATAATATTCTTCGGTTGGAATAAAGTTAATACATACTTATAATTGATATATGCTTAGTGTTCGGTAAAGATTGACTTAATATATATATAATCAGGTGAAAAATTTAAATAATATATAATAGAATATGTTTTTGTTTATGCTTGTGATTTCAAATAATACTTAATAAAAAAGGCTAAAACATACTGAAATTGTTTTAATACTAGCTAATAGTAATTGCATTCTACTCCCAAAGTTGCCAAATTAACCATTACTTCCTTAAATTATTAATGCTTATATATTGACCTTCTTTCCTCCTTTAACCAATATTATATTTAATTTATTTATTATCTAACGAGTGTTGACTCAAAGTGAACTGTATAAATGTATATTTTAAACCGACGATATGGAAATATCTAGTGCTATACAAGTATCCTGGGAAGAAATACGAATTATTCTTACTATATATAATGAAATATTATTTTTTATTTTATATATTGCCCAAAGTATGCTTTAAATGCATATATATAAAAGTATGCATAGGTATTATATTTTTATTATGTTACAATTTACAATAATTAATTTTTATTCATATTTAAATATTTAGGCTGCTTATCAAAATTAGCTTCACGCTTTGTCCCGCACATGGCAGGATAAGCAGAAGGAACTGCAGGGACCGTGGGAACCTAGTGTTAAGACACTCCGTTGCTCAGTCCCTGCTTTCTTCGTCCCCGCTAAAAACATTAAAATTGAAACATTTCTTTAAACTTATACATTTTAGCCATAACAAGGACATTCATATAACTTTACAGAGCAGCCGCGAGCGTATCGATAAAATAGGCTTACATTTCAACGCCTTATTTATACATTCGTATATTTACTTTAAATCTCCTTTAAAGCTCGAGCTCCTAAATTAACTAAATTCAATATGATCCTACTAATTCCATCTTCAAAACATTTAAGTGTAAATTGATGATGGTTCTCGATAGTCTGAGATCTATAGAAGCTAACTAAAGAGAGATTTATCTGTTATACGTCTCACTCTTATTTCTACTAGATACAAAATAACTCCTGGTTAGTTTGTTAGTAAGTTCGAAATACCTATCAAGTTTAAAATTATAATTTATATGGAGATTCGTTCCGCATGAAATGGTTCACCAATTAATATTATTATGTTTCTCTGTGCCCTTGCTACCGAAAGTCATTTCCTTTATGATTTCAAAATCTTTGTCATAACACCGCTAATATTGTCTACTATTCTTAGAATACCTTACACCCTACTAGGAATTGCTGTTTCTACTGCCTCCTTACAGATGTACGAAGATTTTCCAAGGATATTACCCCAAGTTATTTTGATCAGGAACTCTTCCTCTTATTGGATTATATGATTTTCCTAGTATTTACTTACTAGTGTTTCCTTCTAAACTTTTTCTGAAATCTCAAATATTTTTTCCCTATATGTTCTTGATCAATATTTTTGTGATGCTTTTATTTTACTTTACTGGCAGGATCTTTATAAAATTTACGAATAAAGGACAACTCAAACGGGATGTAACAAAATTGTCATTTATACGTGCATACTTACTTGCCTTTTCAAATCATTTTGATAAGTTTCGATTAACATATTGAAATATAGATTCATAATAAGTCTCGGAATAAGTACTATATATCTTATTTCATCTCCCCCGACATAGTGACTTTACCAGGTCTTATCCTAATTGTTCCGTGATCCTGTGTATTTATTACCAAACTTACACTAATAATCTCATATTTTCTCGTGACTAATAAATTTATCTATTAGAATAAAAGAATAAATGAAATAGACCTTTATAATAACGTAAAGATTTGAGGCCGCGGAGGCCGACTTTTGAGTATTTCGAATAGTCTTGTGTCATGATGCAAACTATTGTGAGAAAATCATATATTTTAAAGCGATCCTCTTGTATGTTTGGGCATCTTTTAAGCATTTTTTTAATTAAGTAGAATTATATTCTAAGTATCCAAAATTTACTTTTTGGGTAATTGAACTTCAACTACCTATTACTAATGATAAGATGGTAACTTGCTAACTAACTTGTGTGACATACTTTTAAAAAAAAACCAAAAGACAACTAGGAGGACAGGCGTAGGAGACTGTGATCTTTTTTGGAAATGAGAAAAATAATCTATTGTGGAGGTTTTTCCAAACTGGTACCACCATACTATGTATTTTCTTATTTCCTTTATTTTGTTATAAACTGGTGGGTCACGTTGAAAGTCAAGAAATGAGAAAGTGATAAATTGTTGTTTTCTATTTAACTACTTATATACTCTTTCCATTTCACATATGTTTCCATAGAACTTGTAAGTTTTCACATTCTAATCGCTTTTATTTAATCTAGTGCCTTAAACTATAAATTAAGTTGAAATCTACTTAAAATTTACAAATCATATTATGACAGGCTCACAAAATATACTAAAAATATAAATAATTTAGCTATTAATTGCTACGGCTATTAATTGCTATGGACGGGAACAAAAATACTTCAGAGGTACAGAAAGGTAGGCTTCTATCAGTAGTTGATATGAACTACTTAACTACTTAGTGAAACAAATTATGATAAGATCAACGAATCTTACTCTTGCGAAAATTTTAAGGATAGGTGCCATGAAATCGTCTAAACACGTCAGCTACATAAGGCTTATATATCGGAGTATAAAAATTTAATTAATTTCGTGCAAAATACAAATTATATTTATTTATATTTTAAAATATATCTTTAGAAACAAGTCAAAGTCAAAATATTTTATTCAAAATAAGAAGATTCATGCTTCATATTTTAACGTTAAATATTTTATTTAATTTATCATCAGTTCGCTAAGTTAATGGATCAGACATAAAAAGAACCGCCTCATAAAACTTTTTATTAATTTGCCAAAAATTACAATTTAACAATTCTCATTAGTTTGTCACTATACAGATACTCTAAAATAAACTGGAGCGAGCATTTCATTCTTAAGGCGTGTTATCATTCATGAAATTATTAATATACTTTAACAATCCATCAATGTGTGGTCCCCACTGTAATACAAGGTAAGATATATTGAAAGACAATTTTTATTTCTAATTATAATTTATTTGCTATTCGCTGTTCAAATTCAAAATCTACATCAATAATTCATATATCATAGTGACACATTTATTGTGTAAAGAAACGTGGAGGCATCCAGATAATACAATACAAAGTTTGCTTACGTGCTGCTACCCCTACATTCACAGGCATCGTGCGTAGCAGCTTCACGTAGCAATCGTAGCCATTCGTAGCCGCGGTACGTCATACATTACCCATTAGAGGGATAACCTGAGTATTTTTTATTAATGACTTATAAGTTAAATTGAATTGAAAGTTATTTTTTTTTCTATTTTTAACGTGTTTTTCCGAGGCCACTAATTGTGCATTATAAATTTACTGAACTTTAATATGGCATAACTAATAAATAAAAATTATTTAGGGTACTATTGAATTAATAGCACGAAGAAAAAATAGTTCTAAATTTTCTTTTACTTGTAAAAAATTAAATTTAAATTATTAAAAACACAAAATGGACATAGAAATGATTTAAAAAATACACAAACATCAGTCAATAATTTATTGTTATAATATAAGTTTTAAAATAAAGTCCAAATGTCTAAAAATTTGTTCATTTGTGTTTGTGTGCTTTACTCTTTCTGTTATGTTTGGTAAAAGTTTGTCTTATTAACCCCCAAATATTGTCCTCCACCACGCTCCCACTATATCTCTCGGCAGAAACGCTTCTCAAATTGCATTATATATTGATGGAAACCTACTCCTTGTTCTTTTGAATAAGCATTAATCCCCTATCCTATCTTTAAATTTATCTAAATTAGAAAGAAGCATGTGTGCATTTTTAAAGGCATTCTATATCCGTTGATAGAAGAACTCGTAATCATATCATTGACCGTCAACAAAGGTTCCATAATTAAAATCGACAGTTGCTTTCAATTTAATATTCTTTTTTCCCACTTCGTACTGAGTAGGTACGTACATAATAGTGAAATTGCTGTAACTTCTTAAAATACAAATTTTAGATTTATAACTGCATTTTGTTTGCAACTGTATAAAGTTAATTATATAATCAAAATATAATCAGTAAAATCCATGCTCATTATAATTTTTTTTTCAACCTGTGTTATCTCTCTTCTTTAATATCAAAGTTAAATTTCTAAGAAAATAGTGTTGTGATTTGTTATTTTATCACTTAATTGTACTGTAATTTATCGATATTTTATTATTATTTGTATAAAGAAATAAGATATTGTCTTGAACGTCACTCGTTATTTGTCTATCAATTAATTTTAACATTGTAATATCCGATGTTATAATAATTTATTAATGGTTATACTTGATTATATATTTTATTATGGAATTGTATTTCAAAAATATTAATTATAATAGTTTAGTTGGCAACATTAAATTGTATCGGAAGTGGTCAACTGTGTGGGGGTATAAATAAACTAGTATAAATATTTGATTGACCATTCTTGGGAGGAACATTCTGAAGAGAACATTAAGCAGTCATGCTGTACCTTTTGATATCTGAATTGTACTCAGTATTAATAAATGTAATTGAAGAAGGAACCTGGTTTGATTCATTACATCTCAGAAGTGTAAAGTTCCACGCGCCCTGGAGAGGAGAAATTTATGTAAGTAAAAGAAATGAAAATATTCCGTTTTAGCTCTTTATTTTCCGAGACTAAATTGTTGTATGAAAAATTATCAACCAGATAATGTGGTTTAACATCGTGAGTTTATTTTTCGTATAGTAAATGAGTACCCTCCATGCAAGTTTTGTTATAAGACGGTAGAAAAATTTTTCTGATACGCATGTACGTTACTACTATATCAAACGTTTGAACCATATGAAACAGAAATTTAGTCTTATAATAATTGTTATTTATGATGAATATGCGAGTTCATTTAAGTATTGTGAATTTTGTATATGAATGAATTATAGATTTATTAATGCGATCTACTACCATGCAGGTGTATTGAATTATAGATTTGTAAATGCGATATACCACCACTACTTGGTGTTGAATTATAGATTGAATTGTTGAATTATAGATTGATTTGTTGAATTATAGATTGAATTGTTGAATTATAGATTGAATTGTTGAATTATATATTGAATTGTTGAATTATATATTGAATTGTTGAATTATATATTGAATTGTTGAATTATATATTGAATTGTTGAATTATATATTGAATTGTTGAATTATAGATTGAATTGTTGAATTATACATTGAATTGTTGAATTATATATTGAATTGTTGAATTATATATTGAATTGTTAAATGATATATTGAATTGTTGAATTATATATTGAATTGTTGAATTATATTTTGAATTGTTGAATTATATTTTGAATTGTTGAATTATATATTGAATTGTTGAATTATAGATTGAATTGTTGAATTATAGATTGAATTGTTGAATTATAGATTGAATTGTTGAATTATAGATTGAATTGTTGAATTATAAATTGAATTGAATTGAAATTGGCTTGAACTATAGAATTGTGATCTACCACCAGGTAGGTGGCTTGAATTGTAGAATTGTGATCTACCACCAGGAAGGTGGCTTGAATTGTAGAATTGTGATCTACCACCAGGAAGGTGGCTTGAATTGTAGAATTGTTATGTACCACCAGGAAGGTGGCTTGAATTGTAGAATTGTTATGTACCACCAGGAAGGTGGCTTGAATTGTAGAATTGTGATCTACCACCAGGAAGGTGGCTTGAATTATAGAATTGTGATGTACCACCAGGAAGGTGGCTTGAATTGTAGAATTGTGATGTACCACCAGGAAGGTGGCTTGAATAATAGATGTCTGAAATGATCTACCACCATGTAGGTGGCTTGAATTATGTAAATGTGAGTTTGAATGTAGATGACTTGAAGGACGGACCTATGAATGTGACGTAATTGACTTGACTTGAAAAACATGTATGTAGCTTGATATTAGTGATGTAACGATTGTAATTTTTTTTTAAATATTCGTGAATACGAATGCGAATATATGCTATCGATATTCGCAAATGCTACAATACGAGTATTTAGTTTTGTAAATGATTATATAATATTGAAAACCTAAGTAATAACTGATAAAACTTTTTTTTTTTTAGAAGAGAGAATTTGTTTGTTTGTTTATAGTGTAGAAATGGTTTCATGAGAAATAATGAAGGCTGATAATGTGATTTCGAGGTAAAGTTAATATTTTTGAACTAAATATATTTCGAATTAATAACGTATTATTGTCGTCAAATTTTAACTTTTCTGACAATAACTATCAGAAAAATGTGTAAAAATAGTTACAGATTTGCGTGAGGAACAGCCATATTGGTAATTATGTTGCAACCATGTAGTGCGAGATACAACCATATAGGCGGGTTGAGATAACAAACATGAGGTTGCGTATTACATAGTCTCTTAGTAAAAATATTGAAGAATGTAGAAGAAATATTGTTGTGCTTTTAGTTATACAATAGTAATTAGAGCTATATGAATGAGCGAAGCCAGATATTTACAAACGATGTAAAAACTTATAGATTTCTGTTATGTTGGTTATATAGCTGAACTCAAGTTATCGATTGCAGTAAGATAATTCAGCTATACAGCTGAAACGCAGTCGGTCAAACAGTAATTTTGGAATGAAGAATAATTTCATGTTAACTAAGATTTTCTTAAGCCGTTTTAGTATTTATAATCAAATCACGTGCGATTTTTTGAAATGAAACGCTAATATAGATGCTTGGTACGTTGATGTGAAATAGCTTAAGCTAAGCTTAATACTAGTATACGTATGGTTTAAAGATTTATGTTTACAGATATTTATTTTCAAAAGACAATACGGTCATTTACGTGAGAACATAATCTATAGTTTGTTAATAACTACAATTTTACAATCGGTCGTTATACTCGCACAATTTTTTTTTTATCTACTAGAATAAACAAAAAAAAAGAAAATAACAATAATACAATAATTCAAGTTTGATTTGAAAAAAGTACAAATTTTTATAAAATAAAAACATAGGAGGGTAGGATGAACATTTTGCCAGTAAAGTTGTAGTCACAATGAGATATTTATTTAAATATTTTAATAGTATTATAAATATTTGGAATAATTTTTAAAAATATGTTTCTTTAATTTTGACTTAAGACATGTAAGCTCGTACAATGTTTTTATGTCGATGGGTAGTTTATTATACATTGTGCTCCGTCGTATGTTACATTTTTCATAGTAAACTTTGTTCGAACTCTCGATAAGAAAAACAAGCTTTCCCGGCGTGTACTTCGTTTGTATATTTGTGAGTTTTGCTACCAGTAGCATTTGTGTAAAAGTTATAAGTATTGTAAGAGTGGAGTTGTTTTATATTCATTATTCCTAGTTCAGTAAATATAGTTTTGTTGCAGTAAGGTGGTGATAATGAAATAATAATTTTACTAATTTATTCTGTTTAACTTGTAAGTCACGCAGTTTTGTTTTAGGCACATTTCCCCAAATCTCGATTAGGTAGTTTAGGTGTGATTCCACTAGCAAATTATAGATATTGTATTTTAATTTCTTGAGGATACACCGGGAGATATTACCTAGCGAACCCAAAATGGATGAAAGTTTGTTTTGATGTGTTCAATTTGATATGTCCACGAGAGATGAGTGTCTGACCCAGGTATTTTTCATTTTTTCATTTAAGACGTTTGTTAGATAATCACATTATTAACTACTAGTGGGTTATGAGATGAAATATTTCTATTTTCATTTGTTTAAATATTACATAACACGTTTTTACGGTATTAATTGTCTGTAAGTACAATTTAAACCACTCGGCTAAGGTATTCAAATCTTTTTGAGCTTGTGCTACATCTGTATATTTAATGTTGGCCCCAAAGTAAAAAAAAGGCAAGACAAGTTTAAAATTTATAAAAGAATGTGAAGCTTCGTAAAATAGTTTTTCAGGGGACGAGAAATGTTTTCATTCCAGTAAGGCAGAATTGACAAGATATAGGTCTTCCAGTCGTGAAAGAAGTTGAAATACCAACCAATTGAAACAATTGTTGTGTTATGTGACGACAGCTGAACCAACTAATGGCCGATAAAATCCAAGTAAGAGTATAAATATATATTTTTTTAAATTTGCTGTCAAGATGATAAACTGTCTGTTCTATCTTCAAAGAACAAAGTATATTAGTTCTTAGTAAATCGTGGATAAATGAAGAAATTATTTTTATTATAAGTTTTCATACTCACAGCAGATGTGAAATAACGTAAATGCCGATAACTCCATACGTAATAAGATATAAGCTCTAAAGTGTAATAATCAATGTAATCAGTGATAAATATTAAAAATACTTTAGTGTTATTCCAGATTTTAAAAGACCCGACAGTAGAATGGACCTATAATTTATAACAAATTCTCATTAAACTTTTAACAGAACTTCTAATTATTGTAAAGTGCACTAAATCGTCAATCGTCGGGTAAGATCGTCATCTTGATAATTATTTTAAACTAAAACCCCTTGTATCATACCACGTATGTACACATATCAAGTAGTTAACTTTAACTAACTAAACCGTTCGTTAATTGTGTGTTCAAATACGTAATTTGAATTATTTAATGCTGGTAATAAATATTTCAAATTTGAATTCATACACTTTGGCAGCGTTTGTAATCTAATGAAGTGTTCTAAAAATATCTGTAGTTAGGATATCTGTAGAAATTGAAAGTTTTGGTCACAATGAGCTAATTTTATTTTTGCTAATAATTTAATAAAGTACTAAAATTTAACTGCAATTAAAATGGAAGTACTAAATTCATTTTTACCGGGTGATAATTTTGAAAACTACTGAAATATTATTAACCTTACCATTTGTAGTGAGAAGAGTGATTCCTATATTATTAGTTTACACTACTATTATTAATATGAATATTCTAAAGGTTTATTTAAAAGATTTTTTTTTTTCGCATGACCCTATAGTAATATTAGTAAAAGGTTTCTTAACGGCCGGTCTCAATAACATGTTAAAAGTTAAACTAAAGTATATACCAGAGATTTCCTACAACTTTAATTTTCTGCGACCTCCATTACAATACAAAAGTATAGTAACGATAGCTTAGCCAAACGCATACCTAATTGATATCTTTGGTTAACATATCCCAGCGAAGCGTACTATTAATGTACCTAACGCTACGGCCGTATGATTCATATCATATGTTGTTATATGATGATTTAAGTGGAAATTATATTATTCTTTTTTGAAATATATATTTATAATAATTTGCATAATTATGGAAATTTAGTAAATTAAAATCGTGCTAAAATACGAATTCTGAAGTTAACATAACGCATTGTTATTTGCTATTTTTGTAACGGCAAGTTGCTGTGGCTAGTATATCTATTTAAAATTGATTGACTTATGTATTTCTTAAGATATATTGATATTATTTTTTTTATTGTTAATTAAATATGTTTAATAAACATTGGAACAAAGATTTATTCCTCGTGTTGTTAGGATTTGTGTCATTAAGGTTTCTTAACATTGAAATTTATTTTAAAATGTTTAAATTTATTTCTCTATTAATTTATTTCAGATTTTGAATGTCAAAATGATTAATACAGAATTATAAAATATAATCAACATTACTTTATGCGCCTCAAACGCGGCAAAAGAATATAACAATTCAAAAGATCTCTTGCAATCCTTTATTCAAGATATCTAGTGGAGAAGTATCAAAAACAAATTATTATGCTGCTAAATAGTTAGATAATTCAAATGTTGATTTAATTGTTTTTATATTGCACTAACAGACGTGTAAGAATAGCATCTGATAGAATTAGACCTTGGATACGTGAATATTCCTTGCTGTGAAATTTCTTTAGCTTTATTAGAAATGGTACTGAAAATAATGAAAAGGTTTGGTATTTTTATAATATAAGTAACAATTTAGAAGCTTAGTTTATTTATTTTTACTGAATTTGTATGTAAAAACGTCATTACGTAAATATCGCAAAACCGAACGTCTAGGATATCAGCATTACATAGTGTATCATCATTATGTTATTGTCTTTATTATGCTTGATTGTTTTTTTTATTAATATATTAAGAATTTACTGTTCGACATTATAAAGTAACTTGTGTTATATCATTGTCATTTCTTTTATTTTTATGAAAAAATTGATAGCTATCGATTGTTGCATTGCGGTATTCACCTTGAAATCCATTTGTTTATGGAAAATTTTTAAAAATTTATTATTGTTATATATTGTAATTGGAAAAAGTATGCTGAGAAACAAGATTTTAGACAATCAAGTAATTCTGATATTAGAGACAAAACCATTTGAAATGGGGCTAGAAAAGCCACAAGCTGCGTTGCATCAGAAAAAGCTGAGTAAACAAGTAACTCTGTGGTATCCGGGGAAAGGGACTAGAAATAGGACGGTCGATGAGAAGATGGAAATACGAAATCTGCACCACTGTGGGACCCTGCTGGACTGGACCTCTTGACTAAGGTGGTGGATGACCGAAACAATGAAAAGTTTAAGTTGAAAAGTGGGGGACATTATGTAATACGGAATAACATACCTAATAGTGAACTTTGCAGAAAATGGTCATTATTATTATTATATATTGTAAGTACCACTGGTGAACCTATATAAATAAAATAACTCATAGAATATATGGATATATAATAACAAGTGCAGATGCGTTAAATATAAATATTGTATTATTGTAATTTTTATTTACTTTTGTTTGTTAATAAATTTGTTTTCTTAATAATTTGAAATTGAATTTTAAGAAAAATTGTTCTGTATACATAGTAAATATATCATAACCGAGTGTTGTGATTTGTTAGTGCGTGCTCCGGAGAGAGCACGCGTTCGGATGGCCGAGTGTTGTGATTTGTTATTTTATCACTTAATTGTACTGTAATTTATCGATATTTTATTATTATTTGTATAAAGAAATAAGATATTGTCTTGAACGTCACTCGTTATTTGTCTATCAATTAATTTTAACATTGTAATATCCGATGTTATAATAATTTATTAATGGTTATACTTGATTATATATTTTATTATGGAATTGTATTTCAAAAATATTAATTATAATAGTTTAGTTGGCAACATTAAATTGTATCGGAAGTGGTCAACTGTGTGGGGGTATAAATAAACTAGTATAAATATTTGATTGACCATTCTTGGGAGGAACATTCTGAAGAGAACATTAAGCAGTCATGCTGTACCTTTTGATATCTGAATTGTACTCAGTATTAATAAATGTAATTGAAGAAGGAACCTGGTTTGATTCATTACAATAGGTTTAGTTGAATTTATTAAAAGTGTTTTCCGTTAACGGTATTACATAGCAAAACCTTCTTAACATCTCTTAAGCAGGCGTTCTTAGAAAAATATATTGTAAAAATATATTTATAGCAAATTTTGTTTTTACATCATATTCAACATATAAGAAGTAAATATTTATACGAGAAGTAGATATGTATATTGTAGAAAGTATTCGTTTCTAAATTAATTATCGAATACCGCGAAACTGCACCTCAAAAATCGATTTAGTCCCAAAGCGTTGAGGTCTCGAGGTGTAGGGTCCTCTAGACTTTCAGTAAGAGGTGTTGGGCGCATGCGCCGACGGGGCCCTCTGACGTCAGCCGCCGGGCCGCACCAGTGCCCGCGACCGCGCGACCAGTCACGCGCGACTACCGCCCTGCATCTAAACACGAGCTTCCGATCTTAATTTTAACGATAATATAAAATATTATAAATTAACTAAATTATATTTCAAAAGTATATGATAGTATGATAACGAATCCACATGCGTTGTGATGTGACAGTTGTGGACGCGCAAAATATGTTATAAAACCTAAGTATTTACAAAATTGTACCGTTTGTAGTACCATAGTAGTTATTATTAGTATAAATAAATAAATAAATATTTATTCTGGTACGTTAATATCCTTTTATATATCATATTTTTTAAAAATGGACAAAGCTATAAACATTGGATTGACCTTGTTTAAATACTACGCATGCGATAAATATCTACAACTAAGAATAATAAGGTTTAATCATACAATTGTGTTAAACTTTTAAAATCTTAAACGTTTTAGTTATATCTACTTAAATTATTATTATCTTACTACATGAGTATTATTCAAAAAAATATATTTTGTTACATTTATTTAAATTAACTTAACTGTCATTCATTACTTATATATGTATTTATAAATACACATGTTTTAAAATATTATATATCGCATCAGACCCTACTTTATCTTTTTATGAAAAAAATTTAGATGTGCATATTTAAGGCATTATAAGTAAAAGTGCCTTTAGCTAGCAGGGGCTATATCCATCCTTTTAAATTTTTACACAGGAATGGTCACACGAGAGGCATAGAAATAAATCAAGCGTTGGAAAATGTCTATGTAAATGTATTTCATATACCATGAATACTAAAAGTTACATGATTAAGCATTGATACTTTTTTATATATATATATATATATATATATATATATATATATATATATATATATATATATATATATATATATATATATATATATATATATATATATATATATATATATATATATATATATATATATATATATATATATATATATATATATATATATATATATATATATATATATAGATATATATATATATATATATATATATATATATATATATATATATATATATATATATATATATATATATATATATATATATATATATATATATATATATATATATATATATATATATTACCTTTTTTTATATGTCATTTGTATCATTTTTTATGACATTACTGGCAACTTGCCTGGTCATAACTTATTATATGTTACTGGTATACACTGCATAGCCCTCTTTGTGTTGTAACGTCTGCAAATATATATTATATCATTTACTATGAAAATGTTGACTATGACAAGTTTTAAAATATATTGAAGGTATTACTTTGCAATTAATGACACTTACTTCGACAGCCACTATATGTAGAGGCAAATAGAATTTCGAAATATTTTGTTACAGCGTTCGTCTTGCGACTAGGAAATGTTATGGCCTCGTTTGGGCTTAAATCAGGACGGGTACTCATTGTACGTTTTGAATACACTATGCAATCTCCGGTATCTAGCTCTTTTGAAATATTTCCAAAGAAGCGTTCTTAAAGAAAGACATGTAACAATAAGCGTTCGTACGCACAGCTAAGCTGGGAAAATACGAAGTAGCATAGCTCAAGTCACAAATCACCTATTTGTTGAATACTTTCAATAATATATTTTTAATAAAAGATGAAATAGTCTATAATGTACGAAATTCAAAAGTCACATTACAGAAAGGATAAGGAACGTATTATACACATAAAAACCGTTGTTTGAATATAACATTAAAGATTAGAGTTTTGTTTTAAAAAATAGTATACAATGAAGATTAAGCAATAATAACATCAACAAATCAGTGTTATTAATTATTTATAAAGTGAAACTTGAAATTAAAAAATGTTTTAATGAAAAAGTGATATTTTATATAACAACACTAAGTACAAAAGACTCATCGATAAAAAATACTCCTAACACGAACATCGAGAACAATTTCGACGAATAATATTGATGTAATTAAGATAATTTCTTCAAATAATATAATATAAATATTATAACAAATTATACAAAAAATATAATATAAATATTTAGAGGATTTTAAAATAAGTGAACACGAGAGCAACAAATAATGTCAGTTTTCTTATAAATCGTAAAGAATGTGGAAGTAAAACTATGGTGGGAAAGTGAAAGGCGCCCTGGGCGGAGGAGGCTCGCGGCACGCCGGCTGTGATGCGATGGGCCAAGACTGGTGCTTCCGCCGCAAAAGGAAGCGCAGCAGCACTCAGGATGACACCCAACCGCATCACACCCGGTATAGTATAAAGGAAAAACTGTGTTTTTTTAATTTATATCCCACGTAATAAGATTAATTAAATTAAAGTCTTATTATTTTTAAATAATTTTATGTTTTAATTTATTGTTTTAATTAAAACATAGTTTATAAGATAAGCATATATTTTAAAAGTGTTTAAATTTCTGTATTTATATCTTATATATTTTGTAGTTGCCATCTTTAAGGTTTTAATAAAGTGTATAATATTTTCGTGCTGGCCGCTTAAAATGGTTTCTAGATGGCGTTGATAGTAAATTGTGTAATGGAAAGCCAGTTATTACTATGAAAATTTTATATAGTAAATCGATTTTTTATAATTAAAATCTGTTTAGTTTGTAATTATTTTAAGAAAATATTGCAAGTTAAATTATTCTTGAAAGTATTGTATAAAATTAGAAAAATGATCAGCTCGTGGCTTTGGCTACTTTAATGAAGTGAACAACGTTAAAAGTTTTTGAAATATATATCTATGATACTCTTTCTCTCTCTTTTCACGTGAATAATATGCATATAATATTAAATTTTATTGTCTAATATTACTATGTACATGTTCTTTTCATGAAAATTATTCATATACAAACTAAGATTATTAATTTTATGCAATAACTGATTTATGTGACAGATCTTCTGTGTGAAGACCCTTTTCTAATTTCTTACATTAGAATAAAAATCATTCATTATTTTTAACAGTTTATATGCTGCTGCTACTATACCAATATTCATTCATTTATTTCCATTATTTTTTGTGTGATTTATAGACAGACAAATAGATAGAAATAAATCTGCCGAGTTATTTTTTGGCTAAGTATGTTAACCGACTCTATTGATTATAAATAGATTTATTTATTAAAATATTGTATGGTTCCTAATAATCAACTTACGAATTAAAAAAAAAGGTGTCAATAAAACGTAAGCTTTTATAAGTTATAGTATTAAATATTAAAGTAACAATATTTCTTTATAGAAACATAACAACCAAACTCAGCAAGGTTAGAACTTTATGTGAAGCTTAGCCAAGGATATTAAATTTTTGAACGTTATAAGAAGTATTTGTTTATTAAAGATAGTGATAATTCATAAAAGTGTTACTCAAAGCAGTTAATTTATAAACTTAAAATTTTGTTGGACCCCTAGGTTTACATCAGACCTATACTTTTTTATGTCAGCATAAAGCTGTCATCATGTTGATAGACTTTTCCTGAGGAGAAGTGTTAATATTACTCAATCCAAGTATTCAGATTTTCATAAGAAATTAATAAAATAGTACAAAATTAACCTCTTCAATTTATTATAATACCTAGTTTTGTGCACAAATCATAAAAAAACGGCAAGCTAAAGAAAACAAAATATAATGTACATTATTTTAGTCTATTCCTAGATGAGAATTGAGCTTAAAATATATTGAACCGGTATTCAACTGAACTACTTTTTTCTGCTCAGAAAGATCGTATAAACAGTGCCAATAAAACACGCATTTAAACAGAACAGAGCATTCTCGTACTTATTTTTATACTAAATGTATCTTGTGGATGCCATGGAAACTATATATAATATATAATCATATATTATCAGATATATAATATTTATCATTAAGGTAAAAGCACCAATGGTGGACAGTGTACCAAAAGATGACACTTTCAACAATTAAGTTCAATATTAAGAATATTTTTACTTGCATGTCAGAATTATTAGTACCAGAAAATGGTTGCTTCACCTGTTACTCAAATAGCACAACCATAACAACGCTCTTTTGCTTAAAAAGTTAAAATAGCATCAATTATTGCGAGCAATGTGACGACGTCACACGTTTTTAGCCATTTCTTATGAGTTTAGCTAAGGACGCCGCAGCGGTACAAGTGATTTTAATAAATTTTATAAAGATATTGCTTTGTTATTTGTTATGTTTTGTATTGTTATTTATATTTTCTAAACATTACAACAAATCATTATTTGTTCTGATATTATTTTTCTAAAAAATCATAAGTGTCTACTATTGGTACCGAAAATAGTCAGAATACCCTAAAGATGACATGCAGGTCTACTTTTGGTGCAGTAACGAAACCTATTCCCCTAAGCCTAGGTTTATGCAATTATCAACACTATTTTCAACAATATAAGTACCTACTGTTAAAATTGTGACAATATTAAGACACTCCAATAGTAAACAGGGTGTCAACTTTTGGGGTATGTTTTTTGATGGTCGGATTTTTCAAGATGCCACCTATAAAAGGCCAGAAGTTAAAAATCAAAGGAACTGGAACATGACTAAAATTTTAAGCTTATTTTATTATATATTTGATGATTGTTATATTCAAGCTTGCGTGTCAACTATTGGTACAAATAAGTGTCCACTATTGGTGTTTTGATTTATGAATGTGTTATCTTTAGGGTCATTTAACTTAATTAATAAAAATGGAATTTTTGTTTTAATTTACGTTGATTCGGTGGGTATTTAGTTTAAAATATACTTTTGTATTAACCAAGGTGCAATTAAATTGTTTGTTTCTTTTGTATTTCTTTTGCAATAAAAAAATATTTTTGTTTAAATCTTCTGTCATCCTTAAAGTGTCTACCATTGGTGCTTTTACCTTATTATATTATCAGTCGTTTTGATTTTGTTGTATAACATAGTTTTATGAGTCGTGAGGATAAAAGAACACAAATTGTAATTTAATTATAGAATTAACACATTATAAAGAAACTTGACTAGTCACCGCCTTCGACAAGTATAGGTAGTACAAATTCGATATGATGGAGTAATTATATATTAATCTGCTTATTGCTTATCAATATCAGTATAGTCGATTGAGTGATGGAGTCGAGTTACCTTTTAACTCGCGTGGCGCAAATAAGGATAACGTTCTCATTACTTCTATGTATGTGTACATTTAGTATTTATTTCTATGCAGTATTGTTAAGACCAAGGTTGACAAACATACATTAATCGATTCTTCTTAATAATTGTACTTCTTTATTTTCATACAGTCTGATTACTTCGTTAACACAGGTAAGTACTGTCCTGGGGTTAGCGCAATAACAATTTTTATTTTAAAGATTTTTTATTTTCATGAAGTCTGACCTATTACAATTGTCTAAAAAGAACACTTACTATATTTGTAGTAACATTGAAATTATAATTTATTCGTGTGTTAAATATGTTATATAATATGTACTTACGCACATTGTATAACAGTGTATACATTTTAATTGCGCTAAGCCCAGGACAGTACTTACTCGTGTTACTTAGTAATGTGTGATAATCACTTTAGCGGCTCTTTTATACAGTTATCCTCTTGCTTTACACTGAACGCTTACCACTTTAGCAATAAGCGCTGTTGATCGACTTGAAGCATAGTAACTAATATGAAAACTGACAGTATAAAAAAGTAGTACTATAAATTAATAGTAACATTTTTTTTACTAGAATGGCTTTATTCCGATTGTTTCCTTTAAGTTTTGACATTGTTTTAGGTGTAATTATTTTAACGTCAAAGGAATACATATATAGAAACAGAAGAATATACATTACCTAACAAAAGCATAAACTAAATTTATTTTACATTCCACATTTGCATAATAATTATTGTGTGCAATAAATAACGTTTGCAGCACATAATATTGTTCTTTATATTTACATATACAAGTAGCTATTATGTATTTAAGTTAAATACTGAACGTGACCAGAGAATCATTGTGACGCAAAAAAATAGAAAGACATTGTGCTATGTTTTTATTATCATAATACATACGAGTACGAATATCTATATTTATATACATAACATCACAAAGCTGGAGCGTATGCTTAGTTGAACGTAATTTTTCCAAGATTTATTTGCTGATAGATATAGGTCTGGAAATTGAGATTAATAAAATAATATCTTTGTGATGGATTTTTATACAAATGGTAGACAAGTTCAAGATCTTTTTATACAATACTAAATATTTTTATTAAATAAACATCAAGATACAAATAGTGTTGTTCTAATTTATGAATTACAATAAATCGATAAAATGAAATAGAGTAGCAATGATTATAATGTTTATGGTAGCAAAGTTTCAAGTTTGTAGATGCCGAAAACTAGCAGCAGTTATTAAATAAATCAAAAACAGTATATTTAATGTATACTCTTATATGTATAGAACACTAATATAATTTCATCATTGTGCGCAACAGTTGCTTCCGATACAAGCAATCCTACTGTGATTACATCTGTAACCGCAAATTCAATAAGACACCAATATCAACAGACAACTATTATTCTAGGCCATTCAAGCTTATTTGAAACAAAAGTAATCTTGAAAACACTTAAAATACAGAAAAGTTAAAATCTAATTAAATTTGAACTTTATATTAAAAAGATATCACTTGGAGGTTGATGACAGCAACCCAGAGGGGTCAAGTTCTCGACCCACGTGCTGTTTGCGTAACAGCCATCATGTACAGCTTGTTCGATTCTTTATAATAATTTTAAGTTAAAAAACCAAACATAGAAAATATTGAAAATAATTTTACAACATTGCAATAGAGCAATGTTAATAAAATTGTAGTTTGAGATGTTGAAACTGCAAATTTATAAAATAATTATAACTTTTAACAATGAACTTATTTAAAGAAATCCCATGGATGTTATTGATTTTTTCATTCTTTATACTTATACTCCTTTATATATTTGTATATTATTTTAATATGAAGCTTTATAATCAAAAATGAAACAAGTAATTTCCAGGTGACATGTAAAATTATAGATCTATAAAAGTATAAATGCCTGAAATCAGTTTTACCGATTCATAAACAGTTCAGGTCGTTATTTGGCCTATTAAAGAACGCACATTTATTACGGTGAACAAGTGATCGCTCAAATAAGGCAGTAAAGCATTAGTTTCAGTGAATGGCACGGAGACTTGCGTCGTTCTCTACACGAGGGTTGCGTGCCGGCGTACGCATGCGGCTCGCCCCTTTTCGACCCCTGGCAAAATGGCGATGCCAACATGGCCGCCGGGCAGCCGCAGGATGCTCCGTAACGGCGTTTCTGTCCGAAACACCGCTGACACGATTTCTCAGCGAGTTATAGATTTTGACACGCACATCCGCATCGGGGTCGACGGTGTGATCGATTTATTACTCGTTCAGAGACGAAGCGGCTCGAACAATTCGCGCGTGCAACAAGTGATACTACTCGAAATCTTGAAACAATCGACACACTGATATCAATATTCAGCAGTGATGTGATAGTGTGTACATTTTATATATAGAACGTGCCCTTTCGGTGAGTTGCGGCGCGGGTGAGCCAAGCAGCGTGTGACGTCGACCTCGCTATGTTCCCCGCGCCGCGCAAACGTCAACAGTGCCGCGGCGTCACGCAGACCGCCGCTGCTTCGCATAAATAATATCAACACGCTCATACACGCTCTCGCGCCCTCTGCCGACTGTTTGTATGATAGGGCCAAACTGTGAAGTCTATTTTTTGATAAGTAATATAAGCGTTACGATTTGATTTTACAAAGATAACATTCAATTGAACATATTAAAGATTAGGTGTGCCATGATTTATTTAATAGCGCTCGAAATAAAGATAAAAAAAGCGATGCGATGAAACGACTAGAGACTGTTTGATGCGTCCAGTAGTAGCCGTGATCGCGTGTGTAACGACCGTTCGAGGAGCACGTGCGTTTCACGCGCTTAATATGTTCCTTTCAATACGGTTTCGGGTCCGCGGACTACCCATGTGCGACTAACGAGTGAATTTAAGCCGATGCATTTGTTAGGAAAGTGCCTGTGGAGGGTGGGCAGGGGACGCGTTCGGCGAATAGCGCGATAGGTGCGATGCTTACATTTGTGTTCGCGATATGGTCGGCGGCGCGCGCGCTTGGCTGGGCTTGCGAGGCGACGCCCGCAACGCCCGACGCGGAGGATGTGCCCGTGCTGCCTCGCCTCCGTTCGTCGAGGGCCTCCAGCGACCTCTCCACTCTCAGCACGACCACCACCAGCTCTAGCCAGACCAGCACTGGCGATTATTCTAAGAGGTCCACGCATCACTGTAACTAAATATAAACTTCCATAAAGACACACTACTGCCGTGTTTATATTTTAGAATTTATATTTAAATTTTTCACAAGTAATTTTGTTAAAACGTCGTAAAACAATTATGAGATAAAAATAATAAGACTATTCTTAAAATGACACATTTTAATGGATACTATCTGTATTATCCAAAATATAAAATATATCATATTTTTATACTTTTTTATCATTTTGATGCAAATTACAACAAGCGTAATCCTTATGTTACATGAACACATTATTTCCATTAAAATGTACTGAAGTACATACTTACGTCAATTATGATTTATTATCTATGATCTATGAGCAATGATTAAGTGACGTTGATTGTAGCAGAAGGCCAGCAACTTCAGTATATGGCTATTAAGATCCAGTACAATGATTGCGACTTCAATGTACCTAGTTACAACACGAATATTTTATCGTGATACTAAAATAGCTTTCCAATATATACTACAAAAACAGTACAAAATTATTATAATAAATATTACAGAACAAAAAATTTTAATTTTGTACATTCATCATCACGTAAATATTATTTATGATTAATTTTTATTGCCATGTCCTCAATCCATTATTGAGAGGAAATTGTATTAATTAAATGAAATTTATGCAGCAGTTTGCGAAGCAAAGAGAAGTCATTTTGCATCTCATCCATTAGCATATGAACAGCAATAATAAAAAAATCGTTAAATTTGTTTTATTTAAGACAAATTGTAATGATATTGAATATTTTTATTTAGTTACGTAGACGTACGACGTTAGCTAGCTAGTATTAGCTAGAATTATTGTTCCCTCATTACATTGTAATATTTCGATGCGATTTCCAATTTTTCGTGGAAGGTCGCTCTTGTTGTGAAAGTTCTATTCAGATTTTTATTAAAATTGACTTTCTTAAGAAATCAGAAAAACTTATTATCATCTTTCATGGTAATATGAAGTAGGGTCAATTTAATTAAAAGTAATTCTTTTCAGTGTAGTCTATCTCAGTTTATATTAACTTGCGTCCAGTTTGCGGCTATGCCCGCTTAAAAAATGTACATGTGATATAACCTTTTTTTTAACGAGTCTATTGAAATGGAACACATTACTCTATCATAATGACAAATAGTCGTTTTTTTATATCTTACGTTCACAATTTACAGTATTTTTTTATTATATGCATCGATAGATAGATATCGATTATATAAAAATATCTGTGATTCATGTTATATCTAAAACTATTTATATATTTTTTTAACATAAGTAGTAAATTATTTAATAAAAATAGTACCATACAGTGTCAGTAAATCTGTCAGTAAAGAACAATGAGCGTTCTTCCACTTACAACGCACAAGAGGCAGTGAACATATCTATTGATAAACTTAATTATAGAAGGGTACTGAAGGAACATTTTCCTCAATTAACTATCTCGAGAGACACAAAGATTAGGCTTATTGAGTAGAACTTGACATGAGATATATTGGCTTCAATTTATTAAACATCTACCTTTAATTTATCCCTAAATATTAATCATAAGACAATATTTTTAGAATTTGTTTTCCACTTTAATGATTCGAATTATTTATCGACCTTCTGTTATAGAGAACAAAGTGTCACTATTTAAATCTTTTATCGATTAAGTTACAATGTAGAATGTGATTTTTCCAACATAAACTTTGACCTCGATGACCTTAAATTTTTTTTATTAATCACAAATATTAAATTTAATGAAAATCTTAATAAGCCAAGATCCCATATTTTTATCCCCTTATCCATATTTTTTATAGCTTGTTCTCTCCTATGATAATAAATACAAAGAACGTTAAGAAGTTATTTCTTTAATTCTTAAAAATAAATATACCTCATACTTTTCTCAGAATTGATTAACTGCAGATTAATTATATTGTTTCATTTAAACATGGAAAAAGGTACTTCTAAAAACTTTTTGTTTAAACTATCTCATTATATACCTAATAGAATGATTGTATAATCAGTAAAAGGGATTTTTTTAACAATTGCATATTTTTATTTCCGTAATATAATAGCAAGATATAATCATGACGTATTAACATGAAATTTTCAAAGCCTGATTGATTTGATTTCCAATTGTTCTTTATAGTTTAATCATATTTTATATACATTTGATTTTATTTGTAAATTTATTTAGATAAATACTAAAACATTTATGGTCATGCTCAAAGCGGAACATAATTAAAAACATTTCAACCACTATACAAAAATTGTGTATGAACAGAAGGAATAATATGAAAACGTTACGTTCCTAAAACATGAAGCAAAATAAGAAGCTAAAAATTAACAATTACAAATACAAAAGTATTCCTAAAAATAAAGGAAAGAAATCCTTTATTTTTGGGAATAACTTTTACTATGATTAATAATACAAGACGGTTACAAGATTTTTAACAAAATTTTGCTAATCACTTGAGACGTGCCACCAATACGGTGACGCTTTTGTGACTATCCTGAAATTGTATTCCCATTGATTTTTGATGGACTTTTTTGGCTTCAGTTACTTGATTTTAGTTGCCTATCTGTGCGAAACAATAACATATTTAAACAAATTACCTTTTTTTACCTCATTAGTATTATCTATTCTAGTTAGATAAACTTTGCAATTGAGTAATAAAAATTTTCAGGAAATAAACCAGATTATAGTTGTAGAATAAATGTTGACAGCACAAAAATAGCCAAATAGCAAAATTAACAGAGCTTAATGTTACTCATCATAGACTACCGAAAGCCCTTTGTAGGTATAGCGCCGGTAAGGCCGTAAAGAAAGAACAAAATATATTGTAAGAGGAAAAGAAGAATAATGTTGATTATTGAAAATGTAGTCAAGGACCTTAAGTAGTATTGATGATTGCCAAATGTGGGATGAAAATCAGTGTCGGTTTGAGGATTTTGAATAAAAGTTCGGCATTAGAGCTGCGATGGGGTTGGTACAATATATAATTTCTACTTTTGCTATAATTTTAAAATAGAAAGGATCTGGGTAATGAGTAATTTATTCAATCATTTTATGTGTTGTCTCGTCTATACTCGTGTGTAACAAATTTAACCGATATATGTATATTATATTTTCTTTTAGCTACACGTTTTATGCCACACATAGCAGGATAGGCAGAGGTAGCCTCAGGAACCTAGTGTTTAGCCACTCTGATTCCCGTAGCAGTACTCAGTACTCAACGAAGCGCTTTACCTACTTGCCAGAGCGAAAAAGATGGAAAAGAAAAATCCATCTTCCCCGAGTGAGAATCGAACCCATAAACTGTCGCGTTTACACGCAGACACAACGCTTTCGCGCCACGAAGGTCGACGTTATACGAGTACACTAGATAAATGTGCATATATTTGTTAAAAATAATTTTAAACGTCATTGGTTTTGATAAGATCTTCTCATTGATTAGAAGAAAATATGTCATTGACAACATCTAAAGATTTTTTTTATATAATATTATTTTACTACACATCATGAAAATCACCTCATTGACAGTATAATTAATAATTTCAATATCAAAATGTCACACGAATAGTAATTATACATAGCGTCACGCTTTATCCCTAACAAGGTTTTCAGAGAGAACGCAGCTCCAAACGCTTCAATCCCTCTTCCGCCTTGTTCATTGTTTTCTTTCAAGGGGGCTTTCCTCTCTTACTGCTCTACTCTCACTTCTGCTTTTATATATATATATATATATATATATATATATATATATATATATATATATATATATATATATATATATATATATATATATATATATATATATATATATATATATATATATATATATATATATATATATATATATATATATATATATATATATAGATATATATATATATATATATATATATATATATATATATATATATATATATATATATATATATATATATATATATATATATATATATATATATATATATATATATATATATATATATATATATATATATATATATATATATATATATATATATATATATATATATATATATATATATATATATATATATATATATATATATATATATATATATATATATATATATATATATATATATATATATATATATATATATATATATATATACTCACATATTAGGAAACGTACATTAGGTAAACAATGTTACTGAATTATCGGATGTAGTCAACAAACTACTGTAATGTCATTAAATAATATAGTATAATGGCGGTTGTGTGTCTTATCATTTAGATATAATCAGTTACAATGAGTACGCGTGGTATTTGATAAATTACATGCAAATAATCTATTTTTATTAACGATTTTTTTTACTTTTATACTTATAATAAAAACATAAATTATTATATTAAAATACGTTTGATTGAGATTTTAATCACTTTGTCACGCTTAAATAAAACTATAGTGGTGGTCGTAGCTGGTGTGTTAAGTTTAAATATGGACAATAGGTGGAGTGAAGCACCTCGCAGATGGAGTGCCAGAGGAGCATCCCGTAGACCTTTACGCCGTCCGCCAGTTTCAGCAAGGAGACGCACTACTGGCAGGTATTGCTTCAAACTTCAGATGTCACGTATTCTTGACTTGATCGAATCTGAATCCATGAGAGAACTTTCAGGCTTATTGTATAAATAAAATAGCTTCACATCTATTTATCAATGAGATATAATGAATAATATATAAAGATAATTTAGGTAATACTAATAAAATCAATGTATGATGTAAGAGTATGTATTGTAATGTTGGCCTAAGTAATATAAAAATACCTGTATTTAGTACTATGATGGTAGTAAATAATTTAAGTATGATTTTGCTACATTGTTTCATAATAATTTATTACGTATTTTTATAAACTTAGCGCACTTACCCTTGTGGCATATAGAGAGATAACTGAGAGCCATCTACTTGTTAGTTTACGTGCTTTATGTATAAAGTTCATCAAGACTAAGAGATTATATCTATTACATATATATAATATATTTATTTTACCAATATATGTATATGTTTCCAATATCTATAAAGGTTTCAAAATTAACTCTTGTGGACTGTTGATTTTTGTTGTGATTTAACACGCTTTCATGTGTTGTATTACTTTGTCTTGTCTTTTCAAGGCTGTACCGAGATTTTTTTGCTATATGTCTTTCTTAGGGTACCCATAAGGATTTTATAGAATAAAATCAGTCTAAGATGTAAAAACGTGCACTTTTTCGTAACAATTTTAAAATAATATGTTTAATATAATCTTTACGTTTGTGCTATATTATGAACATTAGATATTTCATTGACTATTTTTAAAAGAACTGTCACTTTTTATATTTATTGACAATTTCGGAGTATGTGACAGTTAAGATTGTAAACTTAAAGGCGGACTTGAATATAGAAGATTAAAGGTTTTTCCTATACCAGCCATAACTGTTTTAAACCGTACCTACATATATGAGGTCAAATCAAAATCAGTTTTAAATGCTCAAATTATATTTATTTATTAATTGTAAATCTTTAAATATCGTTACAGTTTAAAATTTCATAGAAAGACTTATCGATAGATATTCTCTGGTTGAGTGACACATAAATCAAAAACTTTACCCACTTACAGATGACCTGATAAATTGGAACTGAACGACCTGGTGGTCGTTAGTTATGTGCAAAATAAAAATTCATAAACAAAGCAATTTAATTTTTTTTATCGAGTTTATATCCAAAATAACTAACTATCACAAGCGCCTTTAATGTTTCTATTTGTCTTTATGTTTGATACATTTGTTGTTTTTATACGCTGAATGGAACTTATTTGTCAGACTAAATATTTAAGTTATTGCTATAATTTTAATATTTAATTAATTATTCTTATACACAAAACTATAAATTTATTTTGATTCTTCATTTACTGAAACTATTAGTTTTTATTAAATTCAATTCAGAGACCTCTATGGAGGAAAATGTGAACTTTAGCTTTCCCGAATGTGATAATTTGTGGGGAAATACTGTTAGATGTCTCTACTTGCAGATATGTACGCTAATTAAATCACACAGGTTTGTTGAATTCTCTGATTAATGAATAAATATAGTAAAATAGAAAATAAGAAAAAAAAATGATGTTATTTACATAAAATATTTAATATTTAATCTATGTAATTAAATAGATTAACATTAACGTAACTATTATGTAATTTTATATAGCATCATTTTACTGGAATTATTTATGCTAATTTTGTATAATTAAAATATAACCACAGAATGCAGAATGTCGTTAGTATCATTGGGGTAACCGTTTAATTGCAATTAATTTCACATATGTTCACATATGTTTCAAACTTAACATTATTATATTGGGTAAATAAATGAAATCTAGGATATATTTTATATATAATATACGTCTCTTATATATTGTTTGATAAAAAATATAAAACGACATTTTTATAAAAATGTTTCAAGCAACTTCAATAAGCAGCTTCTCCATTTAAAGCTTTTGCTTTATAAAACTGTTATAAGCTTATTACATACAATTGTATACAAAAGCACCTAGCAATGTTTTTTCTGCATTCGTTGTTATAAATTAAGATCTTCATAATGTTTTATTTAAGTGAATAGAATAAAATATAAAGATTCTTTCTGAGATCGCTAAGATTTTTGATTTAGATTTATGTGGAAGATTAATATTTTTAATTCTTTAGTAAATATATTATAGTAATGTAGTTAATATATTTATAGTTATAAGTTTATATAATTATCAATTTGTTTATTTAAAGGTATAATAATCTCCTATGACTTTTGATTTTAGTTTTACTCTAATATCAATACTTTCTTTTAGATAATGTACTAACTACGTATTTACCCCAAAATAATTTTCCGTTTTACATAAGAAATAATGTTAGATAAATAATTTGTGCCCTTAATAACTTATTGTGTAAAAATGCCATACACTGCAAAGCATAGATTTTTTATATTTGTATTTTTGTTATAAATATGTAGTAAATACATAAATATTTATAAATTTTATATCATGTAATGTTAGTAAGCATTTGAGACAAATGAGGACCGTCGTGGCTCAGAGGCGTAGTGTCCACATGTATACGCGACAGTTTGTGGGTTCGATTTCCACTCATGACAGGTGGATGATTTTTCTATTTCCATTTCTTTTCGCTCTGGAAACTACGCAAAGCGCGGCGTTGAGCTCCACCACTCAACACACATTGCCTTGAAAAAGCCGGAAACAGGGCCGTAGCTAAGCAGGGGGCATTGTGGGGCAATGTCCTACCTTAAAATCACAATGCCCTACCTTAAAAACACCAAAACTAAGATAAAATACATTATTTGTCTACGCAGAGCTATTGAATGTACCTATATCACTTTAGGTGATCGACTTAGGGGCCCGTGTTTCGAGGGCAGATCAATTATAATTTTTTTTTACTTCTGCCCTACCTATAACCAATGCTGCCCTACTTCAAATTCGACTCTAGCTACATCCCTGGGCGGAAAGCAAGGACGGAGAAGGCAGGGACTTAGCAACGAAGTATCTTAACATTAGATTCATATGGTTCCTGCAATTCTGCCATGTAAAAAGCGTGAAGACATAAAAAAATCAATAGAAACTTTAACTTTTTAATGTACTTATAAGTAGCTGAACCAACTTTACTAGATAATTTACTATTATCTTATCCCACGTCACTACGTCAATAACAATTTTACGTATGTGATTCACGCACCGGTACAAACATCACTTGCCGCTATCTCTTAATTTCGTAATTCATAGGGATAAGTCTATAGAAATTGATTAATATTTATCATAATCCTAAAACTACATGCAATGCTATGAAATATAAAATGTTTTATATGAAATGTTTGTAATAATTGTTCAATACTTTAACGAAATTTGCGCTTTTAAAATACGCCAACTTTTGGCTTATGCAACGTTTGTATCAAATATTTCCTAAAGTTATATTGTTGTGATTCAACTACCTTAGGTATAAAATAAATAAGTATTTAATTGTAACTTCAGTCGGTAGTGAAAATTGGAGTTGTTAATCCTTTGTTTCTTGTTTCAGCTTTGATGTGGAGAATGGCGGGGGCGCCGGCGGCGGTGCGGGGGGCGCTCGTTCCCCGCTGGAGGGCGGATCACCCTCCGCCGCACTGGTCCTCCAGTCCATGCCCCAACGCCGCGAGTCCTTCCTCTACCGATCCGACTCCGACTTCGAAATGTCGCCAAAATCAATGTCAAGAAACAGCTCCATTGCAAGTGAAAGGTAAGTTTTATACGGAGTAATAAAGTATGAATGGCATCACGATGATATAGCAAAAGGTTTCAAATAAGTGCTATGGGATACTATTACTCGTTGCTCACCTTTTTAGGGATATGTTTATTAAATTATGCACTACAATACTACAAAAATAAAGAAAAAAACGCAATAATGATAAATACAAAAAGAAACTAAAAAAAAAAACGGGAGAATTATAGGCTTTTTGGGATTACCATTCTTATAATGAACATGATATAGAAACATTACGATTTGAAAATTATTTTATCAATTTTGTAAAATTTCCTAATTCAAGGTATATCTTGAACTTAAAAACTACGTTTGACATAGTTAAATCTATTTTAATGTGGCAACCCTAAAGTTAATAAACCCTTCAGGTCTAAACTAATATAGTAGGCATGTATTTAAGAGGGTGTTCTATACAAAGTTAAAATTACCTTTGCGGCTTTTGTATAAGCAATATATTCGAAATAAAATTATCAAAATTGTCATTTTATGTTATAAAATTGAATAATACGTTGTGTAAAATTATTACTTATATATTTTAAATTATTTTTATATTATAGAACTTTAGTATAAATATTTAACCACTCTGACAAAGGAAAGCACGACGTTTAATGTCCCCACTCAATAATACTTCAATTCGGTTAGGTACTCTAAGCCCATCACATGTAGTATGCAAGATAAGAGATTAATTTGGCGCAATATAAAAACAAAGAGCATTAAAAGATCTTGAAACAGATAAAAACTAAGAATTTTCTTATTGAATATTTATTTATAACCATTTTAAATATTTGATTTACCTAGTTATTGTATCAAATCTGCAAACGCATTTAATAAGAATATAAAGGAGTTGTTCCTTTATATTTTTGTTAAACACGCTTGCAGTTTCAAAGTCGATATTTGAAATAATAATTGAAGTTGATGATAAGGTAAAATGTAAGACATTTTGATTGGTTTTAGTTGAAAAGCATCCCGATCAAGTGCAAGTTGTACTCGCACACTTAGGATTTCGTTCCCATTTAAAGATCAGAGATAACCATAAATATCTAAATTTTCTTCGGTTTTTTTTTCTTTCTTTTCTTTTTGATTACAGAGCGATTATTATAACAATGCGGCAAATTGAAGTATAAGAAAATTCGATCCAAGGGGTCTTGAGAAAAATTATCTTATCAAATAAATTGACAGAAAAACAGACGGATACAAAGTGATAATATAAGGTTTCTGTTTTTAATTTTTAGATTGGGAACCTAAACATCTTTTAATGATAATTGCAATATTTCTTTATTATTAAAAAAGAAAAACAAATTATTTATGGCATTTACTACACGATAAACACCCGGTAATAAAACAACCTAAGTGATAAATTATAAAAATATGATTAAAAGAAAAGTAAGCTTATCACATTCAGATTTGAAATAAATGTTGTATATTCTAACAATTTAGTAGAGCTTACTCACAAATAGCATACAGACTGGTAATAGCATGTAGACGTACTATGTGTATGAATGGACCCTGTGCCGTCTTGTGATATGAATGTTACCCGATGAATGTATTTATGAGTATTAATTCGGTATTAGTTATATAATCATGCTATTGCCACCACAACAAAGCCTGCCACTACACAATTCCAGCACAAATTACTCGGTGTGGAGCATTCCAGGTTATGCGACCTGAAACGATTAAGTGTCTGAAGTCTTCGTTCTATCTTTCTTTTCCATATTTTTTAATTGCTTACAGATTCAAGGAGGTTGAAGCAGCACAGCTGGACAGAGCGTATGTATTTTTATTTGGGCAATTTATAGCATGTTTGCTTTATACATTATAAGTGGATTCCAAGCATGCTTCCATGCGTATATTATCTTTTTCTACATCTTATTTTAACGTAATTCTGATTGTGCTGTAGGCTTTTGCTAGTTGCCCTCCAAATATGCATGTAATATTAATGAAATAGATAATATTTAATCTTAAATTTTTCTTAATATATCATCTTTACAGGTTAAAGTATATAATTACATATCATTACTTACGGTATTAAACATAATTTATTGTATAAATTATACAAATTTATTTATCAACATAATATATTGTATTTACAACCTTTTCTAAAAACATAAGAAATTTGTTTAATTATTGATAAACGCTGTACTTAATAATATATCTAGACAACTAACGCCCCTCCTGTAATCAATGTATTATTAATATGCATCTAATATAGAAATCGTATTCGGAGGCGATAAAACTCCAACTGGCTCTTGATTTCCGTCGAACATTGATTACCGGCGCTCACCAGTCACCACTGCCAGTACTATTAGCGCCAAATTTGTCCTCGGGCGAAGTCGCGCACTCTCGGCTATGGCCGGGCGAGCGAGTGGGACGCGGCCGGCGAGCTGCCGCCGCCGCTGCGCCGTGCTCCTCGATCTTCCATTGACAGTCCGCGAGGCGCGCCGGCGGCACGTTGTTCCTATGCCAAGATACGCTTAGCCCTACGTTACTCAGTGGCAATAAAACCCCTCACGAACGAAAACCCCATTCAAGTAAACTTACTTATTGTTCGATTTTGTATTAATGACTTCTATTCGATCAGTGGTATTATGCAAATATTCATTAAATTTTTCAATACAATTAAAATAAAACGTGCTTATTGTTGAGTACTGGATGTGTATACGAAGCTCGCGGTCGGACAGATCCGAGGTCATTCACTGGTTCGACAGGTCCCAGTTTACTATTTTGTTACGTTCGAATATATTTTATTGAACTATATATATAATCTTATCTGAATAAGAAATATTAGTGATTAAAGACAATGACGATTTAGTCTTATTCGTAGACCTTGAGAACATGCAGTAGCACATTGTTTTATTGATTGAGTTGTTGTGATGTTTACCGAGGTTCGCAAGTTATAAAAAACACTAGTTGCGTTGTTGTCGATAAGAACACAGACGCGATAAAACAGTGTAAAAATGAGCACTTACATAAACGTAGCTCACGTATGCTATGTAACATAAATGTATTAAAAAAATTTAGTGTGTAAAATTTAGTGAATGTTATCCAAAGAATGTAGGCGGCTGATGAATTGTAATCATTAAATTATGAAATATTGTGTCATGTAGTGAAAAATATTAATGAGCGATCAAAATGCATCGTTCGGGATCCCAATCTGAAGGGCTGGGCGCCGTGGGCGGACCAACGTTCATTGCCAAAAGTTCAGCGTCAGAACACAGCATGGCTACTGGCGTATCCTCAGCAAATAATGCTGGAACCTTACCTCGCACGCTAAGCACCAGCGTGCTTCGTATAAAAAACAGATCCACTTTCTGGGATAAATTTTGGGATGAGCGCTCCAAGCGGGATACGTAAGTAATCTATTAGTTAATTAAACATTCCCCATCTAATGTTCCTCCTTGTTATAACAATCTAAATTTAGCTATTATGTGACCCGACAAACAGGGTTCAGCTAGTAAATTGATTTAAGACTATGTCAAGAGTTGTTTCACTTGGACTACGAATATTTTAAGTGAAATTCAATTATTCGTTTAAAGTGAAAAGCAAATTCAACCCTTACCTGATAGATCCATTCAAGTGGTGGCCTTTTCATTTAGCTTTGCAATATGCCCTAGTACATACTGCATTGATTGCTTCGTGTGTTTTGTATAGATTTGAATGCTGTAGATATAGAGTGTTCTACTATGTTTTAAGTCTTCTATGAACGTTGTATCCTAAAATGTTCTAATATTGAAATTAAGGTACATCAGTAGTAAATCTTTCTCCTACTATAAATATGATTTTGTATAAACAACATGATTTTACATCTTTGTACATCTATTGCCGATAAAATAGAAATTCTCTTTAAATCTAATAAATCTAAATCTAGAAACTAAATAGTATCATTACAAGGAACGGCTCCCTATATTATTTTCTGTAGGCTGAAAGTCTAGACTTAGATTGTTTACACTATTAGTCATGTTGTTTTTATAAAAGAATTAGGTTTGCGTTAAGAAATAAATCGTTTATTGAATTTATTTGCGAGAAACTAAATTCGACACAAAGTAATACTTTTATTCTTAAGTTTGAAGAAATGAAAACAAACACTTCTTTACCTATTGATTTATTTCATAGTCACTAGCATAATTCTGATTACTCAATGATTTGTAAGTGCTCTTTAACAAGTAATATAAAGAGAATTTACTTTGATAAAAAGCTTTTAAGCACAAATACAACACAACATATACAAAAATATATAAATTTAGAATCGCATTATGTAAATATTGTTACTAATAAATTTAAAGATTCATCATATTTTGAAATATCAAGTTCCTTTAAGGTGGATAGGTTTGTACGTAAGAATATGAGAAGCGCGGATACTTAAAGGTCAGAAGGCATTTGACAGAAAATAACTCAATATTGACTAATAAAATACTCAAAAGAAATTCTCTTGTAAAAATATAAAAGTAGACGAAAAAGTGTCTTTCAACGTCAAGTTTGTTTTTGATCAGAACGCTTATATTTTGGCAATTTCAGATAATTTCTTTGAAATATATCAAAGAGAGTATGGAAAAGTAGGCTGTATGAAGTAATAATTGTGTAAAAAATACAATAAGAAAGATATCGATGTCTATGTATGTGGCCTTATAGATAGAAACGTACACTATTTAAGTTGCTAATTTGAAACATAATTGTAAAAATTCTATATATTATGCACGTACGTGCGTATATTAAGTATTTGTAAAAACTTAAGAAATGGATGAATGACATTAAGATGCTTGCAGAGCTATTGTTGACCAAAATAGATTGCTACTGACACAAATAAATTTTCAAGGGAGAGCACTCAAACGGTAAAATAAATCGAAATTTCTCTTTTCCTAATAATTATTTGTCGTCGATCTTAACCCAAATTAGCTTTATGCTTTTTTATATTTAATGTATATAGTAAGTTGTGTGATAATATTATTACATTGACACTATATGATATTAAATTACCTTGACAGAGTTAAGGTAAAAATCAAGAAATCAGAATTATAAAAATAAATTATTTACAATTTATTACTACTGCGTTACAAGCAGTTAAAAGCAGGATTCCTAGAAACAAGTAATAATTTCATTTAAGTAGTCTTCTGGTGCTGTAGAATTTTCTTACAGCCCATAAATTTGTCTTCTGTGAAATATTCTTTTATATTCGCAATATTATGTACAATTACGCCCGGGCCTAGATTCTGCGTGGGTTTTAAATGAAAACACGTGCCGCTGCAAGCAGGGCCTTACTTTCTAAAAATAAACATGCTGAATGAGAAAGAGCAGATATATTGATAACGCTTATTTGCTTACATAAAAATTATATAATAGTATTACTGATATATGTTCAAAAACATACTATTAATTATCTATGACTCTTTTCATAATTATGTTCGTTTAAGTAAATTATTTTTCTTGTATAATATTAAACTACTAAACCACTTGGGATTCATATTTTGACTTCAAAGTACGAGATTGTTATTATAAAAGATATAAAAATGCAAATAAACTTCGACTTTAGTTTAGTTGATTCTACTATTTAAAAATATTTCATGAATGGTGTCTTCAAATGTAATTTTAAAGATATTCTGGAAGGGGCTAGACCCTGAAATAGTTAAAAAAACTGATAGGCTTTTGTTTTTAACTATTCTATTACCTTGATACCGGATAAGCGTCATTCTATAAGGATATAATATAACTGCAGCAAACCGGTAGCGCTTCCATGTCTAGGGAAATAAAAGAGACCTTCAAACTTTCATATACATTTATATTACTGATGAATTGCTAGCGACTCGTAGAAATTTCCCTCGAGCTCTGAAAATATATTATGTCAAAATCCATCAATTGTTGGTCACTATGTCTTTTATCTCTAAGAGATAAGTAGTAAGCAAGGAGAGAGATTATTAGGGTACAGTACCCTATTTAGGGAACAGTATCAACAGTTTGGGCAATTCCTCCATACGTTAAGATATTTTTACATGTGTATATATGTTTAGATATATATTTTAAATAAAAAACCTACATTTACTATCACAATAACTAAATTTACAGAAATATATAGTTTAATAATTGAGTCCAATTTGTTTGTAACGTATGTTCTGTAAAATTTTATTTATCTTTGTCGTATTCAATTTAAATTTTAACTATGAAATTCAAGAAGGATATTTCAGGCCACAGATACGCATTAATTTGGTTCTAATATAAACCGCAATCAACGCCTACATTGCACATACCAAAGCCGCTTAGCTCAATAATAATTAACTTCTTTATAGAGCGTCTAGAACGACATCATCGTAATGGGCACCTAAGCTATACTTCGTTGTAATAAACGCCTGCAATATTGATCGTTAAAGTGTAACAGAAGCTGCTATAGCTTACCTTTTATATATTATAGTTATATATATAATAATAAATAAATAGTTATAAATTATAATAAATAAAAAAAATAACATCTCATTTAAATAAAAAAAAATGAATCAATTGAATAAAACATACAATATATTAATAATGATGATACAAATATCATTATATAGAACATGAATTAAGATGTCTTGTTTTCAAACTACTTTCATTTGAATAAGACCAATCCTTAATCAGCAGGGGAAACACAATACAATTGTCACAACAGTACGACTATATATATAATGTATACATACAATTCGGTCCCTGCTGTGCAATCTGTGTGTACAAGTAAAAGCACTTGTACTTGGTCTAATGCTATTTCGTAATAAAAAGTAAAGTAATGTATATTATGTGCACTTTTATTTATCATATAAGTTTTTTTACCTTCACGCTTTATCCCGCATATTGCAGGGTAGGCAGAGGGAACTGCAGGAACTATATGTTAAAGTGTTAAAACACTCCGTTGCTTAGTCCCCGCTTTCCGCCCTTTTTGTGGCATTGCGTGTTGAGTGGTGGAACTCAACGCCGCGCTTTGCGTAGTTTCCAGAGCGAAGAAAATGGAAATAGAAAAATCCATCTTCCCCGAGTGGGAAATGAAGCCATAAACCATCGCGTTTACAGACAGACGCTACGCCTCTGCCCTACGATGGTCCTCTCAGTTTTTATTTATAATATACAAATAAATAATGGATATGTTTTTATTGTGTCTGTACACATTAACTGTTTTTAAGAGCGTCTTCAAAGCGAACCGAATTTCTTTGTAAATGAAAAAAAAAATAAGAATTTCGTTTAAAATGAACGAGACCTGAACCATTACTTATAATACGGCGTAGTAAATAAAAATAATATGGACGGCAAATGTTACTAAATATTTCATTATTATTATTTACTATCACTAACTAACTATTTAAAGTTTATAAGTACATTATTTTGTATTTAATAATCTATGTAGGGGTGCAAATTACAAAATTCTTGTACAAATGAGTATATTATTTATATCACACAACGACAAATCATATTAAACACATTTGGATGGATAAAATACTACTCAATACTAAACTTCAACAAAATTTAACAAATTGTAATATATTAGAGACAATGGTAAAGCCAGATGCACTAAGTGCTAAGGATCTCATTCTTTTCTTCAATTTTAAATTTGTATAAAAAATACCGTCCTTTGAAGAGAACACGAGCTTATCTTTTTCATAGAGAAAAAAATTAAAATAATAGTTTTTAAAGATTGTCTTTTCTTTTATTAATGAACTGCTTAAGTTAAGAACAAATGTTTTTTTACATAAATAGGTTTTTGAAGAGTTTGGGCAGATTTTTTCCGGATCATTATTTTCTAGCATAGAAAAATAAAGGATATAAATGAAATGAATCCATACATATCAATTCTTTGAATTTTTATTCATAGTGCAACCTCTTTCTTAATTTATTAATTCATAATTAAAATTCATACACGAGTATTTATGTCAGTGTCACAGAACATCATTATTATTAAAAAATGAACAAACAATTTTTAGAAGAAGAAGATATTTATGAACACGAAATAGAATTGAGGTAAATTAATATTTTTTAAATACTTCTCTTTTAACATACGCGCACTTAAATATCACTATTGTTTGTGTAGTAGTTTAGATGCATCTCAAGTGATGTCAACAAAACAATATTAACAATATACTTTTGTTTTGTGCTATAACGACTTTGTATAGCTTACAGAATAAAGAACATCCAAGGCTATGTACAGTTATTATTTTATGAATATAAGTTTACATAAGGTATGCATATATGAATGGGCATGTCAAAGCGAAATTTAATCTACTAATCTATATAAATATATTTCAAAATCAAAGATTCGTCTAAATTCTTAGGTGCAAACTTCTTAAAACGATAAATTTATTTGTATACCATTCCGTAAAATTTGTTTAATTTATAACTTTTCGTAAAATTACTTTACAAAATCTTTCAAGATCTATAGCTAACGGAGTACTAACAGAAACAGTTAGCCTTCGCAGTTCAAATCGGTGTATCAATAAAATTGTTTATTAGACGAATGTATCGGCCACCAATAAACGCTATCGTTACGTTGAAATTCGGCTTAATTCAATTTAACGCTCATTCGCAATTTAGCACATTTGATTTGTACCAAACAATATACATCCAAATTTTGTAAATACATTAAAATGAGTATTTGTTATGCATTATAGTCTGTTTACTAGCTGTTATTTAGAATTGTTGTTATTCTTTTTATTGAAAAATAAGGTACCAAAACAAGTTAACAAAAGTTACTAAAGTGAGTTAACACAAAGAAAAATGAGTACATAATACCCAATTTCATAAATATCGTGCATTTTATTTATGTTTCTTTGGATGTGAAGAGAATAACAAGTAGGTAATAATGCGTCGTCCACTTACTGAAAATAACGAAGTGAAATATTGTTTTTGGAAACGTCTAAAGGGACCGTCTTACGTAGTTCATAAATGGAGCTTAATCTATCTGAATAGTTTACATGTTAAACTTCGTATTCTGGAAACCAGGACAAAATTTACGAAAACCTAATTAAAGCGAAACTGTAATTGAAATCTTTTTAATAATGAGATAATTGAATTATAATAATGTATGTACTTCAGTCATTAAATATAAAAGTTATTACATAATGTTTCTCTGATTACTAACACGGTAAGAATTTATTTTTATAACGTTTGCAGTCAACATTTCATCATTGTAAACATTTCCGCAGCCCTGAATGCTGGGCATGTCTCCAGACTCGCTCGCCAAGTCATCATATCCACATGATTCCTATCATGTGATATTCTCACTCATAACGTTGATATTTACAATTTTGTCATAAATCTACGTCTTTTATACAATAATTTCTAAGCATGTCAAAGTATTTCTAAGAGAGTAATTCATCTTATTAGCTTACCAGCGACTATGAATATGTCGTATTGATTAAATATTATAATAAGGCTTCATCAGATACTCCAATGAGCAAGAAAAAATTGGTTTCTTGTTTATTGATTGAAATAATTTAAAGTACTAGTTCTTACTATAGATATATATATACGTAATATGTCTGTCTGTACTTACTAAGTATGTACGAATGTAAAAAAATATTATCCAGGGGGATTAATCAATATAGAAAAACACTTTCTTGTGTACTTGTGCGCTTGTGCACGTTATACTACATATAAACGTAAAAGTAGTGTCATATACTATTTTGTTCCAATATATTTGGTACAAAATCACTTTCATTGTGTTTAATAAACTAGAAGATATTGAGACAGATTAATGGAAATATTGTTGGTTCTATCTGCAGTTACTCATGCACTCAATAAAATGACATACTTTATGAAGTACTTAACTTAGCTATATTTTGGCAAATATCAAATAATTATTGATAGTGATGCTTACAATTTTTCCGAATTTTTGAAATTTACTTTCCCATGTAGACAAAGACGTGAGCATAGCAAATCTTTATATATATTTTAAGATTTAATATAAGCTATTTTAAACTTCTTTTTGGACTCAGTTCATTCCACGGCAATTGACCTTCAAAGAACATCTTCTTTTCGTTTTTCCGCTTTAGCGTATTTTAATTTCAAAACTAATGTTGTCGGTTAAATATCGGATGTTAGTTACTGAAACAATACCATAGATTCTCAAAAATAAGGAATAAGAGACAAGTATGATGCTTTGAATTAAAGAAGAGAGCTCCCTTGTCGAGAGAGAGATCTCTCTGTCAAGATTGTACGAAAATTATTAATAATTTTTGACAATTGTAGTATCTATAGTTAAATTTAGAACCTAAAACAACCTCAACAATAACAACAACTCCAATATTGCTTAAACTTATAAGCTACTTATGTGGTATTGTTTTATTCTAACACTCTGCTTAGTTTTGTAACAAAATATTTTTGTACATATAGATATATCTTTTTATTCTTGGCCATATAATTCAGATAATATATTTCGTATATTTTCATAAAATATTCTTTATCATCACAGCTATTCTTCTCTATAGCTTTGTATTGAGATGTGTAATCTACATAATGTACTTAAACAACTAGCCCTGTCAACATATTTTACTGTTTACGAATATATTTAGAATATCTCACGCATGTCATGGTTTTGTATTCAATATATAACAATAAGCGATATTTTTTTGATTTCTTTACCATTGATACATATATGTATTGTATTTAAAAAAATGTTATGTATATATTGTGTACCAAAATATGTGCTTGCATAAAACCTATTTAATAAATTGCTGTTTTTCCTGATTGTTTTAAAACGACTTACTACTAGATACTGATTTATAATAGTTATTATATTCATTTATAATATTGAACATATAGGATGTGTTTATTTACCCTATATTTTATTTTGATTTTTTCGGAAATACTTATTTCTTTGTTGTCAGTTAGTCTTAGTTGTTATATTTGCATAGAATTTGAAGTTTTTTTCTGGCACGCTTCTCCAGAAGACACCGTTAACAACAACGCATGCAATACCCACGTAAGAAATCAACATATTTTAAAATGGCCAGTTATGATTTTACAAACGATGTATTTAGGTAATCTTAACGTTAAAATATTTACCAATATTAATTTATTATTTGTGGGAATATCAATCAAGTCAACGACATTCAACCAACGATATTCAACCAACGATAATACTTTGCGATGCCATAACATAATTTGTTATGAATTAATACATTTAAATAGTTTCAAACATATAGTAAATAACTTTTTGTATATATTATATGCATAGTTAGTAGTTTAATATTTAACGAATAAAAAAATAATTTCATTAAAAAGTAGTCTACTTGTATTTTTGTTCTACTTCTTTGTTATGCCTCAAACATTCCACTTAGCCTGCTTGCAATCAAAAAATAGTTTTACTTATTTTTAAATTATTCATATGCAAAACAAAAAACGCGCAAAGTGAAATTATAAAATAAAAGTGTTTCGAGATGTATGTAAATATCAATTTATTTAAAAGAAATATAAAAGTTCAAACTATTTTAAGTTATTATTATCAAATTTGAATATTTGTATTTCTATGAGGAATTGTGAAACGTTAATTTACAAAAAATTATAATGTGTAATTTTTCAATTAGATTATTTATTTCTTAATTGTTTGTCCACAGTCATGGAGAAGACTTGATCGTGACACCATTCGCACAGGTCCTGGCGAGCCTGCGCAGCGTCCGAAATAATTTCCTATGCCTCACCAATGTTCCAGTTGCCAAGTGAGTACTTATATATAAATGCAAATTATCCTGTTGCAATGATATAACGTATTAATCACATAGATTAGTGGATTAATAAAGTTATTGTAGTTTATGATTTGACTCATTTCAAAAGTCAAAATGACTTGAAGGCACGAAATATAATTATAATGTCTATGTAAAACAGTACTCATATGTTTATACTACTTATAATAGTTTGTGTGGCCAACTTTACTCGAGGAAATGAATTATTTTCATTTCAATTGAAAGTATAATGCATTAAAATCTCATGAAATAATTCAACAAATGACAACTTTTATTACGATACAACGCGGATGCAGCGTGCAGCTGAAAATTATTACACGTTTTCGTGATGGTTCCACTATTTTAAAATCAATAACACATTCGCCCACGCCACGTTATGTTCCATGAAATAATTCCTTGCAATAATAATTTTATCTAAATCTGAATTTAGATAAAATTATTAAAGAAACAGACACACACACACACACACACACACACACACACACACACACACACACACACACACACACACACACACGCACACACGCACACACACACACACACACACACACACACACACACACACACACACACACACACACACACACACACACGCACACACACACACACACACACACACTTAGCAAAATTTTATATTATATTTAAAAAAAAAAATAATTACCTATTTTGTGTCAACCTTACAAAATATTCGGGGATTGGCAAATATTTATTTAGGAAGAAGCTAAGATGAATAGAAAACGTGCCTCACATTTCTTTTCCTATTCAAAGAGTGACCGCAGAGCACTTCAAATAATTTAGCGATGACTAGTCGCTACGTTCATTTCACATTATCAAGTCATTCAAATAAAAAATTCATTTAAAGTTATTTATTAATTTCATACTAATATATTTAAGTATAACATATAATTAATTTACTAATTCTTAGATAATGATAGGCTTAAAATTACAATATTAACACACAATATCAATGACGAGATAACGTTTTTATTTTTGGCTATCTGTAACATCATAGTATATACTATAGTAAGAATGATTTTAAAGATATAAGCTTCTATATATGTACAAACAAAATACAAATTTAAAATAAATGGCAAATAACTTTCAAAGAGAGATTTGGAATCTTTAGGCAAAATATTTGATGTTCGTAAACACTTTTATTGTAAGTAGTCTCCTTACAATAAGCCTTTGATCTTTACATTTAATCTTTAAAGCTCGTTCATTCGCCATATACTACTAACGAAATATGTAGATATCGTATTCGTATAATTTTTATTTCATACATATACCCTTAACTACGACATTATAAAAAATGTTAAAATTTGCTTATTTTATGTTTTACGTTTTTAAATTCTGTCGTTAATTAAATAGAAAAAAATGTTGTTTATATATTTTATTTATAGTTGCATTAAAATTGTATTTTAGACTAATTCTAACATTCTGTTATTTCAGATCACGACGGTCGTCGGGTGTGGCAGCTGCTGTTACTCCACAACCAAAGAATTTAAATCCAGGAGGTAAGTACAGAGCCTTCTAGATATTTGAAACCGTATTCTAGAAAGTGTTTACCTATAATTAAAACGTACTACTTAACTTTATTTAGGGTCAAGAAATATGAAACCGTGTTATTTATTTTCTTTTTATTAAGTAGTTAAATATTACAGAAAAATAATTATTTATAATTTCTTATACATTGGAATAAAAACTAACATGGTGGATGTATATTCAATCTCTACTCGGAAGAATTTTCAATTTCTTGTGTTGAGGAGACTAAGCGCGGTGTTATGGACTGTCACCAAGTGTCTTGACACTACTTTCTTTTGACTAGACTGTTTGCGAGATTTAAAACCTTATATTAAATATTAATATTACCGTCGTGGCGCAGAGGCGCAACATCTACCTGTAACGCGACGATTTCTGGGTTCTATCCCCAGTCGGAGAAGATGCATTTTTCTATTTTCATTTTCTTCGCTCTGGCAAACTAGGCAAATCACGGCGTTGAGTTCCGCCACTTAACACGCAATGCCTCGAAAAAGGCGAAAAGCGGGGACGGCGAAAGCAGGGACTAAGCAACGGAGGGTCTTAACATTAGGTTCCCACGGCCCCTGCAGTTCCCTCTGCCTACCCTGCCATGTGCGGGATAAAGCGTGAAGCTACAAAAAAAATTAAATATTACATATCGGAAATGATTAACGTCCGTATATTTTTTGAACAAGAACATCAATACTGGCCACGAAAACTACATATGGCCACGAATTGTGAATATATGAGAAATCTAGCTTCTAGCTTGGGCTATTAAAATAAATTATGTAGGTAAATGTATCGTTTTATTAAAAAATCGTAACTTCCAGGAACATTTATTACGTATTATAATTTATTAAGACTTGGTGCGATTTAATGACTGTTACTTATCTTACGGATCGTAAAGAAAAGAACGTAAGGATAATTAATTCACTACACTTAAATCAATATTTTTTTCTGTCGACTGCCAAATTGACTAAATTTAGCGCATTGTCGCCTTAACCAGCGATTGTTGAATTTAAAATAATAAAGAATAAAACAAATAACTATGTGGTCAAAAAATAATAAACGACACCTATTGGTAACAGAATTGGGCGGAAATGAAACGGAGTGTTTTAACAATATATTTTCTCCCCATTTGTACTTAATACAGTGTGTACTGTACTGAGCTTAAACGTGTACTATATTTGCGTAAAGTTATGTTAAAAAGTTTATTTTAAGTCCTTATGGCACATATCTTGTTACAACATATCAAGCCAAACCAAAAGCTGGAGTATGTTTTCTACTAAATGTTAATGAAAACCTACGTATTTTATACCTGGAAAGTATTTATATTAAACTTTTCTAAATTATTTTTTTGTCATATAACGTTAAATTTACATGTCATGGCAGCTTAACAATATTTTCAATTTACTATAGAGCTACAGAATGAAACCATTGATATATAACATTAGATCTATTAATATAAGCAATATTAACAAATGTAGGTCACTGAGAAAAAGCTCAAAAGTTCTCTCTCTCTCTCTCTCTCTCTCTCTCTCTCTATATATATATATATATATATATATATATATATATATATATATATATATATATATATATATATATATATATATATATATATATATATATATATATATATATATATATATATATATATATATATATATATATATATATATATATATATATATATATATATATATATATATATATATATATATATGCACATCAACAAAAACAAAAGCTAAAGTTATATTAATAATTTACAATAACATGAACTGGTTATATTGTTGAAGAAATCTTATTCATACTGAGTGCACCGACTGTACCCGTAATGTTCACTACAAATCCCTAAAGTCTATTCAAGAGTAAATCCAATCTACATCCATTATCCGGGCGTGTTAAAGCTCTGTGAATTTTGCCATGCAACTCTTTTACCTATATATTTCTAATGATGTGTTATAATAGTTAAAAAAGAACTTGTAATTACAGGGAAATAAACATTTTGGTAAGAACTGTTGTACCACTACATACTTTTAGAAAATATACACTACACTACTACTATATATAGTTATACTATTTAGTTATAACATTTATTAAATGGCAAGTAATCATCTTGTTAAACCTTGCATAACACTAGTGATAAATTAATAATGTATTTCGTTCTCACGTGATAAATCAAAAATCGGGGCTTTTCTATAAACTAATTTATCAAACCAAATTCATGAGAATAATATTGTAATTCTTAATTTGCTGACTACGAATAATTATGAATTTTCCTTGTATCATATTGTTGTGTATCCGTTTTTCCTTATCGTTGGATTGTTTGAATTTTCTACTATTAAATTTATAATCAACAGTACTTTAAAATAATTTACCTGAATATAGAAACTAAATTATTGGTTTCCTTCAGCGTTCTTAATATATTTATTATAAATAAATCAATTTTACCTTATGCACCTAAGTCATAACGAAAACCTAACATGGTAATGTTGAATATATTTTTGAATTTTAGTAATATTAAAGAAGTTATAAATATTTGTCGCTAGGTGGCGCTAAAAGTTGTAAGTTCGCAATATACCGTTTATATGCAATATGCGCAGTTGACGTTCAACCAAAACCCCCTATACACTTAAGAGTTGTGTTCAATTCTAACTAAGAAAAAACTTGAACGTATAAAGGGACAAGAGTATAAAACCTGAAATATATACATCTATATACATAAAAAATTCTTCTCTCGTAATATATTGTGTGCAGTAAAGATACACAGATTTCACACTAATCCTTTATCTAGGCTAAAGATAAAGTACACACTAAGTATTTCATTTCAAGTAGTTTTAGCAACATATAACTTCGACCTCATAATTATAGCTGTTGAATTTTTTTTGTTGTATTGAATGACCTTAAGGTCTCCTAACATGCACCTGACGAAAGCAGAGATCAGACCATGTTAACACACACACACACACACAATATATATATATATATATATATATATATATATATATATATATATATATATATATATATATATATATATATATATGTATATATATATTATATATATATATATATAATATATATATATATATATATATATATATATATATATATATATTATATATATATATATATATATATATATATATATATGAATTCTTTTCGAAAGGCTTTATTTCTGTTTAGACCCTTGTGAAAATATTTCTACTGGAAATGTTATAGCCAGATCGTGACGATATAATTATCACGTTTGTTCAAATAATTTAAATCTGTTTTAGGTGTGTATTGCCAAGCCCCGTACTGTCTTTATGCTTAGTAACTCGGACATACTAGGTTGTAAACAACGTTATAAATAGTTGTGTTTGCTTATTCAATAATATTATTACCACGTTTATTGGAAAACGCATTGTGTGGCAGTATACGGTAATGTTTTTTTCTAATTGCATTTACACTAAAAAAATAATCTACTTACACTACTTCACTTTAAATAAAATCGTTTTAGTGTCTAGTTTTGGGAAAGAAATACTAATGTGAACAAATCAAAATGTTAATAGATTACCCTATCACTACACAACATACCCATCTGAAATGCGGAAGTGGGCTATTGGTGAAAATATGTTGTTTTACTTTGTTTTCTAACATAATAACTTTAACGAAAATAGCATCGTAGTTGACTTACGAAGCGTTCAAATCTAGCATTGAAACTAGTGTAAAGACGGTCCATCACTACGTTATGTCGAAATTCGAGGCATTGTGTGTTCAGTGGCGTAGCTTAACTTTGTCTTGTCAGTGCGGGAAAAATCTCGGGCTTCCTCCAGTCTTCCGAATGGAGGAACTCTGCCATTTTGAGTCGCAAGTCTTGGGCTTCAAAAATCATCGCCCGTACAATCAAACACTGCTCTATTATATCAAGATGACCTTAAACTAAATTTATTGTAAAAACGTTTCTATGACATAGCAGAAAACGAAATTTAATTGTTATTAGGGAAATGAAGCACACTTAAATAAAAATGTAACAGAACAAATGTAGAGCATGACTCGTACTAATTAGCCGACTCTCCGTCTTGAACTCGATTTAGGACACTCGTTGTCACTCTTTGTTTCCAGGAATATTAAGTAGGATGTAGGCCATTGCAAGTTGTGAACACACAATTAGTCAACATTTGATTAAACATGATAGTGACAAGAAAGAGTTGACATAAATATGCATATTATAATAAATGTACATCACGTACATATGTAATTGTAAATAGGGAAAATATTTTATGTCTGACGTAATCTTGAGATTATTAACAACGTTTAAATTGTTTTTGTGTTACTCTATCGAAAGCTATTTTATTATCAACTCAATGTATCAAGATCTCTATGCAGACTTGTTATCTGTAGTAGAGATGTAATGCCAACGACTTATTAATGCCTTTTTTCTTTATTATACATATAACATTATCTCGTAGATTAGCTATTTAAAGATCGTAATGATAATCATGTTGTATATTATGACTGATTTGTTGACCGCACTAGCTTTATTTTTAGACTTCTTATAGATGTTTTTCACTTTTCATAACGAACGAGCACTTTAACATTTCAACATTTTTTTTAATTGGTTTAGTGTTTTACGTGTTAGTAGGTCATTATACACAACATCTGAAGAAAGAGGATTGAGCAAAAATACTAGCAAGATTTATTTATATTTGAAGATCTTTCAACATAATGCTACTGTATTTTTTTGGAAGTGTGTTTTATCTGTTATATTTTAAATATTAGGGCAAACAAATAAATATTTAACGATAATTATCTCACCGTCACTTGGTATCAATTCTACTTAATCCAATAATTATTTTATTTTATGTATATATTTAAATGACTATATATACATTGTTTTGTCTCTTGCAAACATGTTACAAATCAACCCAAAGGGAGAACGAGAAATCTCTTTAATTACATAGTTCTATAGGATAACCTAAATAATGTTTTCTTATTGAATTTTTAAGAACATGATTTTTTAGATTTTCTGACTATTGGAACTGTTTTAATATCCTCCATTTAAGTACTTTCTAAGTGACCTTACAAAGTGAGTTACTATGCACAAACCTAACCAATTCAGTTACTATGTGACTAATAGACAACCTTACAGATCAAACTAAGCAATGCAAAAACAAGAAAATTCAAATTTCCTTGAGAACTGTAAAGCAACAATAAAGGACTTTGCTTAATACTCTTAAGAGAACGGAATAATTACATACTCTATAGTGTTTATTGATAATACATATTTAATTAATAGTACATATTTATTTTTTTGTAAATATTTTATTACTAATATGTTATTGGCGTGTCTCTACCTACAAGCCGTATCGTATAACAAACCAAATAAGCCAATTAAAATGATATAAAGGGTATAGAATACTACTGATTTGAATTGCTCATTAAAACCAGATAAATCTTTTTTGAGTAAACGTAAAACATAATAAATCATTGACGTTTGTTTAATACTTTTGTGCTTGTACATACTTAGTCTGGCCATAAATACTGTTACTATTCAAAAAAAGAAAATATTACGTTTGAATTTGGAATCTGTCATTTTTATATGATTGCTTGATGTGTTTTCTTATTTTCGCGCCATTATATTGTTAAATATTTTGTTATATTAAAATGGAGTGGGGTGATAAAGAGAACCGAATCGCTGTGATTGCCTTACATAAAGTAGGTATGGAGAAAAGTGCAATTTTTAAAACCCTCCACCCGCTTGGTATTAGTCAAATGTTTGTTTACCGGGCTATTGATAGGTACAATGATACCTCCTCTGTCTGTGACAGAAAAAGATCTGGCCGTCCACGTACCGTTCGTGTGAAAAAGGTGATTAAAGCAGTTAGGGAAAGAATTCGAAGAAATCCTGTCCGTAAGCAAAAGATTTTATCTCGGGAGATGAAGATAGCTCCTAGAACCATGTCGCGTATATTAAAAGATGACTTAGGACTTGCAGCCTATAAGAGACGTACTGGTCACTTCTTAACTGATAATTTAAAGAAGAATAGGGTGGTAAAATCCAAACAACTACTTAAGCGGTACGCAAAGGGAGGTCACAAAAAAATTTTGTTTACGGATGAGAAAATTTTTACAATTGAGCAGTATTTTAATAAACAAAATGACCGTATTTATGCTGGAAGCTCTAAAGAAGCTTCGCAATTAGTAAACAGAGTACAACGTGGGCATTATCCCACTTCAGTGATGGTTTGGTGGGGTGTTAGCTATGAAGGGGTGACTGAGCCATATTTTTGTGAAAAAGGTATTACAACGTCGGCACAAGTTTATCAAAATACCATTCTTGAGACGGTAGTTAAGTCTTTAACTAACACCATGTTCAATAACAAAGAATGGTGCTTTCAACAAGACTCGGCACCGGGTCATAGAGCTCGATCCACCCAATCTTGGTTGAAAACTAACGTTCCGGACTTTATCAGCACTGAAAACTGGCCGTCGTCAAGTCCTGACCTAAATCCATTGGATTATGATTTATGGTCAGTTTTAGAGAGTAAGGCTTGCTCTAAACGCCATGATAATTTGGAGTCCCTAAAACGATCCATTCGGTTGGCAGTGAAGAATTTTCCTCTAGAAAGAGTTCGTGCTGCTATTGATAACTGGCCTCAACGTTTAAAAGACTGTATTGCAGCCAATGGGGACCACTTCGAATAAACATTGTATATTTTTAATAGTTATATATTGATGTATTAAATTAACTCACTATGAAAGGAATAAATGTTACGTATAAAAAAAAAATCGTGCTTTTCTTTATAACAATATTTATGGCAAGACTAAGTATATCTATCTATACTTGTATATGCAATGTATTTAATAAGATAAACTCTTGAGGTAAGGTAAGGTATGTATCTTTTAAAAGTTGTTGTAATTTTTATATTAATATCACATATTGTATGTTATTTTAATTGTGTCAATAACTTGGATTATGTAGGGCAAAGAAATTAATTCATGAATTCACCATACGAATTTTAGACCCGTCACCTTGTCATAAGAAGTGTTTGATATAGTGATATAGGGACTTTGAACCAAATTTAGGTTTAAGGGGCCTCTCTAAAATGCGCATTAACGTTCATTTCCACCGACCGAGCTCCTCTCTCAACCTAACCATGTTGCTGCTTCTTATGAAATTTAAACTTTATTATAATCATAAAAATGTGTTATTCTGTTAGTAATAGTGTTTGGTCTTTTGGACTAGACTTTTGGCATCACAGCTCCGGTTTTACAGAGATTAACACCACAATACTAAATACTTATTGTCATTATTATGTGTATTGTAAAAATAATATATTTTAGTCTCTCGGGTTATATATATATAGCATATACAACACTGGTACGTCGTCATAGTTGCCTCCACATACTTTTGCTTAAAAATAGTTTAATGATTACTCTAAATATATATTCAAGGAACATCTCATTTCATAAAGTGTGCGACAAGGCTTCTTTGAGATGTTGACATATGGAAATTATATATATTTTCATATCTTATATGTTACATGACTCCCCTAACTCATACAATCCAATTTCATACAATCTGCATACTGCTTCTGTGTTAAATTTGATTTACAGGTAATGATTATTTAATTAATTTTCAACAACAACATAAAAGAAAATATTAGTTAGTCAGTTGTTAATTTAAGCACCGTGTAATTAAAATATGTGGGAAATAGAGATGGATGCTTAATACCAGGTTCAATCTGATTACACACTTACTGTAGATCATAAATAGTATAGAGGTAAAAAAGCATTAATAAACCCCAATAAACCTGCAAGACAAAAATGTACCATAAACCTAACATATTGTTTAAATATAAATAAGATTTATTATTCAAAAAATATATTCTTAAACTATATTTCTGATTTAATCGTATAAAATGCGACTAAATCGTTAACGAATGGCTAAGGGTATTTATATATAACTCATTCATAAGGGTATTAATATCATTTACACTTTTACTTATATATAATATTTGTCTACAATGAGGTCAAAACTCAATAGTCACATAATGAATGACGTATGATCATGTCCCGCCATCGTGCACGCTAGTAACTGTGGTGTAACAGAAGGTCACTTCTTATCAGAATCTATGTGTGCATCTTTGACTGTCTGTATGGATAATTGACAGCAATATAATAAATCATTGATTTCTACCGAAAACCTATTATGGATCTAAACTGATACGTCACATGAAACAAATATGTTAATCATTTCAATCGCCGAATTTGTTTAAAATTTATAAAAATAATATTTATTTTTTTTTTATTTTAAATTTTGCATATTTTAAATTTTAGGTAATAATAAATGTTTTACTATTTAAACGATACTAGTAGGAAAATAAATAAAAAAATAACACCTGGGAGGACCTACATAGCCCAGAATTTTTATGAGTATCAAATCCTCAGGTATAAAAGAATTATTTTGATTTTTACAATGCCTCGAAAAATGAAAACTGAAGAACGGAGTGTCTACGTATTTTATACTTGGAAAGTATTTGTATTAAAATTTTCTAAATTATTTTTTTGTCATTTAACGTTAAATTTACTCTCTTTCTACTTATTTTCCTATTAGCTATTTTAATAGCTATTTTTATTTACATTACAACATTTCCACATTATCTGTGTGTGGCTAGTCGTTAGACGTTCACCAGTGACAGTATACGATTAGACTCATATTTGCACTGTTATAGTTGAACTTTTCTTTGTATAGATTTTGTTTAAATAGTTCTTAAAGCTTACTCTACAGATTATAATATTTTCCTATTATTTTTCAACGAATACAATAAAAATACATATTTTCCTTTTATTTGACGTATGTATCTAATAGTTTGCTTATGATTGCTATTATTGACTACATCTATTGTACCTATATCACTTGTGAAAATAATTGGTAATATGAGATTACTTGTATATATCATGTACGTTGTATTTATGATAGTAAGTAAGATACGAACAATAAATATATTTTCGATTCTTTCCTGTGTTTGACGAAAACTTCTTACAATTTATGCTGCTGACATATTGAGATATAAATATATTTGTTTTTTATAAAGTTACTGGAAAAAATGATGCGCGCATATGTTACGTGAGCATAGACATGTAAAAACTTCAATCACTTTTATCATTGAAGCTCTCATGTTGTAATACAAACACAATCTGTGTCGTCACTGTTGTAGATAACTGTTCGTAATATTTTAAGCTTGATCCACTATTATAATAAATTGATGATAACTAATATCATCGGGAGTACTGAAAATTATTTTCAATCTTATTAAAACTTTTTTTATATTATTATCGTATTGTGATAGGGCTGGGGTCCTAAATTTAACCTTGTAATATTTCATTCATTATCCTCATAACATGGTCCGTTTTAAAGTGTTTCTCAACGATAACTTTGTCAAAATAAGCATGACAATAACGTATTTAATAACCGTATTTACTTATCATCCTCCTTTAAAGATTTATTGTTAGAACACTCCTTTCTCTACTTTTAGCTTATCACAGAAACTATATATCACAGAAACATAGTCAAGACTATGTGTTGGTGGAACTAAACTCCGTGTAAACTCTGGTAGACGCGATATTATTTTTAAATATAGTTCCCGAGAGAAAATAAAATTCGCCATTTATTTATATCAATTAAAGAGCACAATTGTGACACGATAGTGTTTTTTTCGTCTGATGTATTGTAAACTTTTTTCGAAATGAATTATCAAAAACAAGATGTACTACATTTTACTATTTTATTGCAGACGACGCATACATGAAGCTGGCACTAGAGACCGTTGAAGAACTCGACTGGTGCTTGGACCAGCTCGAGACGATCCAAACACACCGATCCGTCTCTGATATGGCTTCATTAAAGGTGAGTTATTATAAAAATATGCCACATTTTTTATTTGTCAGACATCAGTCTTAAAATAATATTTTACGTCACATTTCTTTACAAACTGATTTGAGATTTGAGCACTCTATATATTTTTCTTTGATGATTTTTTAAAATCAGGTCGTACGAAAACACTCAACCCGCAGTGTGAATTTTACATTGCAGCCGAAATTAAGTGCTAAGAATCGTATGATACATTTATAACTTTTGTTAATTAATAACGTGAAATAGCCAGTTTGTGTACAACTTCTCAAAGTTATTGTTACAAGTTTGATATACTCTTAAATACGTAATGACATATTTATGGAGTTACATTTGTATGAATAGTGATCGATAAGTGCGATTACCAGAATGTATAATTTTCCGGAATAATTATGTGATTGATGATTTTTACTTTCCAAATATATAAATACACCTATATCAGTTTTTATAAAGCATCACGCTGACGTCTTACGAAGCATTACGTGGAGATATCTTTTTCTGTGAAGAATGTAAATGATTCACACATAACTCCTACGTAACGTTTCTTTTTTAAAAATTGTCGTACTTCGATTGAACTCTATATTATCTATATACAATATATACACACAATATATGTACATTTGCATGCAGTATAAACATGATTTCCTTGTGAAACTAACGTGGAAGCTATGAGACTAGCTTATTATGACAATATAGTGAGTCAATATATACATATATATATATATATATATATATATATATATATATATATATATATATATATATATATATATATATATATATATATATATATATATATATATATATATATATATACATATAATAAGTTTGCAACGACACTGCAGTAACATATGAATTTAATGGAAATCATTATAGATTTTTTGAATAGATAAATTGGCAAATATGATGGAAGGAAACATATACATAACTTTTGTGAATACTATTCACGAAAGTTTCAAAATACGTGTCGCAAATTGGACGCTTTCTAATACGTAACGTGCAATAAAAAAGCCACTATTATGTACACGAATTCAAATATAAAATTAACTTGGATGATTCAGCAAAAATTTACAAACTACATCTGTTTAATTATGTACTATATAATTAGAACAATAGTAATTGTAATTTTTAAAATGTTAAAATCTTTGTTTAATTTTATTGAAATTATTAAATCTATTATATATCTTCATACTTAAATTTACAATTTAATATTTACAAGGTACACTTTTAGCTTATAAAGTGTTACTGACTCTACAACGTACAAGATTAATATTGTTTGTTTAATTATATTGTGGATATCAAAAAGCCATTTGCTTGCATAACATATAGTTTTAATTAAACTTTTTAGTATTCAATTGACCATAAGAAGCGTAGCGTCTGCGTGTAATCGCTACGGGTTATAGATTCGATTATCAATCAGGCAGAATGGATTATTTTAATTTTCTTTTTCTTCATGATGGCAGCTAAGCAAAGCGTGCCTTTAAAGGCGGAAAGCGAGGAACGGAGTATTTTAACATTAAATTCCGATGGATCCTGTAACCTTGCTAGCAAGATAAAGCGTGAAGCTAATAAAAGAAAATAGATTAAAAAAAGCATTTTCACTGCACTTGTAACGTAATATTCATTTATTTTACTATTTATTATACTTAAAATGTAAGTCAAGTTACAAAAAAAAAGACACTTTCGTATAAAATACTTTCCCGTTTTCCATATTAGCGCTGAACTGCTAAGTCAGTACAGTCAGCGTCTAAAAAATAGGTACACTCAGAGTATTCAAATATATAGACGCAACCAAAAAGTCAATAATATCGGTACATTCAAGTCGCTCAAAAAGATAGGGACGTTTAAAACGTCATATAAATCGTTAAATTCAAAGCGCCATAAATATGGTGACACTCATTCTGTTATTTGGTATCTAAGCATTATTTTCAAATTCAAAACGTTTACATGTCATTCTACTATCTATCAAAGATAGTAATTATTATGTCAGTTGTATTAACGTCGTGGACCGTCTTGGCGCACAGGCGTAGCGTCTGCCTGTAAACGTGACGGTTTGTGGGTTCGATTCCCGCTCGGGGAAGATGGATATTTCTATTTCCAATTTCTTCGCCCTGGAAATTAGGCAAAGCGTTGAGTTCCACCACTCAACTCGCAATGCCAAACTCAAATAAAATAATAGTTATACATGCTCAAATATATACTATTTTCGGCGTTAACCGCAAAATAACAATTCTAGATATCATAATTCTTTGCGTAAGCAAAATGCTTCATTTTTGGAGTTTGTAAGCTAGCACTTGATCTCAGTAACTTAAAGAAAAACTCTAATTTGCTTACACGATAAGTCAAAAGAATGACGCCAAGATACCTTATCCAGGGAAACTTAGTTATTTTTATTATAAACTGATTGACTATAAATTTCAAAGTATCTAATAATATAAATATGTATAAAGTTTAACAGTTTCAGCACAAAAATACGTTAGGATATGTAAAACACTTCCAGTTGGGTATTTAAGATTGTTTCATCACTTCCAATCCCATTTATTGTTAGGGTTTTTTAACAGGTCTCAAAACAACCTCTGATGATTATATATTCAATTATATCATAGCAATGAGGAATACAAATGTCGAATGCTTTGGAACATTTCCATTTGGGACATTTCCTCATGAAAATACCTCGTCCTAGTCCTATAATATAAAATAGCAATGTCTATTTTATATTTTTATATTATAGCTTTCTAATCAGTCTAAGATTAGTTCTATAGTATGTGCGATTATTATTTTTTAATACGCTTTTATTAGTTTCACTTGTAACTGAGTAACTCTCCTTGGACTGAGAAACCGTGGTTTATATAAGTTGTCAGTATTCTTAATTATCGTATGTGTCTCGTTGGCCGTGCGGTCTGAAGTGCAGCTTGTAGCAGGTTTTTTGATGACTTTACACGCGGGTTCGAATCCCGTCCGTACCAGTGAAAATGTTGTTTTTTAGTCTATGTTTATTTTTTTAATTTATTTTATAATATATTATTTTTTTATTTAATTTTTACTTTATTAACCAGTAAAAAATTAATTTTTTTATTAAATAAAAAAGAAATGAAATAATAATTTCTACCATCTATATGCAGACGATCTACAAATTTACAACCAAGCTGATCTACTGAGTTTAACTGCTGCAATCAAGGATATTAACAATAGCTTACGGAATATATCCACTTGGTGTAAATCATTTGGTCTGCATCTTAACTCAAAAAAAACTCAACTGATTTTAATAGGTAGTTCTAAACTTATTTCAAAAATAGATGCTTCGACTTTACCGCCAGTATTTCTTAATAATGACTCCTTACCATATAGTAAAACGGTAAAAGATCTTGGAATCACTTTGGACAACCATATGTCATGGGATTCACAGGTAAGTGAGGTAAGTAGAAAGATCTTTGCGTCATTAGGATCTCTTAAACGCATGCGTAATTTTCTTCCGGTACCAACTAAAATTTCGTTAGCAAATACTCTCCTTTTACCGATTCTTGATTATGCTGACATATGCTACCCTGACTTAAGAGAGGACCAATTAGATAAACTTGAGCGCCTTCAAAATTTATATATTCGCTTCATATTTGGTTTACGCAAATATGATCATATTTCAGATTTTCGTAAGAAACTCAAGTGGCTCCCGATCCGCCTTCGCAGGAATACTCATATACTTCATCTTCTTTACTGTATTCTGTTCAATCCAATTTCTCCTCCATATCTTAAAGAACTTTTCCAATTTTTGGGCGAGTCACATTCTCGGTGTCTTCGCTCGAAACGTAACCTCTCCTTAAAAATTCCTTCCCATGCCTCTTCCTTTTATAGTTGCTCCTTTACCACAACTGCCTGTCGGTTATGGAACTCCCTTCCCCTCGATATTAGAAATGCCAAAACATTTTTAATTTTTAAGCGTCGCTTAAAGAAACACTACCTGTCACTTTGATTAATTTATTTTACTTTATTTTATACAGCACGCATATTTTTGTGTTTTGATATTTTATTGCGTAATACTTATTCTCATTTAATAATGTGATAATTTTATATGTAAGTGTATGTGTGTGTATATGTGTATGTATATGTAGGTATATATGTTTGTATGTATGTGTATGTATATATATGTATATGTGTGTATGTATGTGTATATATATGTATATATGTATGTGTATATATGTATATGTATGTATGTATATATATGTTTGTTTGTATGCACATATTTATGTATATTTTATACACTACTTAAATATTACTTGCACCCCATCCCTACTTCAATTTTGCTATTTCCTCTGTATTAAGGTTGCCTGGCAGAGATTGCTATTTAGCAATAAGGTCGCCTTTTGTACTAACGTATGTTCTCATTTTTTTAATTTCTGTATATATTATTGGGTGTACAATAAAGAATTTTTATTATTATTATTATTATTATAATTTCCTATTGAGTTGGTCATTTCTTTTTCCTTACCCTTCATACTCAATCTCTATAAATATGCATAATATAGTTTCAGTTGCTTAATACACGAAAAATGTGGCACAAGGCGCCCACCATTTTCTTCACAATAATATTAGTATTTTTCGATCATTACTGTCTTTTACTTGTTTTAAGAATTATAATTTACTTTTTAATTTAATATACTTCAAAAAGCGTGTTTTTTAGTTTTTTCAAACTATATTTATTAAAAAGCTATTTGTCTGTTGGCGAAGGCCTCCTATCATTTCCATTACTTTCTGTCTTTAGCTCCTCTATGCCACATTCTTTCTGCCACCGGAGCTATGTCGTCATGCCAACGTCTAGCTAGTCTGCGTCCCCTTCTTTGGCCTTCTCTTGCGTACCATTGAGTTACTATTTAACTCCATTTTTACCTTTTTTTCACCTCTTGCTGAGTGACCTGCCCATCATCATTTCAGTCTTTTTTAGTCTGTTGTACTATTTCTTGAACTTTTGTTCTATATCTTGTGGACGGCACCGGCGACGGTTTTCCACGGCTTTTTGACATTTAGCAAGTTTGTGTTGATATGCGTTACACACCATGTTTTACTATCATTTCTAAGGACTGAAAAAATGTATGTGTTAAATAGTTTGGCGATCAGCTGTTTTAGATACTACTGTACTCTTCTGTGTACTCTATTTGGTTGTTTCCCACAAAAACTGAACGTTTCCATTCTCTCTCCATTTTCCGTTTCCGTTCTCCATTCCTCATGGATTTTGTTGTTCATGGTTAAATTTCAGGTCAAGTTTTTCGTTTTCGATTAGAAGATCTTTTAGCATTGTATCGATTTCTTCTGATGTTCTTGCAGATAGGACAATGTCATCTGTGCATCGAAGGTGTGACAATTTACATACATCAATGTTTATTCCCTCGTTTTCTTACTTTATTTTTCCAAATATTAATTCTTACACTGCTAAAAAACTTCAAGGACAGAGGATTCTCAGTTTTACGTCTTTTTTATGGGGTATTGTTCACCTTTCTTCTCTAACTGGATACTTGCAAAGTTGAATTTGTATGGTCATGTAGTGTATCCCATATTTTCTCATGGACCAAAGAGATTTTATAATATTAAAAAAAAACTAAATTTAATATGATGTTTTAATTGCCCCCTTTTACTTCTACGATTTGTGAATTAAGGCATCGCATTAAGTATCGTAAATGACAATGCACAAATTTTACGAAACAAAAGACTTATCTCTGACGACATGCTGAAAATGAAAAGGATATCAGTAGTTTCTATCCTTTTCATTTTATATATAAAATGTTTTAATATTAATTGCCATGACAAATTATATTTTAAATGCCAAGCAATAAAGTTTATTTTTCTAGTGTGCCATATTTTTGAATACTTACAATGCTTAGATACCGATGACGGGATGAGTGTCACTATATTTATGGCGCTTTGAATGTAACGATCTATATGAAGTTTTAAAGGTACCGATATTATTGACTTTTTGGTTGTGTCTATATATTTGAATACTCTGAGTGTACCTATTTTTTTGACGCTGACTGTACAAGTAAATTTACTTGACGATCATAGTGACGCGACGTCACCTAGTTATGACGTACGTACTGTTTCCCAATATTCAATATGATAAAGCAATGGTTTATTTTTAAAATATATTTACTGTTAACTGGAAATGCTAAATGTTAAGTCTGTTAATGTACGCAGGTCTGAAGTCAAATAAGTAATTGAAATTATTTTTAGTTATTACTGCATATTTAAATTAAATTAAGCATTGTTTCACATTATTTCCCGCTAATAGCAGGATAGACACAGGGAAACTAGCAATAAGAAACTCCGTTACCCAGTTTCGCATTTTTTGAAACAATTCGTGTTGAGTGGTGAAAATCAGCAAAGTGAATATTCCCTAGGAAAATATATTCTCAAGTGGGAACTGTTCCACTTGAACACATAGGCCTTATAAATAAATATTAACTTTGTATAAAACCTACAGATATTTTAAAGATGAAAAGGTTTCAGTCAAGCTTTTAGATAGAAAAAATCAAATATTATTGATTTGTTACAACAAGCACATTGACTCTCAAGTCCCTAAATTGATTACATATATTATTATTATCAAATATTTTATTATTATTTTATATATAATAGACAAGTGGGATATGATGGATACTTAGTAATGCACTTACAAACTTTTGATCTATATTAAATTAAGATGTTAATTTTAATACAATGCAACAATATTTAATAAAAAAAATATATAACTAAAGCATCCTAAATGCTTATACACAAGCACAATAGTTGCGTTTAGTTCAGCTTCGAACGCACATTAGACACCAGTGTTATACAATAAGGTTATATCAATTGACGTAATTGGCAGGTATTTTGCTGACAGATTTCCTGTATCGTTGTCATAGAGCTAATTATACTAAGTAGCCAGTATAAACTATACTATTTAATTGCATTCAAGTAGATTTCTTAAAGTTATTATTAAATATTTTGCTTTAATTAAAAGTACATACTTTTTACTTATTGCAAAACACAGATAACAATAGTATTTTTAATTTAAATCTGTCAAAAATGATGCATAGGAAATAAGCTTGACCAATAATAGTCTTAAAATTAGTATTAAACGCAGTCAATAGCAAAAATAGTTATTTGAATGAAATTAAACTATTTTTACCTTTTAGTTACTTTATATTTGTTATTTGTTGACACATATCGAAAATCTATATGTAGATGTCATTGACCACCATTCGAAATTGAAAAGGGCAAATTCATTATAAATAGAGTCCTAATGACATAAAACGCGTGACGCGCTACTATCAACACCGAAGGCCACTACGACTGCCCCATCGTGACGTTAATCCGACAAGGTAACATATTAAACTATATTTGACACTTATTTCAAATCTATATAATTTATTAACAGTAGATTTATATCGTATACAAAAATAGAAATATCTTACGACTAGAAATTCATACGCTGATGTATGCGTCTGTTGACATTTATTTTGAACTAGCTCAAGAACTTTTAAATATAGATTGAAAATTATACGGTTTATGTAATAGTTAAATTTAAATAATTATATAACTACTTTCGAGGTCGTGTTGGTGCATCGACACGACATCTGACTTAAACAGGGTTCGATTTTCGTTTGGGGAATGAATTGTTTACGTTTCCTCTAAACCATGATTATAATGCTATAATAAGCTAAAACGTCTTTATGGCATTTTAATAAGATCTCAAATAAATGAAAGATTCATAAGAATATTTGAATATGCAAATGATTAAACTTAATATAAAAAGGTCATTTTATAATTGTTGTTTTTACTAGTTATAAAAACTATATATCTAATTTGTTTCTAATATATTTGAGTATAATATATTATGAGCATATTCATAGTTTAGTCGATGACCTTACACAGATATTTTACACAATATATTGTGTGAAATATCTTACATTGTATATAATAATAAACAGTTGGTATTTACATATAAATAAAAGAATGGAATGTATTACTAGATACAGTATTAACGGATAAGGTCCATGGCCACTCTGCCGTTTGCGTTACGCCGGTCACGTACGCCCTCGGTCCTGCGATTAAGGCGGCGCCCGCCTTAGAGAAATAAACACAGCCTATGCCTTAGCAAACAAAACAGCAACTGAACTAAGCGTATTGTATTGTTTTAGGCAAAAAATTAAAATTTAAAAGTCTTTGGAATTAATATTTAAAATGATCACTGTCTATATTTATGTATTATCATCACAAAAACCCCTGTTTTAATTGTGTTTACTCTAATGACGTATTATATAAACGTTAATATGAAATTCGAAGAACAAGTTCACCTTACTTATCGTAAATACCGAGTTGTGATTCTGGGAAATAAACAAAATTGCTCTTGTTCGTGCGTTAAATAAAACAAAGAAAATCAATTCTTTTCAATTGGTATGTTTAAATATAATGAAGGTATATTTTTTTCACGCTTTTATTCCGCATATTGCAGGGTAGGCAGAGGGAACTGCAGGAACTATGTGAACCTAGTGTTAAGACACTCCGTTGCTTAGACCCAGCTTTCTCCGTCCCCGCTTTCCGCCTTTTTTTCGAGGCATTGCGTGTTGAGTGGCGGAACTCAACGCCGCGCTTTACCTAGTTTCCAGAGTGAAAAAAATGGAAAATAAAAAAATCCATCTTCTCCGAGAGGGAATCGAACCCTCAAACCGTCGCGTTTACAGGCAGACGCTTACGGCTCTGCGCCACGACGGTCCTCAGATAATTTTCTAGAGTTTACTATTCGTAAAGTACAGTCTTATTACGGTATCTTTGACTTTAAATTTATATTTTTTTACCTAAATTTAAATTATTAAAATGCACTCTCGAGCGGAGTGTATTAACCTGACTTAAAATCACTTCGTCGTTAGTGAAGTCGTGTAATTTTATTAAAATTTTAAACGATAAGTATTACTACTTATTGGTCCCCTTGAGACATAATTTGTTATATTTTTATCATGGGTTAATTACGTGGTTGACGTGACGCAATAGCATAGTTTTTGACTGTAAAAGTAATGGGAAAGTTACATTCTCAATTGAGGAAATTAACTAGTATCAATTCCTCGCCCTGTTAACAAGTTTAGTTCTGCTACTCAATGCGCCGTATCTTAAAATCCTAATAATTGCGGGATATTTTTATTGCTTAACAGTTTTGTTGAACGAAACGTTACTAAAGAGAAATGTAAGAAAATAAAGGATAAAATTAAAAATTATGTCAAATATTACACAGTAAATATATATAAAGCTAATTTTGTCCACATAAATGTATGTAACAATGATATAATAGTATCAATCACATTTAATAAAAATCGTTCGGGTAAAAAATGCTAGCAGCTGAGAAAACAATCAGTCGTGAATATCGTCGTAACGCTGCGCGGTGCGCGGGTCATTCGTGACCTGGTTAGACTGTGACGTATTCTACGACCTCAGAGGTGCCGCCATCCGCCAGCCCACATCGTCACACACGAAGGTTGCCGCAACTCGTCACAGAGAAGCATGAAACTGATAAATTACTTTTATTTTTCAAACGGGTGAATTTTAAACGCTTACAAACACTTAGAAATAGTTTGCGTTGACTACTTCCTTGGCAATAATTTGACTAAAAGTTTTTACAGCGTGTTTTAGTTTCTTGTAAAGAGAATGATTTAACTATCTTACATCTGGCAAGAGTTTTATTCTTTATTCGTAAATAGAAGCAAATAAATGTTACATAAAGCACTTTTTACATCACGATCATTTGAAATGGCCAAGAAAACGCCGGTGTGTGTATTATATAATATACTTGTAAGTATTTAAATATTCTGTTGCTTTATATACGTGTTTTTCTAAATATTTAATAATGACATATGTATGCCCATATTTATATAATGAAACATAACTTTAATACAAATGAAAATATAATTTATATCTTACGCGTACATAAAACATTTTAACATTCTTTGTTTATTATAACAGTGTTCATGAACATTTTTTATTTGTTTCATACAAACGATAAATCTTAAATTTGCAGCTATGTTATCATCTTAAATGCTATATTATCAAGGTTTTTGAGCCAGGAAATAATCAAACAATGAAGTGTATGTGACGTATTGCAACGTCAAGACCACAGTTACCGTCTACGTAGAGTCGATGAAATAGGACCAATAATATTACCATACTGGTTTCAATGCAATTATTATTCCTTTCGATAATCAAAACATCATTTTATACAGTTTTAAAACGTTTTTATGTACGTACTTTTAACATTATTTGCAGTGTTATAAAATACCACGATTTATTTATTCGTTCACAGCTTATGAGAAATAATTTTGTTTATTTTGTCTTTAAGACATCGGTTCACCTCTACATGCTTTTGTTAATGATATTGCGTGTATTTAACGGAATCCAGTGGCGCAATATACCCATATATCTATAGCAATTCTGCTAAGTAGGAACAAAATGTAAAGATCTTGTGTAGGATGACAGTGGCGATGGTGTAAATTGAGATAACTGTACATGTTTATGTAACATTTTATGCAAAAGTATGACAAACACACAATAATTCTAGATACATAAATTAAATATATGTAGATCCTATTGAGTGCCGAAGAAACTGGGGCATTCTCATACATGCCAATGCGTGACAGTATATAAAGCTAAGTACATATCGTTTAGACGAATAGTTAAATCACATAACAGTTTATAAATAATGTACAGTTGTTAAATATAGTATATGTATATACACACATATAGGTCAGGGCCGACAGACGTTTGATTGCAAGTCGTAAACAACAGATGGTTTTATAATATTATCTTAGTAACTATCTTATCAATAAAACACGTTTATTCGGCACTTTACGCCTACGCGTGCTTAAATCAGTTGGGCTATAATATTGAATAAGCTAAATAATTATTTGGATTTTATTTACAAACTTATATGTTAAAAATATAAGTACCTATATATATACCTATATCTTGTATTCCTTAGCAACAAAAACATAACGTCAGTAATCGCTTGGTAAATCTTATCAGTGACTGAATAGGCGGATCTGCCACTGACTTAAAACCAAATTATCATGTACTAACGTTACCAATATAAAATACAAGTCACAGAATATGGCTCTATTTACAGATAGTAAAAAGATGTTATGAGCTAGTATTTCTTACCAAATATACAAAGATTAATGTAATCCTTCGTTTATTATGAACTGGAGTTATTTTCCGTTTGTGGTATTTTCCATAGTGAATATGCAATTGGAGTAATGAATTTAGCTTTACAAAAACCAAGTTTACAGCCTAGTGATAAGGCAAGACTATAAAGAATATGGACTCACATATTTGGAAACTTCCAACGTTCCATTTGTCAACTACTAAATATTTATTTTAAAACTTTAAAACTTTATATTGTAAAGTTAAATATTGAGCAAGTAAAGCGCTCATTAAAATTATCATAGCAATTCAAAGTTATTTACTTACTTATTACTTTATTACACTACTTATTAACACGATTCCCTATACCTACAGAGTGTACAACTCAAAATTAGTAAAAAGCTTAATTATTTCTTTAGATTATCAGGTCTAAAAAAATATTATCATGGCTCAAAAAATATGAAAAGTTGTCTTCATTTTGTCAAATATTATGATTTATCATAATTAAATGAAAATTATCGTGATAAAATTATTTTTAAAACATCACTAACCAGATTGTATGTATATCTGATAACAAATTGAATTAGTGTGTGAATCATATTATCATATTTTAGACATATTTTTAACATTCTATTACAAATATATTTCATTCAATAGAAATATTTAATGCCTTCCTTGTATCGATTGTTCACATACAGTAATAAAACCGTGAAAAAATTGTGTAGGCGTTAGGAAACTGTTGCCAGAATTCAATCTGAACAACAGTTCCACGAAAAAAGCAAAAACAATGCTTGTTAACTGTAACATTTTCCTTTACTTAACGTTTCCTATTTTAGATATTTTTTAATATTCATTGTACTTATACTTATATTTCAGTATACTTATTATTATTTAATATTGTTAAATTAAAACATACACTTTGTAATTGGTATCAATTAAGCTCGCTCGACTTTTACCAATTTATCGTACAGCAACTAGCATACGTCACTTTGCAGCGTCAAATGTTACGATCACGATGATTCATATATATATATATATATATATATATATATATATATATATATATATATATATATATATATATATATATATATATATATATATATATATATATATATATATGTGTGTGTGTGTGTGTGTGTGTGTGTATACACATATATAGGACCGTCGTGGCGCAGAGACGTAGCGTCTGCCTGTAAACGCAACGGTTAGTGAGTTCGATTCACACTCGGGGAAGATGGACTTTCTATTTCTATTTTCTTTGCTCTGGAAACTAGGCAAAGCGTGGCGTTGAGTTCCCCCACTCAACACGCAATGCGTCGAAAACTGCGGAAAGCGGAGACGGAGAAAGCAGGGACTAAGCAACGGAGTATCTTAACACTGGGTTGGTATTGTTCCTGCAGTTCCCTCTGTCTCCCCTGCCATGTGCGGGATAAAGCGTGAAGCTACAAATTAATATATATATATATATATATATATATATATATATATATATATATATATATATATATATATATATATATATATATATATATATATATATATATATATATATATATATTGAACTCATTTATAATACATAATAGTAGTTCAGTATTAGTATAAATATGGCTGAACTAAATACTGAAAAATATGTAGGTTTATACTGTATTATGTATAGGCTAAGTAAATATTAGGTTATTGCCACTCTAATGATTTTATTGCATTAACGGTCTCTAGATCATGTTGCTTGTTTTATGAAACGAATGAAATAATAAAATATATAAACCATAAAACTATTCCTTTATTTTTGGACCATATAATTATTATGTTAAAAATTATTATTTAAATGAAGTACATTTTACTAATCATTGTCAATTAAAGTATAACAATCACCTTATAAGAAAATTGCCTTGAGCGTGAAAAAGGCAATTTATTGAAGATTTGTAATGAAAATAAATTTATTTATATAATACATATTTAGATCTGTGGTAGTCTATGACGCAACCGATATTCTTAGATTACTAAATGTTCTTTGAATTTATTCATGCCTTGTGAACCATTCACGAATTTCCTAAAAAATGGTGAATGGCATTCCAATAACAACAATTGTTATATCCTGTCGACTTAGTCACTCATGCAAAAATAGAATCTTAAAATAAAAATAAATTTAACTTTAACAAATTGTGACAAAAAGTAATCATAGTAATCAGAGCATAAATATATTCTTATATACACTGTACACCTGAACCTGCTAAGTGAGTCTCACATGCATTTCTTTAGTTCAAGTTCACTTTTTTTTACTATAACTGAACTAGGCTTATTTAATTTTATTACCAAAAACCCGCATATTCCTTGAAATTAAATCAATATCCACGTGAAGCAAACAGCAATAGACACCATACAAGATTCGTATCGTAATTTGTTCCAACAAGACCTCGTCGTTTCACTTCCTGCAAAAAGTGTTCTGTCATCAGGGATAACTAGAAAAAAGATAAGAAACTGTGTCAAGAACGTATCTAAATTTACAAAAGCTGAGTGTCGTTGAAGCTGTGTAAGTGAACATGAATGACGCACGTATGTTAGCAATAAGCTACAAGCATATCAGTTTAATATGTAATTTTTAGGCAGATATGAAATGTGATAGTAGAACTCGGGCTGGTTTTGTTTTTATTCTGTAAGCTGAATTCTTGCGTAATTTAATTTTATGTTATAATATGTGTTTTTTTTAAATGCCCAATAAAAATACGTATTTTTTTATTTATTTATTAAGTAATTTGCGTACAGGACATATATACTTATATATGCAATTACATATGCAAATAACAAACAATAATATATCATTTGTTAAATACAAAGGGGCCAAAAATCAAAACATGTAAAAACTGTTTTATTTAAAAAATTGAGACTATCCACTTAACTTTTTAGTAAAAAAGGCACTGTTGGTTTTACCGCCACCACCATTTTGGCAATTTGTAACAAGTCCTAGCGTTTTTAGTTTCATGAATGGCGCTGTAATAATTTGCATTTTTTTTTCACCGATAGAGTATGTAAAAAGTGCATCTAAATATCAATTTCTTATACATACTATGAAGCAAAGAAAATGAAATTTTTAAAATCATGGTAATTATTTGTGATGACCATAAAATATACGAATTTTGATTTATTGCCACTTATACGTATTCAATGACACTTCGAATGGACAGCATTATAAATTGACATACACGATTTTATAGTTCGGGTAAAATTATATAGCCAGTACAAAATACAAAAAAATACCGTTGTTGAATACAAAATATGCAAAACTATTTATAAGCTAGTTTAAGTTTTAATGTTTAGTTGTAGATTCTTAGTTTTTAATTTTAATTTTAATATTCGTTTGTAGCCGTATCTCATCAATTGAGAGCGGTAATTTATTATAGTTTCGCAACGAGCTTTTTCTGGATATATCTGATCAGGAGTATATTACATAAACCTAAATTGGCTCCAATCCCTTTAAGCTGGTAACCACCTGATTCATGTATAAATTTGCTTTTTACTTAGAACTTTTTAATAATTTAAGGAAAATAAGAGAAATATTAGTCTCGACATTAATATAGAGAAATTAGAATGTATATTACTGGTAATTATTATACTGAGAAGAAGATATAAAGATATTTCTGTACAAAGTTGATGACGATAATTGCTACGCTAAGTGCGAGGCGCCGTATCACGACGTTTCAGTATACCGATAGCGCTCGTGACTAACGGACGTTTTTATCTTAGTCGCTTTTACTTACATTTAATCGATTTGCGTGTGAGACATCGATATTAAATAAACATTTAAAACTTTTTGAAAAGTTAAATTTTTTTGAACTATATTCATGTGTTGTGAAATGCGCGTGTGCACTGAAACACAGTGCGTTCGATGTGCGCCAGCCCAGTGGCTTAAGCGCCGCGCATCTAAGATGGCACACTCAATAGAAATCTTGCATTTGCAGTTCAAACGGATGTTGAACAAGGAGCTGAGCCATTTCTCTGAGTCCAGCAAGTCAGGCAACCAGATTTCAGAGTACATCTGTTCGACCTTCTTGGGTATGTATATGAAAAAAATATAAATTATTCACGACCATCTTTTTAATAACACTTTTTTATCTGCTTCTTACAATAACAAAATAGTTGATAACAATCCAACAAAAGCAAACTAATTATAATTTAATAATTAAGCTAAAACGTAAATAAACACTTTAAAACGATATATGTATGTATGTCTATGTATATGTTAATAACAAGACGTGGTATATTTAAATTTTTATCTTAAGTTCTGCGTTTATACTAATATCAGAATTATTTGTGAATAGAAAAGTTACTTTATTCATATAAAGATAACATTTTATATATGAACATTACCCTACACTAAATTAGAACTGCAACTATCAAGTGCAGTCAATAAGAACTCAACTGCGCCAATATAGATATTTGATGTAATATATAGGTACGTCAAAATCTCTTTTATGTAATATGATTAAGAAACAAAAAATAACCAGATATTAATTGCTTAATTTAAAAAAAAATGTCACAGAATATCCGCATGTGAGTCACTGCGAAAAACAAAATATATTGAATTTAATATGTTAATATTGACAATTTGTTTATCATATAGCTACGCAATCTGTATGTTTATAAAGCTTATATATTTGAAAAAAAAATACAACTAATTATTTACGATCCACGTCTTTTTATTATTAAAACTTGAATAGTTTTTGTATAGAGAAGCTTTCAACATATTGATTTCAGATTTTCAAAGACCATTATTAAAAGCCAAGGCAAAACGAAAACATTACCTGTTTCTATATAGACAGTTTCTTTTTTTATATTTGCTTACATTTACAGGTTTTTATATAAAGCTTGTTTTAAAATAATGTATTTTAAAAGGATTACTTATTAATTCTCATGTTTTTCAATTTGAAAATTAGTTCGAGCCCAATGATTTTGGTACAACAATATTATTTCTATATTTTTATTTGGTAAACTAATAACAATAATTAAATGTTAACAATCAATAAAAATGCTTTTTCCTGCCATTAACGTATAGATACTTGAATAATATAATTACAGGCAGCCTTGCGATATACTATATAGAATAAAATTGATATAAAGATACATTAAGGTCAATGTTAAATAGCAGAGATGGCGTGATGGGCCGCTATATAATTAATTTGTTTGAGACTTAATACTAGTACCGACCCTGCTCTATACGGCAATTAATCGTCTCAAGTACACACAGTAGTCTACTAACAAAAACGTATGAACACTAAGTAAACTAAGCTAATATGACGTGAGAAATAAACTTAATTGTGCTTATTTATCAGTATTATATGACTCAGATTTATTATTTCAATATACATCAAACCTACTTTTTATATTTTCTTTAAACAACATTGTCATATATAATTTATACAAAATAACTGTTATCGATTGAAGTAAATTAAGAGATTTGATTTAATTAATCTGTTTATATGAATCGAACTTGGTTGTTTTCTCGATTAGATATGAAAATTTACGCGTAGTACTATAACAGGTATAAACATTAAGTGCATGTTTGATAAGTCGAAACTGTAATCTACTGTAATGTAAACAAAATTCGGGATTATTTCGTTCACTAATCTTGTCATGTTAGACATTTACAGGGTTACGTGTTAGCAATATATCCGCTCTATATATACATTTTACATAAGAAAATTAATAATTTTGTATATTTAATATGCAAAAATAATGTATTTATTCGTATTAATTAGGAATTTTAATATTGTATTGTGAGAGATGACCCAAAAATTATTTTTAATCATATTAATATTAGCCACTTCACATGTTCACCTACTTTCTTTCGACATTGAAACCCAATGACACAAATTCGATATAGATAAGAAATATAATAATGAGCTTATGAAAAAACACTTGTAAATGTTTTCTTTATAATGTTATACTTTTACACATACAATACACTAGACCGCGTGTCGACATATGTATGAGTAGCCGAGTATGTTATCACCTACGTTTCTTATTTATTTTTATTGCTTAATCCTTTTATTTATTTAACGTCTTAACGTTTTTATATGTAACAAATGCATTTTACTGTTTACTAAAAAAGACACACACTAAAAATTCGCTATTTATATTACAGACAAACAACAAGAGCTCGACTTGCCATCGCTGCAAGTTGATGAGACAACTGAAAGAATTAAAAAGAAAGAAAAGCCACGTCATGGTGGTCCCGGGGGGACTATGTCACAAGTAAGTAAACATTAGCGTTTAAAAAAACTTTTAAAATAAACTTATAAAAATTAAATTACTAATATTTAATTTTTAGAACGTTGACAACATAGAACGACTTGTACTTTTTTATTTTTATTAACATAGCTCTTCTTCTCACAGATATCTGGTGTCAAAAGGGCGCTAACTCATACAAATAGTTTCACGGGGGAGAGAGTGCCGCGATATGGTGTTGAAACTCCTCATGAGGAAGAGTTGGGCCGCTTATTGGGCGACCTTGATCGTTGGGGCGTTGATATCTTCCGTATCGGAGACCTATCCTGTGGTCGCCCACTAACAGCTGTCGCCTATTCCGCCTTTACGTCTCGAGAGCTATTAACGACACTTCAAATCCCTGCTCGCACCTTTTTGGCATTTTCTGTCACTCTGGAAGAACACTATGTACGCGACAATCCGTTCCACAACTCGCTACACGCTGCTGACGTAACGCAATCGACAAATGTGCTTTTGAATACTCCGGCCCTAGACGCAGTGTTTACTCCAATTGAGGTGTGTGCTGCGTTATTTGCAGCATGCGTACATGACGTCGACCATCCTGGTCTTACCAACCAATTCCTTGTAAACTCAAGCTCTGAATTGGCCCTTATGTATAACGACGAGTCAGTTTTGGAGAATCACCACCTTGCCGTAGCGTTCAAGCTTCTACAGAATGATGGGTGTGATATATTCGTTAACCTTCACAAAAAACAGAGGCAAACGTTGAGGAAAATGGTCATTGATATGGTGCTCTCTACTGATATGTCGAAACATATGAGCTTACTCGCAGATCTCAAAACAATGGTGGAAACTAAAAAAGTAGCAGGGAGTGGAGTATTGTTGCTAGACAACTACACAGACCGAATACAGGTTATGGAGAATCTCGTGCATTGTGCTGACTTGAGCAATCCAACTAAACCTCTGCCGTTATACAAACGCTGGGTTGGATTACTAATGGAAGAATTCTTCCAACAAGGCGATCGTGAAAGAGAGCAGGGCATGGATATTAGTCCAATGTGCGACAGGCATAACGCTACAATTGAAAAATCCCAAGTAGGGTTTATAGACTACATCGTACATCCGCTATGGGAGACATGGGCAGACCTTGTCCATCCTGATGCACAAGATATTTTAGACACTTTAGAAGAAAATCGCGACTATTACCAAAGCATGATTCCCCCATCACCTCCACCTATACCTGTACAATCACATTCAGGAGCCGAAGATGATCGTCCCGAACAAATACGATTTCAGGTAAGGTATTAAATCTTAAAATTTCCTCTATTTCTTTTAATAATACATTGGTAAAATCGATAGTCCAGAAACTTGTGTGCATAAATAATGGTTTTATTTAACTATTATAGTCAAATGATTTTAATTCTAATATGTGCACAATAATAAAACATATTTGATAACTAATCTATTTGTACACAGGTGACGCTCGAAGAGGGTGAAGGCTCAGAAGATTGTGAAGGAGAAGGTGATGGTGGAATGTGACGGAAACTACTGGGAATCTGTAAGAAACTCTCTGAAAAGGTGCAGATTTGGTGGAAGCTATGGCAGTAAGACGCAAGAGGGTTGTCCCGACCTACTCTCGTTGGCTAATAAGAAAAGTGACGTAGCTACTACTAAACAAAGTTAAAGTGGTTCCTATCCACTATTTGAATGTTATACTTTTTACGTTTATTTAGCGAGTTTTATTTTGTTTTGTGATGCTGAAATGAATTTTTGGCATTCATCAGCATTACTTATATTTTTGTATAATAGTTGTGTCAATGTTAACAGTGAAAGTGAATTTACTTTCTTTTGGACCCACTTTCACTTTTGTGACAGCTAGCTACGCCATTACCTACTTGTTGACGCTTATTCTTGAAATACATTGATTACTGTATATCGGGATATTTCAATAATTTATATCACCGTGATCAGTACTCAATGTTGTATAGAGTTAACGACTAAATGTCCCTCCAATGACTGTACATTCGATTATCTAATGGTTGTCTATCGTTTTGTTTCGTCTACCAAAGAAATGGTGATTATATTTGTTCGATCCCTGTGAGTAGTTTGTCTTCGATGCGTAAAAGTATAAGTAGATTTTAGATGCCGACCGCGTGTACCGGGTCGGCTATGTAAGGACATTGAAAACGCTTATTAATTGGTATGAAAGGGTAATTTATATTGTCATATCATCCACGTTTCTCATATTTAATACGGGTTTGCGATAATGATGTTATTCACCAAAATATATTAACATGATAGGTATTCCTAAATATAAAACTATTTTAAGGTAAATTTTAAAAATGCCTTTCATAGTTGTTGTTTGTCTTTTTCTGAATATTAAATATTCGGCTAGTCTTTGCTAGAGGACACAAGCCGAACTTAACCTGTTAGATAGCTTTACTTAATTTGTTAACCTGATAGCACCTCGTTTCTATAAAGGATCGCTGGCGATCCCCTTATTTTTCTCTTTAGAGTAATATATTTTTTTTTATAACTACAAACTCTAGTTCATTTACCCCAAAAATTAAGTCAAGAATACCTTAGAATAAATGTTTGTGTATTCAACTAACGGCTTGAAGTGTTTGGTGATAAGTATTAACAAAAAATGTTTTGCTACCATGTTTTCTCTTGAGAGTTTTACTGTTTGCTATACTAAATGTTAAGTGCAAAACAAAAATGGTACGCGGGCCGGGTCTTGCAATAGCATCATATTAAATAATTATTTTTAATGAAAATCGCACAATTCTCATGCCATTTGTTTTCCATCATTTTGTGGTCTATAATGTGATCAAACTTTACCACATAACTTATTTTGTACTGTGAATATGTGTCACGAATCTGTAAAATGTGTTACTATGAACAGGCAACTTATAATATATGTAGTATTCTAAAACATGTCATACTTAGTAATATTTATTGTTTGCATTTTATGTATCCATCGATGTTAGTAGATATATCATTATAATTGTGAGCTGGTCTCTAATTTTCGTGTACTCAGAAGATATTTGTTTACCTGATTAATTGTGTTTCTAATTCTCGTTATAGTGTGTCAGACATTGTATTCTATAAATAGAGTATTATTTAAAAGTATTCTTAATGTCATTCGCTCCATCATTCATTTGTGTCAAGAATGAAGGTCCAATGTACATTATTTTCGTAGGTAAATTAAGACTTTATTCGGTGAGAATAAATACCTACAAATTCTGTCGCCATGTTTAAAAAATGTCTGATTTTAAAGCATAGATTAGATATGTCATACGAGGACAAAAAATATAAAAAACGCTTAAATACAATTGTGTGTAATAGAAACATTACGCTTAGAAATATTTATGTTATAATATACATAATGTGTAAATTACGTTAAATAATAATATTTGTACTATTAGATCTGTGTGAGGTTCGCGCAATGTACGTGCGCACCCAATCTTTTCTAGTTCAAATGTGAACAAATCTACATATATCGGCCAACCTATTGGCTACCACTGTACCGATAATAACTCAAGCTTAAACCTAATAAAATGTATAACTAGTTAATATTGAGCTCGTTGTTAATCTTAATTTCAGTATAAATTGATGTACCTATGTACTATTAATAAAGCAGTGGGTGCGGTTATACTATAGAATCTATATCATGTACATGTTCTGTATGCGACATTTGGCGCGTTTTTCTACACACCTTCTACTTACCTATAAGTCATCAATCACAGTTATTAGCTAACTACCAAAGAACAATGTTTACCTTATTTCATTGTATTACATCTATGTGCATCTGGCATGTCACTTTTTCGAATTACTTGTTTAGAATTACCTTATAAGTATTTCGCAGAGCGGTTTCAGTGTTATATATGTTTGTCAGTATGAGGAACTAAAACTAAGATTGGATAAAACATAGTTAAATTATAAATACTGAGTTAAAAGTGTGCAATGCTGGACATTTGCATTACTTATTATTTATGTTTAAAATAAACTAGCTTGTAATAGTTTAAATATTTGAGTTGAATTAAAAAATATTAATGTATTTAGAATAAAAAATAATGGAAAAAAATTATGTTTCTTTTATTTTTTTACCTTTTTCATTTTGTTTTTGATGAAAGTAAATCAACTATATAAATCTGTGATGACTGTACATATTGTATGGGGATATTGCGAGAACATAAAACCAAGTGCTCAATACCTAGAATTCTAAAATAAAAGGCCAGCAAAGTTAAAAAGTAAGGGCAATAGTTAGAAACAATAAAAATGAAATATTTACCGAAAAATTGTTCAATATTTGGAATGAAAAGACAAAATATAGTTTCAAATGAAAAGTAAAAATCAATCACACATATTACGTACTACTTGTGGTAAGATAATGTTTTTATTTATGTATGAAGATCATAATATTGGATTCCTATCATAACGCTTAAGTTCCTTCTTCTATCCGATTCCCTAAATGTTTAGGATCGCGTCCATATGAAAACATTTTCTATTCTAAGCGATTGTAGGTAGAGAGGACTGCTTGGTTACTGCCTGCCAGATTTAATGAAAAAGACGCATAGCCGGAGACAGAACGGAGAAAGCAGGGACTAAGCAACGGAGTGTCTTAACACTTAGTTCCCATGATTCCTGCAGTTCCCTCTGCCTACCCTGCCTTGTTGCGGGATAAAGCGTGTAGATAAAAAACAAAATAGCGCGGGACATAAAATAAATTTAAATTTATGAATATAATTTTTAAAAAATGTAATAATTTGACGGCACATAAGTAGAAAAATTATTCGATGTAGATATTTATTTGACGGCTCTTATTTAATAAAGAATATAAGATATTTTACATATAATTAAATTAAAAGTGTGTGTACATATAATTAAAGTAAAAATGTAAACAGTAATTAAAGTGTACATTCCAATTATGTTTTTTTCTTTTTATAATGATCTACTAAATTTAAATTATTATTTATTCAAACAAGACATTTATATTTACTTTTGAATCTCTGAATAAAAGTAAGCTACCACCGGTTCGAAAGGTAGCTCTGCTGTGAAAACTTTATGGTCCGAGGTTGAGTAAAATGAACGGGGTAGGAGCTCAGATGTTATATTAGATAGGTGATAGACAAGCAGTCTTCTGCTGTAGTCACAGTCGACTACCGTTATAGAGTCGTCGGGGTCGACAAGGACACTACGAGGGTGACGAAGAAATGAATATGGATGAGAATCATACCTGCTTAGCTGCTTTGACGATCAGGAACTCACCGCACTATTATTTATACAGAATAAAACCTTTACAAATATTAATAACCAATATTTTAATTAATTCCTTAAATAAAGCACTTCCTACATATATATTATTTTTAATGTGAATAACATATTTTGTATATATTCCTTATTGTTTTATGACAATTCCATAATGTTCTACATCATTCTTTTAACAAAAATAATCATAAACACAGCCAACTGCCTAAATTGCCGTAATCCTGAAGTACCCCTGACATTAATGAAAAAGCATTAAGAAACATAATTACATGTATTATTATCTATGATCATTTCACTTGATGTAATATACAATAACAATTTGAAATAATTATATTTCTAATCTATCTCTATAACAGTTATTATGTCTTGATTATAACCTTCCTTTTTATTTAAGTTTATATTTTTTTATATAAATCATCATCATTAGAACAAGAAGTAACTTGCTTTTTGGATGTCGATTTCTTTGTAATATAATTATTACTACATTTTAATGAAAGCTCATAGAATCATTGGGTGCCTTTTTAGCGGGCTTGCAAAGATGGCAATCAGCCAAGTGTTAGACGAATTTAAAATTTTGGTAAATTGGAAAAAAATGCTTTGCTTTTAAATAGCAGCCTATAAGTTCGCCTTTTTTGCCTGTCAGAACAGATTTTCCAGATCAAGGAAGACAAAAAATCATTCCAGTTCTATAAAATTCTAACTGATATCAAAAGTTCTGTATACCAGTCCTTTATATAATTTTCACACAATTTACAATCTTTCAATGGTTGGCGAAATGGAAAATAAAAGGATATGAAACAAATTCAGTGCAAGTAAAGTACCTTTACTCTTAGAGAACAACATTGTCCTACAGCCCAAAAGTTATAGTAAATTTAGACAGTACTGTAGTAACTACTGCTACTACTTACTAGTAATTACTTAAGATATTAATACAAAAAAAATAAATTATGCTGAATTTTAAAATGTATATTGACATTATTTGGCTTACACGTCGATCATAAAACCAATATTAACATATTAACATTAGCTTTCTGGATGTTCGTATGTCTCCAACATAGAAAACATTTTAAATTTAAACCTCTTTTTAATTCTAAATTAATATCCATACTATTTTAAAAATAATCTACATCAATCTGGTTCATATGAACGAAAGAATTAATACATGAATTGCTAAGTATACCAAACTCTACGGTAGAGAAGCAAATAAACACTAATAGTACCAAATAAATAAGAAAAATGGGCTAAAAGCTACCTAATATAAAACCGACAACAGTAACGATTACTGTAAAGTAACTGAAGAAAACTAATCTTAGACTCAGCATATCCAGCGTCGAAACAGGTAAAACACTGGCGGCCAGGTGTTGTCGTACATTGCGTTTACCATATTAGTCCTTGTTTTAGAATTTGACATTCCTACATTTATTTATAGCCACAAAACTGATCGTACAGTAATACTCAACTCAAAGAACAATAACTATTATAACTTGCCCTATAATATCTTCATTTTCATGAATAAATATAGTTCTTCATGTTGATTATAATTCTTCTATATTTCTTAAGATTTCTTTCTTTACGTTACATCAAATTAGCAGTAGTAATTTAAAAAAATCTAGGTTTCAAATTTTTTAATATACATTTAAGGCTTATTAATTGTTGACAATAAGGTGTAATTATAAAATGAGAGAGATAGTAAAAAAGATACTTCCATATGTTTAGAATAAAAATATAATACACTAAATAACATTTCCACGTTATACCCTCAGCTTAATTCGATTTAATAAAATCAATGTTGCCAATAGTCACACATTGACAGCTTGTGTACTTCATTCAGTACTTCACTATTTGATTACTAAAACTGACTTTGTAAGCGTCTTTTTGATTGAGAAACATTTGATAAGTGTTAAAAAGATAGATTTCGCTATCAAAGTTAATCACTATTTAAAATGGTTAAGTTAACTACAGAACTTATACAAAACTCCATGCAATATATTAATCCTTGTAGAGATCGTGAACTAGATCTTAGAGGTTAGTTACTTATGTTTTAAGCTTTTAACTGTAATTAGGCTTGTGAGCATTACTTTTATAAATTTATCATTAAAAAAATGAAATGAAATCTACTATTTGTTATTTTATTTTTTACAAAGTTTTAAAAATGAAAATTAATTTCTGTTCTGTTCTGTTTATAATTTGCAGGTTACAAAATTCCTCAAATAGAAAATTTGGGGGCAACTTTAGATCAATTTGATACAATAGACTTTTCTGATAATGATATCAGAAAATTAGATGGCTTTCCTCTGTTAAAAAGAATGAAATGCTTATTTCTAAACAACAACAGAATTGTGTAAGATATTATAATTATGATTTTATCACAGTTATTCTTAAAAGTTTTTTTAACACAATGTTAATGTTATTTCAGACGTCTTGGTGAAAATTTAGAACAGTATTTGCCCAATTTGGAAACACTTATTTTGACAAATAATAATATAAGTGAATTAGGTGATTTAGATCCATTAGCATCTCTTACCAAGTTGCGAACACTTGCTTTAATGCATAATCCTGTAGCCAACAAACAACATTACAGGTAAGTAATATTTATGTTTCATAAATTTATATTATGTTATATTTGAACACAAAGACATTTGATGTTTTTTTTTTCAGAGCATACATTGCATATAAATTACCAGAACTTCGTCTTTTAGATTTTAGAAAAATTAAACAAAAAGAAAGAGATGATGCTAATGCTCTTTTCAAAAGCAAAAAAGGAAAAGAAATTCAAAAAGATATTATTAAAAAAGCAAAGACATTTGTTCCTGGAGGAAATCTGCCAGAAGCTAAAGTTACAAGTCAGTATTTTCAACATTGCTTTATTTTTTCTTTGTTCATTACCAGTTGTTATATATATATATATATATATATATATATATATATATATATATATATATATATATATATATATATATATATATATATATATATATATATATATATATATATATATATATATATATATATATATATATATACACATACACATACACATACACATACACATACACATACACATACACATACACATACACATACACATACACATACACATACACATATACATATATATATATATATATATATATATATATATATATATATATATATATATATATATATATATATATATATATATATATATATATATATATGTATATACATAGTTATTTATATTCTTAACTGCTATTGTTGTTTTAGATCTCACACCACAAGAAATACACAAGATCAGAGAAGCCATTAAAAATGCTTCATCTCTTCAAGAGGTTGAACGTCTCACCAGGATGCTACAATCTGGTCAAATTCCTGGACAGAAACCATTGCAACCACAGTCTCAAACAAATGGACAACGTAATATTTTAATGAATATATTATTATTATGGTGACATTTGCAGAAACTTGATAGTTGTTTTTACAGTTTCTATTTTAACCAAGACTGTAAAAGCAACTGTCAAATTTAATCTCCACATAGAAGAATAATTTAGTTTAAATTGCTTTAATTTTTAAAAGCCTCTTAAATTAGGTTTGATGGCTGAGTACATAAGACCTAGAACTAGGTTCTCTTTGTCTACCGTACTACACAATGCTATAAATATAAGTTTGCTATATGCAATAGAACAAGGTAAAAATTAAATATTATTACCCTACTTTCAGATTATATACCTGACAATGCATCTGTGGTAAATGGTTAAAAAATAATTTGTTCTTAATTATTTTCAGCCATAATAGTTCAGCAAGCAACCATTGGAAATTTAATTTTAAATTAGCTTTCTCTTTTCTAACAAATTTATTTCGTAGGAACAATTTAGAAAAGCTCAGCAAGGAGGAGAAAAATGTCTGAATTCATCAAGTATATGAAAAAGAACATGAACTATTGCTTCATTGTTGGAAAATAATCATAACTAATTAGTCAATCTGTTGTATATTATAACCAACCTTTTACTTCTGCAATTAAAATTTTTGTTTCTTGCTCGGACAATATAAAAAAATACTGTTTATGACATTTTACTGACAAGTTATAAAACTTTTTTAAATGTCTACAAATTTATGGCTTAATCTTGTGCTTGATTCTGTTTTTTCAGAAGATGAGGATGAAGAGATGGATACAGATCAAACCAACGGTCAATAAAGATAAGGTTTGTCAGATGTTACAGCTGAAAGAACAGGCTGCACTCACAAGTTTAACAGTTTTCCCATGTATTTATTAAGCAGAAAAGAATGGTTTTTACTACATTACTTACACTACACTATTGGGCTTATAAAGACAGATACTACACAGTCTTACAGTCAAATTTAAGCAGAACTAAAAATAACTAAAATAAAAGTAGTAACATTTGTTGGTTTTTTAAAATGTTACATTATAAGCATGGTTAAAAAGAAAAACAAGTATATTTTAATAAAATAATTGCATTTATTGTCATTGTTTTATTTATATTATCATCTCTTATTATCTAACAAAAATTATTACAAATTCTTAAATTTTAAATATAGTAAATCATCATTTCCAGCATCTAAGTATACAGTGTAAATCATTTGTAACATTATTTTCTTTCCCATTAATTCTTTAATGGTTGGTCGTTTGTGAGCTAAAATGGATAACATTGAATCTATGAGGTCTTGAATGCCCCGCTCATAAACAGTCAAATCAATAGGATGAACACTGCCACATGTTATTGCTTTCACTAAACCTACAAGTGTCTGAAAAGTTTAGACATTTTTTAATAAATAACAAATGAAACTTAATATTAAAGAGTTAAGTATTAATATATTTTTAGCTTCACTCTATATCTTGCACATAGCAGGGTAGGCAATTGAAACCACAGGAACTGAAGTAACTTAGTGTTAAGACACTTAATTTATAATTAATGATAGCAATATATTAACTAAGTGAATTACTATCATTAATAATTATAAATTGTTTCCTATACATCATTCTAATGTATAAGCAAGAATATAAGATAACACTTTTGCTAAGTTACTACTTAGAAATTGGTAATAAAGAATATACTAACAAATTGCTGTTGGTGACTATATGGATTGTTCTTGATATGACTATGGATATCAGAGTTATAATATATTTTTTACATATACGCTTCCTATATATAATCTAACTAGGTTAGATTATATATAGGAAGCATATATGTAAACAATATTTTAAAATTTCGTTTGTTTTTTGAGCCGCTCCCGCTGCCTTGAAACATTTCGTGTTCGTATTTTAAAGCGATATGGGTTCTTTAAAGCAACTAGTCTTAATAATTCTTCTTAATAATTTTAAATTGTAATAGTAAATTATAATTATTACTTTACCTCCGATTCAAAAGCCCTTTTGTGAGTGCACATTTCGTAGAGCAAACAGCCTAAGGCCCAAACGTCGCTCTTTGTATCGTAAGGTTTTCCTTCACACAGTTCTGGGGCCAAGTAATAGGGTGTACCGATAACAGTGGATGTCTTTTTTGCGCTAAATTTAAAATATGATTATAAATAAATAACTTCTCATCAGTAGTTCTCCTATGGATGTAGTGCTAAGGGCCGATTCAAATACTCGTGTGTATGGTATATACTTGACTCGCCTGAATTTTTTTGATTTATCGTAGCTTTTTAATAATAAAAAAAGTAATTTTGCAATGTTATTTTTGAAAATATTGATTAAAAACTTTCCGCAACTTCCCGCCTAAATTTGTATAGGATGAAGATTCTTGATGGCATGTTTTGTCTTAGGTACTAAAAAAATAGTACTATTAAATCAGTCAGAATTGAATTCTGTGTTTATATTTACAGTCAAATACCGGGCCTTTTAAAGATCATTGTAGAGTCCTAACTTTTAAAAGCTTTAAGTTATAAGGAAAAAACCACCTGGCCAACATTTTCGATATGCCAAAATCACCAATCTTGACCAAAACACCATTTCTCCCAGTCAATAGAATATTTTCCGCTTTCAAATCTCTATGTATAATATCAAGTTTGTGAATGTAATTTACTCCAAGTAAAACTTGACCAAAATAAAATAGAATTTCCTGTAAATAACAAACTTTTTGTTCAAAAAAGTTAACCACGCTGTATAATTCAATAATTTAACAGTGTTCGATTATGAATCTTTAAATTTATTTATCAATTACATTAATTTTTAATACTTCTTAAGAATCAATAAAATCGTAATAACTGAGAATTAAAATTAGACATTAGATTATTTTTTATACTTTTACTTATGTATATAGTTGTGTTTGTGAATTAAGTACCTAACAAGAACGAAATTCAAAATTACTAATAATTATTAGTTAATTAAATCAGTCAGTAAGTAAGTATTAATAATTCCTTGACTATTGTCAAATTTTGCTCTTTCAATCGAGAGTTTTGGCATTACTAATTTTTTTTGAGTGTTAATGCATTTTAAAGTGGCTCCTTTAAAGTTACACTTGGGTCGCAACTCCCAGTTCCAATGCTCTGAATGAAAAAAGCAAGAATTACAAATTATAAGCGACTGCTGTTATTAATTTTATCAACTTGCTATGCAAATAATTCGCCATACTTATTATAGACTAACGTATTTTTTTATATTTATATAAGCAATATTAATTACCTGTTGCTTTATTAATTTTGGACATTTCTGATACATATATTCAGCTAGATTCCCACAAATAGCATATTCCATAGAAATCATTACATGATTATCTATATAATAACAGTCATAAAATTGTATTATGTTAGGATGGTTCATTTTTGATAATATTTTTACTTCATTAGCTATTTCCTGTAACCAAAAAGAATAATATTAAATAATATAATTAGTACTTTATTTCTTATTTCGGATCAATTTTTTACCTTTTTATGATCTTGAATTTTTATATTTAATTCTATATCCTTGACTATAGTCAACTTTTGGTCTTTCTGATTTTCACATAAATATACATTTCTGAAACACACACAATTAAATTTACATAAAGTTTAAACAAAATTATATTTATACGCTTAAGATGCAAAGAAAATAAACATTTGTTTAAATATTAATATTAATAAATACTGTAAATACCCATATGTTCCTTTGCCTATAGTCTTTAACACTTTTAAGCTGTATTTTTTAAATCTCTTTTTTATATCCATTTTATTTCATTATTACGTATTCTGATGCGAATATTATTTTGCTGCAGTTTTAATTAAGATACCTTCATACTACCCACAATTTTTTTAATAATTATTAAGAACAGCAAAATGAACGGAAACACATAATAAAAATCTCATTATAAATATTTTTGAGCTCATTAAAACTTTATATCACTACTACTTATGCAACTTTTTTTTAATATTAATTAGTATTTTTATCCGATTCAAGGTCTTTAATAAAAGGGGTAAAATTTTTACATAGTAACATGTTTACTTATGTCAACTACAAAGTTTTAGTTGCCTAATGTCATCTGTCAAATACCTAAAGTTCAGGTACTTGTGGTATTTGTGTATTTCTTAATTGTTAAATTCCTGACGGTCTAATTAAAAGTTTGGCCTCGAAGAAACCGTCAGGATGGGTCAGATTATGGGATCATTTAATGCGCGGAATGTAGATCTCTACATGGATGATAAACCAACATTTAATCCTCAAGATGGATTTTCTTACGACCGAAAGGAACGAGGTAGTATAAAAGAAAATATATATAAATATACCTTTTATAACATTACTTGTGTAGACCCTTGTGACAAACATAAAAGTTATTTTTTGTAACAAAACTATATATTTTTATCACTACAGTACAGATTACATAATAGACAACCCTTGCTATTGTTTACAGAAATGTTAGCTAAAGAAGAAGATTTGATTTCAGCAAGAATTCCACCTAAATATAGAGATTACTGTTCACATTACTTATTGGAATATCAGGTTTGCCGTTATAAACATATGCCACTTTTATATAAATGTGCTCATGAAAAACATGACTACTTGAACTGTGAACATCAAGAGTAAGTATCAAATAAATACACATTTTAATAAATAATTGTAACTGTGTATTGTTATTAAAAAAAGAATTTTTATATTTTGTATATTTGATTATTTATTAGAAATTATTTATTCATAAAATGAATATTTAATTTTGTAATTACAGCTATGTTCTTCGTATGAAGGAATTTGAACGTGAGCGTCGTCTGAGAATTAGAGAAAATCGTCTTGTTGGAGCTGCATAATTACTAATTGTTTTAAGTAGAATCAATATTGTACATACAAAAATCGATAAAATTTCACAGTAGTTTTATTTCTTTTATTTTCATTTAATTAACTAAGTCTGCATTACAAATTATTAAATAACATTGTATATCAGAAAAGCTTCAAATTTGTAAAGAGGTTTCAAATGTTTCGTCAAATTTTTAAATATGCTTTAGAAAATTAAAATGGTACAGTTGACAAATGTATGTTTTTAATGACATTATAAAACAATTTCAATTAAAGTACAATTCGATGACTACTAAATAGGTTAGGAAGATTGTCTTATACAATATAATTTCAATCTCCAATATATTTTTGTTTTGTAATTTAATATTTTGAGGGATGTAAATTTAACTAAATAATATCGAATTTTTCGATGTGCGTCTCGGATCGAATCGTTATCTCATATAAATATTTTTAATAGTTATAGTAATAACACAGCTTGATGGCGCGATTGAAAGATCAGCGTCTAAATATTTTGTGTAAATTTATGTATTGAAAATAAATTAAAATAATATTTAACGAATATATTATAATGTTATATTTTTCATTCATCGAAATCCATATACATATATATCAATTGTTGTGTCCTTATCTCTACACTAAATAGAAAAATTATTGTCGCTAGTATAGTAAGTGGAAATGATAAGATTTTAGTAGTTTTAAACATATAAGTCTAAATATAGTTTTTTATATATATAATTCTAATATTTTTCGTCATTTATTTAGTTACAATATACTATTCTTATAATAGTAACAATTCAACAGTGTTTTTTTTCCTTTTTGTTTAGAACCCTATTTTATCAATTTATTTGTGGAGGTCTGTTTGAAATTCTTCCAATTAGTACTCCGGTCACCGGTCTTTTCTGTTTCCTTATAGCAAGCACATTTTAATATACATATTTGAAATGTTTTGTATTATCCTATATATTTACTCTTCTGCACATGAAAATATGTTTACTTAGTAAATTCATATTTATCATATATCATAAATTATTTTTAAGGTTAAAAAAATAAGAATATAATTTGAAAAACAAATGTGAAAAATGTATTTAAAATCAAGAAGACAGATAAACATAATTTTTGTTTACTTTTTTAAGTAAAGTAGATTTGATAATACGTAATATGACCACTCTAAAAAATATTATTAACGTAATGACAACCCTTAAATAAGATTTGTAATGTTGCCATTACACAAATTGTTATGCTTGGCTATTTTTTGTTCTATCGATAGTACGCAAGAAGGATGGATTTAGATTGTTACCATTGAAATAATGATTACTCACTGCTTTTATATCGAAATATATCGACATGCAATTATATCCCTTATTGCCTAAATTTGTTAAGGTTGTCATGATAAACTGTTCTATAAAATGTCTAACAATTTTTGTAAACACGCTTGTCGAATACACAAATTATATGTATAATAGGCGAATGCTATTTATTGCGGAAGTAATGGCTTCCTAAAATTTAATTACAGATTTTAAGTTTTTAAGCTATAAATCAAATAAACATCAATTAAAAAGCCAAGAAAGTAAGGTTTAAAGGAGTATATGTGCTTCCCGTGAAGATTTGTGTCATCCGGCTTCTTTCTCGTCCTATTAATACCGCGTCCAAAATTTTACAAAGAAATGATTTCAAAAATGAAAATATTATAAGTATCCTGTGTGCACAATTAAAGTAGATTTAAAAATTTCAATGATCCCCAAATTATTTCAATTGTCTAACATGACGATTATATATAAATTAATTGATGTGTGAATATTCCAGTTCATCTTAAATTTATGATTATTATTATTTATATATTATTTTACTATGGGTGATACTGGCGGGACAATGTCTATTAGAGGCAAATTCAAAGGAAAAGTGGAAGAAGATGAAGACTCTGAAGAAGAAATGTGGGATTCTGATCAAGAAGACGAAACAATTGCTCGAATACAACGGGCACACTTTGCCCAAGCTGCTGCGATGAACCCTCGAAGAAGAGGCAATGTCCGAGCTCCACGGATGAGCCATAAACGGAAAATGGAAGCAGTTAAAAGTTTTCATGATTTTACAAAAAAATTGAAAAAAGACACTGGTATAACTATTAGAAGTTTAATTGGTCAAAACGTATTAGAGTTAAGTGATTTTTCTAGTGAAGATAGTGAAAGTGATAGTGATGGTTTGTCTGAAAAAGAATTTATTGTTGATCCAAGTGCTGTTCAAGACTTGAATGAAGAAAATGAAAGCTATATTGATCCTGAAACAGGAGATTTTATAGAAGCTAAAAAAACAAAATTGTTAGAAAAGCAAAAATTATCATCTATCAACAATGATACCTTGAATGAAACAAGCTCAGATGAGCCTAAAACACTTACTATTAGTGACATTATAAATGAAGGTGATTTGGATTTGTCAAAAAATGTTGAGATTGCTGAGGTGGAAGAAAGTGAATTATGTCCTGGTAAAACTGCAGAGGACTTATTGAATTTGGCAAAACAAGATACTCAAGATTTTGAGCCTGAGAATTTGAAAGATGTGGATGATGTAGATGTAAAACAGACTAAAAGTGATGAGGAAGAGGATACTGAACAACCAGAAGAACAAAAATCTGAGACTGATGAAGAGGTAATTGAATATATTTAATCTTTACGCAAAAATCTTGTTTTTCGATCTTAAACTTAAATGAATTTTCAAATTTAATCTTATTTTTGTTTGTTACAAATATTATAATAAAAATCATGCTTTATATAGTACAGAAGTTTATAATTTGCACTATTTTGAATGTTAATTTGTAATACATAAAATTTTATATACACTGATTTTACTTACTTTTACTTTTTCTGCTTATTTTTTTAGAAGAAATCTTTAAATGTGAACACATTGAATATGAGGCGGAATATTAGAGAAGTAATGGATGAAAAGAATTTAGATGCTTCAACATTAGCTGCTCAGAGACAGGAATCAGAACGATTGGCTAGAGTTCAAGAACAACAGAGGATAATTAGAGAGGTATTTTATAACACTTATTTACAATATTTAATATTATAATAAAAATGCTATTAAAAACCCTTATATAAAATTGTTTAAAAGATATATTTTTTATAATCATTAAATATTAATATTTTTGATTTTATTTGTTTGTGTAAAGATTTGTTATAAAATTTGCATTGGTTTTGAGCATCTTATAATTTTACAGGTGCAAAGACAAATAGCTATAAATAGACAAAATAAAATACATCAGAAAACTATATCATTACTGCAAGGTGGCTCATCAATATTAAAGAAAGGCAGCTCAAGCCAAAAACTTAAGTATGTATTCAGAGAAGTGGTACAAATAGGAATGAACTTTTACTATAAATCTGTTTAACTATTCTTGTTTTTCCAGTTTACCGAATACAGTATTAGTAAAATTACCTTCTGGTGAACTTAAGAAGACTTCAGTTAAACCAGGACAGTTAGAAGTCACTAAGGTGGGAAAGCCAACTACCTCTGCATTAGCACAGAAATTAGCTCGACTAGACCAGAAGCCTGAAAAAAAAGAGGTAAATTTTTAATTTGTTTTAGTAAATTAGAATAAAAAGCTAATCATATATTGCTTGGAATAATATTTAAAAATGTTTAATATTTGTTTGTATTTAAAAAGTCAACAAATATTCCTTTAGTATTATAATTATATGAAGTAATATATTTACTGTTTATGAATATGTATATTTTGTTACTATTAATATTTTATATTATTTATAGGTAGTGGAAATAGTAGACAGCAGTAGTGGTGATGAATCATCTTCTTCGTCATCAGATTCAGATGACTGTATTATGCTATCAGATTCTGAAGTACCACCGAGTCCTGAGGCTGAAGAGGATCCTAGTAATTCTGGTATGATTTTTTTTAAACTGCGACAAACAGCTATAAATGTTGCTTTAAAATGTTAAGGTTTTTAACTTATACTTTAAACTACATATAATCTTAACCTTCTAGGCCTCCATGTAAATGATGCATATAATGTACCTGATGAACAAGGGCGGGTCTTAATTAATATAGGTCATGCAGAAAATGAGGAAGATATATTCTTAGCACCACAAATTGCTCGAATTATCAAACCACATCAGGTATGATTCAGTGGTAATCATTTTATTACTTTAGCACTATAGTAGACAGAATATTGATTCATCACTTTATGTTTTAATTTGAATACATTACATGTTATCTGGCATAACTCAACAGCATGTTTTGTATACTAGAAGATAAGTTTTTTTAAATTTTTATCTTCTAGTATACAGAACATGCTGTTGAGAATTATTTTTAATTCTTTACTTTGAGTGGGTATAGAACTCACAACCATTGCATATACACATTGTTGTGCCTTGATGATATTGGAATGTAATACATGTTTTGTGCGTAGTAATAAGGATGCAAGATACAAAAATTGATATAAATAAATAAGTTTTATTACATTTATCACAAAGATTTATAATAAATTTACTCAAAGGTTTAAATTTTTGTCTTATTTCAGATTGGTGGAGTAAGATTCCTTTTTGATAACATTATAGAATCTGTGCAAAGATTTTCAACATCTACTGGTTTTGGTTGTATATTGGCACATTCTATGGGCTTAGGGAAGACTTTGCAAATAGTGTGCTTCTGCGATATATTCCTTCGACACACAAGTTCTAAAACAGTTTTGTGCATTATGCCAATTAATACTCTTCAAAATTGGGCAAGTACTTGTATCATAGCTATAATAATTAAGAAAAATTTTAGTGTTTATTCTAAAATATTGTTAAATATTGGTTCATATTATATTAAACTTGTGGTAGTCAATATAAAGATAATTAAATAAGAGCATAATATTTTTATTTATATTGTAGGTTGCAGAATTTAACATATGGCTGCCGTTAGATGCTACTAAAAGCCCCTTGGCAGCACATGGAGAAGTACGAGCCAGAAATTTTCCTATATATGTGTTAAATGACAGTCACAAAACACTCCAAATGCGCGCGAAAGTTGTTAAGGTAGATATTTTTTCAGACTAAGATGATTTGCCTGTATTCCACAATTAGTGTAATAGGCATAAAGAGATGCAGATTTGCAACATTTTTTGTATAAATTTTTATTGGTATTAAAAAATATAATGCTTTTAGGATTGGAAGACCACAGGTGGTGTTCTTATGATAGGATATGAATTATATAGACTTTTAAGTATGAAAAAGGATAAAAAACCTCGAAAGAAAAAGAAAGTGGATAAGAATGAGGATAAAGACAAGGAGGATAAGAAAAATGAAGGAAATGAAGAGAGTCAGGTATATTATTGTTTTAACTAATGTGATTTTTTACATATTACAGACAGACTCCTAGTTAATTAATGAACATATATTTTGTATTCCCTTGCCTACTCTAGAGCAGGAATGGAGCGTACATGATATTTATAAATTGCTATAATTATAATACCATTTTTTAGTACATGCTTACAAATTTTGTTTTAGGGTCATGATACAAACAATTTAAAGCTTGAGGACAAAGAAGATGGTGATATCTTAGGAAAAGACAGTGAAGCGAAAGATGAGAAGAAGGAAGATACACCTAGATGCGAAGAGGATAAGAAGCTTTTAGATGGTAATTGAGTCAATTTAATTTTTTTTAGCTTCACGCTTTATCCCGTACATGGCAGGGTAGGGAGAGGGAACAGCAGGAACCATATGAACCTAGGGTTCAGACACTCCGTTGCTTAGTTCCTGCTTTCTCCGTCCCCGCTTTCCGCCTTTTTTCACGAGACATTGCGTGTTAAGTGGCGGAACTCAACGCCGCATTTTGCCTTTAAATTTGTATAAAAAAATATTGTCTTTATATATTTTTGTGCTTATGTACTGTTATTTCAGAAATGTATGAAGCATTGGTACGACCCGGGCCAGATTTAGTTATATGTGACGAAGGACATCGAATTAAAAATTCACATTCGAATATATCATATGCTTTGAAACAAATGAGGACGAAACGTCGTGTTGTGCTCACAGGTATTTAAAGAGATACATACATTTTATATACCTTTAACTTATCTGCATATTTAATTTTTATGCACCTTGAAGTAGATTTTTGAAGAGAATTTATAGAACGACCCCTAATTAGCTTAGTGTGATATTAACATTTTGTGGAAGTTAGTGATTACAAGCAAGGAATTTTACCTTTTTAAACTATTTTGCAATTGCTATGATTATAAAATTTATCTCTATACTTACAATATAATTATTTTCAGGATATCCTCTTCAAAATAATCTATTGGAATATTGGTGTATGGTGGATTTTGTTCGTCCAAATTACTTAGGTAGTAAAACTGAGTTCTGTAACATGTTCGAGAGGCCCATACAGAATGGACAGTGTATAGATTCTACACCTCAAGATATAAGGCTTATGAGATATCGGGCTCATGTGCTTCATTCACTACTTGTGGGTTTTGTTCAAAGGTATTCTTTTGTTATTTTTTTTATATTAAATTTGTTAAAAAAATATTTTCTTCTTACTACTGATCATATTCTTGTCGTACCTAACATTAATTTGTATGTATGTATTATTTTGTATATACGTTTTTATAAATCTTTAATAATAATTCAATTATATTTTTAATCCAGGTGAGATTAAGAAATTTATTATGAAGTAGGTATATTTAAACTTGTGTACTACAAGTTTATTTCTGAATAACCCAAGAAGGATGTTTTTGATTTGTACATAAACTACAAAACAAAAAGCCTACATTACTTTATGAATCAAATTTATTTGATTTTTCGTCGAGTACATATTACATTTCAAGAATATTCTAATAAATTAGACACATTAGAATGACTGTTTTCATCAAAAATCTTTCATATTAACAGACGTTCGCATGCCGTATTACAATCAACGTTGCCACAGAAAGAAGAATACGTGCTGTTAGTTCGCATGACGCCATTACAGCGCAAACTATACGACAGATTTATGAATGAAGTAGTTAGATCTGCTTCAGTACCAAATCCTCTGAAAGCGTTTGCAATTTGTTGTAAGGTAAGAGCTTCATAAGATTAAAATGGCAATTTTATAAATTGTTACATTTATATTTTGTTAAAAAATATGATTATGATTTTAAAGTATAAATTGTATGTGTATTTACAGATTTGGAACCATCCAGATGTTCTATACAATTTCCTCAAGAAACGCAGTGAAGTAAATGCTGCTATCGAAGAAGATTTAGATTTGGAAGAAATTGGTGGCGTAACGAAAGCTGGACGTGCTAAAAATAATAAGACGACAAGGCGTACGGGGAAACCACGTGTAAGTATACAATCTTATTTCATTACTTGTAGGACACATGTTTTTTTTTAGCTTCATGGTTTATCCCGCATATTGCAGGGTGAGCAGAGGGAACTGCAGGAACCATATGAACCTAGTGTTAAGACACTCCATTGTTTAGTCCCTGCTATCTCCGTCCCTGTATTTACATTTAATCAAAATACTATTAGTACTTTGCTTGAATTTTCTAAATTTAATTTTTTTTAACAGGGATCAGCAAAGAAACCCGCAGCAACTATACCTCCTAACACTATGGCGCCTGGAGCACAGTCCAGAGACAAGTACATTCAGTGATCCACAGTTTCCACCAAACGGACCTTATGGGCCAAATGCTTATTCAAGTGATTCCAACAGACCTCCCGGAGAAGGACAAAACTATCCTCAGTATCCATATCAAAATTCCAACACCGGTTACTTTCCGCCAAACCAGGAGCCTGCTTATAATCAAGAATATAGTAATAACTATTACCCACAACAAACACCGTACACTGGAAATTATCAAACCCAGTATCCTTCTAATAATTCCGAGCAAGGATACAATCAAAACTACTGGGGCAATGGTAATTATTATGGTAATCAAAGTTACTATGGGAATCAACAATATGGACCAAATCAAACTCCTCAAGAGTTTAACGAGACTCCACCTACTGGATATAACAATCAGCAGTATCCAGCTAGCTATACCCCTAATAGCTCGTATGCGTCGAATGCTGTAGGTCCTTTCCAAAATAACCAAGAAGGTTACGGAACGCAAACTAGGCCGTACCAAGGGCCGTTTTCAAATGAACCGGGCTATTCCCAATTCAATGCGCAGCAACCTTCAGGGTCATCATATCCTAATAATCAGCCGGCGCGAGAGTTTCCAAATCAGACATATCCACAAAGCTTCCCTGCTAATAATACATACAATGCTACGCCTCAGACCTCGTACAACCAATATAATAATCAACCTCCTAACTATCAGAACTTCCCCAATAATCCCAGTAATATTCCAAATCCTCAAGTAAACGTCAATCAACCGCCTATCAAAGCAGAATGTGCTATGGACCCCAATTATCGCAACGAGGTTAAGTCTGAACCGATTGAATCACAAAACCAACCAGTGAACTTTAATCATTCCTTCAATTATCAACAGAATACTTCATTTCCCGAAACGAATAATCCAAACGGGAACTTTCCATATCCTAATTTCCCGTCAACTTTGGAAACCAAACCACCGTTGTGTAGTTCTAGTTCTGGAAGTCCTGTCACATCCTGGCCAATGCCGGAAACTCTTAAAACAGAGATTGACAAAATAAAAGCTGAAGATAAAATTGAAATGAAATCCGAATCGGATGGAGAAGTCAAAATTGAAGATTTAGATACGAAAAAAATAGTAAAAGATGAAATTAAAAAGGATTTCAATGTTCCACCAATGGTGCCTAAAAATATACCACATGAGTTCAACAAGCAAAATTTGGCTGTAAAAAGTACAAAGATTGATACGCTTGAGCCTGAAGTGGAGACAACTAAAAAAGGTAAACAAAGGGGTAAAAGCAAAGATGACAAAAAGGCAGATAAGCCGAAACCAAGAGGTAGACAAACTAAGCCTAAGGGTCGTAAAGATCGTAAAACTTCGAAGGAAAAAGCCAATGGAGAGGAATCGGAATCAGAAGAGAGTGAGAAAGAAGAAAAATTAAATAAAGAAGAAGAATTAGCGATAACGAAGAAAGCCGAAGAAGTGACTTACGACTGGGCGACAGAGTTACTGAAAGATTATATACCTGGTATAATTGAGAACTCCGCGAAAATGGAGCTATTCTTTTACATTTTAAACGAAAGTATAAAACTTGGTGATCGGTTGTTATTGTTCAGTCAAAGTTTGTTCACACTTAATCTGATTGAGGATTTCTTGGAGAGAAATTATATACCTGGTACAAACCGTTTTTGGGAAAGGAATACGTCATACTATCGTAAGTTGTATTATGTAGTACATCTTGTATTTAAATAGTTTTTATAACTAAATTATGCATTATGATAATGTTAATTATACTTATCTATTTAAACTAGTTTTAAATTATCCAGAATGTAAAAGTAAAATGGACGTGTAATCATATTTACATTCACGCATCCTAGATTTTAACAATTATTTTGTAATTAATTGAGCTATTTCCACAATATATAAATATTGACAGCTTAGTTAAAACCGCGTGACAAAAAAGTTGTAGCGTGGTGTACCAAGCCTCAGCGCCTGCCAGTAAACGCGACATTCCCGGTTCGATTCCCGTGCATGCATGAGTAAATTTAATTCATAAAAAGCTTGAAGAGCTATTTTCAAATAATTTTTTCATAAAATAGGTCTAGACGGCTCCACCCACGCGCTAGAGCGCGAGAAGCTAATCAACGAGTTCAACGCCAACCCGCAAGTGCACCTGTTCCTGGTGTCGACGCGCGCCGGCTCGCTGGGCATCAACCTGGTGGGCGCCAACCGGGTCATCGTGTTCGACGCCAGCTGGAACCCGTGCCACGACACGCAGGCCGTTTGTAGGGTTTACAGGTGACTGGCTTTTTTATTTGTATATATTTATTGGTATAGGATAGGTAACCTGCTTAGGTAAGTAGTTAGCTAACTATCTAGTTTTATTCTTAAGTTCAATTCATTCAGGCAACGAATATGGGGGGTGATGTCCATTTATATACATTAATAAACAGATAATGTTATATGTGTAAATCATTTATCTTAATTTTACATATTTGTTTTACATATTTAAAGTGCTGTTTAAAATGTTTTGATATTTTACTTATAGAAGCCTTATTAAATGTTGGTATACAATTTTTTAAATATTTCAGTATTCAAAGTTAATGTTTATAGATGTAATGTACTTAAACAATAACAAATTTATATTTCATTTATAGATACGGCCAAAAGAAACCATGTTTTGTATACCGTTTCGTGATGGATTGTTGTCTTGAGAAGAAGATCTACGACAGGCAGATCAACAAGCAGGGCATGGCCGACCGGGTCGTGGACGAGTGCAATCCAGATGCTGTACTTTCTATGAAAGAAATAACTAATTTATGTTTTGATAACGACGAAAAGGTAATTTGTAATTCAATTTGGTTATCTTGTTTCATTTTATAGAGAACAGCTATTCCAATTTTATTTAAATTATAGTTTCTAATTTTTTTTTTATTTTATACAGTAAACAAGTATTTTTTATAGTATTTGGCTTAGAATAACAAATTATATTAATTTTGAAAGTGCAACATTTGTTTATTTAAGTATCAGACTTCATTTTGTTTATATCGTTCATGTGCAGAATAACTGCTTTTGGCTTCCTGGTACAGTAAAAACTTACTGACTACTGATCTAAAAATTAAGTAGCTCATTAATGCTTTTGTATATTTAAAAAATATGAGGACCGTCGTGGCGCAGAGGCTCAACGTCTACCTGAAACGTGACGGTTACTGGGTTCGATTCCCAGTCGGGGAAGATGGATTTTTTTATTTCCATTTCCTTCGCTCTGGCATCTAAGGTAAAGCGCGGCGTTGAGTTCCGCCACTCAACACGCAATGCCTCGAAAAGTAAAGCAGGGACTAAGTGACGTGTCTTAACACTAGGTTCGTATGGGTCCTGCAGTTCCCTCTGCCTACCTGCCATGTGCGGGATAAAGCGTGAAGCTAAAAAAAAAATATATTATTGTTGACATACTGATGTTTTTTTATATCTATTTTTAATTGTTTAATTTTTATCTTTCTTTCCTAATTCTTGCGCTTATTGCAATATAAAAGTAATATATTAAGTAGATATTCGTGAAAGCTCAGCGCTTTAGTATTCATATTATATATCATTTCTCATTTTAGGAGTCAGAAATAAAGGACTTATCGGAACACAAAGATAAATATATCGACGTTTTGATGCAAGGTATAATTACTCTTCATGGTAAATCGCTCAGTAAGGAACCTTTTCAACACGAATCTCTATTGGTTGATAGAAAAGAGAAAAAACTATCTAGTGCGGAGAAGAGGCTTGCGCAACGAGGGTGAGATTTAATTAAGTTTATTGATATTATACCGTCTTACTGTACTTCTACTTTTTTGGTCGTTACATACTTGTGTATAGGTTTCACTATTCCTGTGATTCCCTGTGCCTACCACGTTATGTGCAGGATAATGCGTGAAGCTAATAAGGAAAACAAAGAAGATTTGAAATTAAGCTCTTTACAACAGACTGGAATGTTGACATTAATGCTGTAAACCGTTTGAAATTTCCAAAAATAACGATATTGTTAGAAATAACGATATGATTAATCTGGTTAAAGAATTTTACTTAAAATTTAAATACGTATCGTTTTTAATAAAACGACCTCATATACCTTGAGCCGTTTTATAATGATCGGTAAAGATGTTTATAGTTATTATTTTTTTACTTTTCTAACAAACAATAATTTAATATTCACACGACACGAACACAGATACGAGCTGGAGAAGAAGGCGGCGTCGGCGCCCAAGCCGACGACGTACCGCACGGTGCGCGCGGCCGACGGCAGCCTGGTGCAGCGGCCCGTGGCCTCCGTGCGGCCCATGCAGCACGCCGCGCGCTGGATCCCCGCCGACGTGTGGCGCCGCCAGGGCATGACCGCGCAGGAGATGACGCTGCCGCTGGGTACGTATTACTGCTGACACATCTGTACTCTTTGTTATATCGGTTGCGGTCGTTTTGTTGGCAAAGCGCGGCGTTGAGTTCCGTCGCTCAGTACGTAATGGTGGGGAAAAGGACTAAGCAACGGAGTGTGTGTGTGCAATATGCGTGATGAAGAGTGAAGACAAAAGAAATTCTAACAAACGAACTAATTGAGCGAGTGAGGAGCGCAGCGACGAGCGAAGCTCTCTGTTAGTGGGGGTCTATGCATTCTTTGTTCGCTAACTCCTCCTAGACTACTGAACCGATTTTGATCGGATTTGTTTTAAACGATCGATTGGCACTACTACAACGAACGATTGGCACTCCTCATGACCACAGGTCATGAGGAGTGCCAACATATATAAAAAACTGTGATCGGATATGTCCTTGAGGAATAATAACATATAAGAGCTTCGCTTCAAAAAGTGTCTTTATTGTACCGCTTCCGCGCTCGCTCAATTAACAGGCCGGATGGGCTGAATACCTAGTATATTTTGTAATATATTTTTATTTACACTTTAGAGTGCCGCACTCCATTTGTTCTAAAGTTCAACTTCTGTTGTGATTGAAAGTAAAATATATATGTACATATTTTTACATATACGTATATGTACCTATAAACGCGACGGTTTGTGGGTTCGATTCCCATGAGGCGAAGATGGATGCTTCTATTTCCATTTTCTTCACTCTGGAAACTAGGCAAAGTGCTGCGTTGAGTTTCGCCGCTGATTAACACAACACGCAATGCCTCGATAAAGACAGTGCGCGGAGATTAGAGTGTCTTAACACTAGATTCCTACGGTTCCTGCAGTTCCCTCTGCTTACCATGTGCGGCGGAAAGCGTAAAGAAACAAAGCGAAAAATATTAAAAATTAAATAAATGTACATTTTTATAATATATTTTTATTCTTTTTAATATTAATAATATAGAAAAGGAATCTACATTTTAGTGTGCCACACTCCACTTATTCTAAATTTCTATTCTGATTAATGTTAAAATTATATACGAATGTGTGTGATATTATATATGTTTAATTATAATGTAATATTTGTAGATGTGGTAATACCGACAAATTCTGCTGAGAAAACCAATATCGTTTTGAAGGCGGGACAACGTGTAATGGTGTTGAAGTCACCTAAAGGAATCTATATGCAGTTGGAATCCGGAAAAATTATTGCAATCAAAACCTCTCTAAAAGGCTTAGGTCAAAAGGGAGGGGACAATAAGGATAACCAAGTTGGAAAAAAAGGTAACTTTGCCTAGGAAACTAATTATTTCCTTTTTTTGTTTTAATGGTATTTAAGATTGCGCGTTGATTTGAATATATTAAATATCTTATATTGTTATTTAGTTTTAGGTAGTCGACCAACTCCAGTAAACATCCCAGGTTCGCTGAAAAATAATTCCGCTATAACAATTACATCAAAAACTGGACCTAGACCAGGTCTTCACAGGATAATGAGACCTTCGATGAATAAAATTACCAGGCCAGTGATGCCTGGTCAGAAAATATCCGATATAAGAAATAGATTGGGAGATCTACGTTCATATTCTCCAATGAGACCAAAATTGCCAATGTCACCGAGGACTCTAAGGCCTAATTTACCAGGTTCACTCAGTATTACAAAGATTTCTAAGGATGTTAAGAGACCTGGTGATATAAGTCCACGGATTCCCACCAGTATTAATGATGAACCGCAAGTGTTGGACAGCGACGATGAAGATAATTCGGATAAAGGATCCGTGCAATCTAAAAATCAAAGTGTTAATGAAAATGAAGTTAATACAGATTCTTCTCCAAAAGCTCCAAAAGCTCTAGAAGAAGTTAGCAAAACTGTGGAAAAAGAAAGCATTGAAACTGCAAAAGTTGATAACTCGCAACCACTCACACTAACAACGGAGGAGAAACTGCCCTGCGAGGAAGTGTTAGAAACTAAACCATCTGAAAATGAGAATATTCCAGAACCTATGAACTTGCAAACAAAATTACAAGACGATGCACCTATGAATCTTGTGAACCGGACGTCTAGTAAAATTAACTTATTAAAGAATTATCGCCATCAACGTCCCGCGACTCGGCCTCCTAATGAATCGAGTTTGAGCCAATTAGAAAGAACAACGAGTGCGTTAAGCAAGGAAGGTACACCAGACTTTAGGAAAAACTTGGACGATATCACACAGTCTTACTCCCCCGGATCCGACGAAAAGAATTCCTCCAGGAAAAAGAAGTCGCCCAACAAAATAGACGTGTTAGAATCTCAAAATGAAAGACAGACAAATATGACACATAGTGTGTCGAGCTTGCTTGGACCTAACAAGGCTCGATTGGCCGATAATATGCTTAATTCAACGCAAAATAGAATACCACCAACAATTTCTCAGGGAAATATGGCGGGTATCCCGCAAGATGTTTATAACATGGCCAATAAAGGTCCAATGCCAAGTATGGGCCATACGATGTTGGCGAACACGTCGTCACTGAGTAACGATGGACCGGTGACTGGACCTCAGACCTCAAACATTATTCCCAGTCCATTGCCAACTTCAAGCCAACCTTATCCAGCTAATCCACCAACTGAAGTTCCATATGGACAATATCCAGGTAACCCGATTGCTTATGTTTTTAATATATATAGAAAAGCTTTCATTTTTTATATATTTGTTAAATACTAGAGTTGCGATTAGGAATTCTGTATGTGTACACGGTAGTCGTGGGTTCGATTTTCATATAGAATTTGATCGTACACGACACTAAAAAACAGCTAGAACGTGTAAGTGTAAACTAATTCATTAGTTAGTGCGTTGTATGCGGACAGGTTAATAAAATATAAATAAAATGACTTATGAAATATATTGTCATAAAATTAATCTGATTTATCGTAATTATTAAGCAGGTTACATGGGATACGGGGCGTATCCCAGCAGCGCCTACTATGGCGGCTACAGCGGCTACTATCCGTACGCGGGACCGCCCGACCCCTATCCGCCTAACCAGTGGTAAACATATTATTGTGCTATAAACATTGTTGTATATTAAATGGGGTTAAGGTATACATATAAGCTATGTTGTTCCGCTATGTTGTCAGTCATATAAAACAAATGTTGGTAAATAGTAAATACAATACTGTATGACGTCACGATGGCCGCAGTTTCCCGTCCCGTTCCCGTTATTTTATATGAATTAATTAATAAATTTTCTTATTTTATGAACCAAAAGTATTAATTATTTTATAATGGCTTACTGGAAAATAATTTTAAAGTTTTATTGTATATATGATTTTAAAACGCATACGGTTAAATAATTAAATGTATATATTTTTTTCTATCCTTTTTATTATATTTATATCTTTTTTCCTATGTATGCTTTATATAGAGTACTTTTTCAGATTCAACTTTGTCCCGTAAAGAATGAGAAGGACGTTTCTGCTGAAGGTGTTGATTCAAGTGAATGCGTTACGGATTATGAATAACAACAGGACGCTCGTATAGTTTTAATTTTTATGATTTTTGTACTATTATTGCCATTTCACTGTAGTGATATTGTTTTAGAAAAAATATATATAGGTACATATACGTGTATCTAATCGGATTCTAAAAAAATTCGGACGTCGCCGTCTTCTATTTGTGTGTAATGCGAGCGATATTTGTCTTGATTTCATATGATTTAGCTATACCTTTGTATATTTACATTATTGTATTTATAAATAAAGTATTCATACAGTGGAGATAGATGATTCGGTACTTACTAAGAGTATACGTGGATTGTGAACAAACTTAATTTTAAATGTGAATAATTAAGCGTACAGTAGTGCAAAGTTTCATTGTTTCCGAAACTATTAGAGATGCAAGCGATTGTGGATTCTATTCGGAAGGCTATGAACCGGGCGATAGATGTGATATGCTACTTATCATAAGTGAAATTAGTTTTTAAGAAGTATTTATCGTTTACTAGTTAGATAGGCTTACATAATATAGATCGTCTTAGGAACGTATGGTTGTCATTTAATCTTTCTAAAAGCCAATGGAGTAGTTATGTATTCATATTTCGTACATAAAAAGTGTTTTCACATAAATGATCTGAAGTATTCATACATTGTGTTTTTATATGGCGTATTTTGGTTGACTACTGTTAATTGTATAAGGAGGCAACTCTAAGATGTGCTTCATACAATTTGCACAGTATAAAAGTACTTGTCACGAAACATTATAATGAAATTCAAGTTTGAAATATTTAAGCGCGTTACAGTCACAACTTCGTATGCAGTCACAAAGTTTCTTAAGTAGTTTAGCTTGTTCGACTTGAAACTTAAAGTTTATTATTTAAATATTTATTATCTATTTAAATTTTATTAATTTATCGATGTATATTATGTATGGGAATGATGTTAATTGTGACATTTCATTTGAAACCTAAACGCGCCAAATAAAATTAGCAGATTTCATATGTGGGTAAGTTGTAAGATGATTTACTAAAATTTCATTTTGTCTATCGTCTTGTGTACAAACTACAAACGCTTCAAGTCATACCTGTAACGTTGCATTTTAAAATGATGAGATAGAACTGTACCGACAGTATCGAATAAAGTAACTAACAAAGTACCCATTTTTTTTGTTATACCTATATATAATTATAATATTATATATTTAATTGTAACCAGATAGAGAAAAGTCCATCGAGCAGAGTGGCAGCGTCTGCCTATAAACGGACAGACGGAACGGACGGTTTATCGGTTCGATTCCCAATGAAAGAATGAATTTTCTTCTTGACAGAACGGAGTACATCATCATACATCCTTATATATAAAATTGTGAATGTATCTCATTATGAAACTTTGTTCTCATATATTTGAAAGTTAGTAGAAGTAACAGGATATTATATTTTTTGGGAATTTAAAAAAAAATACTAAAAATACACCTTCCTACAGAGATGCTTACAACGAATTGTATAAAACATAATACAATTTGCGTTGTTACCATCTTTGTAGGGAGTGATTTCCAAGAGGCGCGTGTTCAATTCCCGTTGTATTTTAATTTTTTATTTAAATATTTTTTAATTTAAGTATTTTTGCTATCCAGAGTGGGGGTAACACTTAAGATAATAAAATAAGATAAAAACATAGTATGTTAATAAACGTTAAAATCGATTTGAATTTTGAAATTTGAAATTTGATCCTTTGAATATCAAAATCATCCTTCCAATTAAAGGAATTTATTGGATCAATGAGTAAAAATGTCAGTATTGCAAAGCTTTTAAAAGGAAAGATGAATATACTGCGATGAATGCTGTTTCATTAATAACGTTTCACTTCCATTACTTGGTGAAAAAAAGAGTCAACTTTTGAAAATTCCACGTACAATGTTTAAAGTGCAATAGACAACTGGGTTTCAGACCTTCAAAAGTATCATTCAAGCTAAAACCGTGTAGCCGATACATAAATTCTATAATGCGTTGCAGTAGCCATTCATTTTCACTATAGGAGAATTAAGATATAATTTCAATATTCCAGTCATTAATCCAACAACGAAACAGCCAATTATACTTAAAAATGTTTCCCGTATGGCTTTCTATGTGTATTATATGATGCTTCGAGAGCAGGATTTCAATCTTCTTTCCAAGATAATTTTTCATAAATTCTTGGAATATATATGTAGGTATATATTAAGATAGAGAGTGAACGTCGTCGTTATATTTATCTAAACCAAAAAAAATTACGAGCCGAAAACTACAAGATCTATATCATAGATAGATATCATTTGCAAAATAATATAATAATATAATAATATTAGACCTAACTACATTAACAAAATGAAAACTATGCTGTACAATTTTGTGAACAGTCACCGTTATGTAAATGAGTACTCTTTAACTTATGTATGAACTTACGGAAGGCATGACCTATTCGTAACTTTTACCTGACTTCGTAACTTAAAGAAATAGTTTTTCGTCTACGTATGTCATATTAGAGGTGCAACGAGTTTTCAGAACTTAAAATTATTAGTAGTCATCAATGTCAAACATAAAGAAAAGCATGTGAAGCTCGGCGACTGTTACAAAATAATGATCGTTGATATGAAAATATCGAAGTAACCGTACAATGTCCATCGCCAGATAAAATCAGGGAACTCTTAGCTACGCTTTTGTCTCCTTGTGGTCTTTCTAACCTTCGAACTCTTTGGGATAGAGACAAAGGCATCATGGCTGAAAACATTTTACATTAACTGCTAGAAGTACATACAGATACGATTTTCAATGAAGATATTTTCAACGAAAATTAGTTACAATGGTAAGAATGCATGTAAAGCTCTCCACGATGTAGTAGGGATGATTTTAATAATGAAATCGCTTGAAGTTAGATTATGATTTCATAATACGGCAATATAAATTGAAATAATTAGTTCTTCATCTACTCAAAATATATTCTGGTAATGGTGGACTTTTCTTTCTCGATGCACCGCGAAATACCGGAAATACATGTTTGCTGTTATTAGTCGTTATAAAAGAGAAACAGTTGCTGTAGCTTTTTCGCTGCTAAACAGCTTTTAAAATTGCCATTGATTTTTTCTTAGGAAGATACATTAGTCTACAATTTCAGTAAAAATAGTCCGTGATGCCATAGTATGAAAAAGAATCTCAAGAAGACCATAGAACTCATAAGAGGGCCATAGAACATTTAAACCGGGCTCTCCAGGACTTGCGAGATAGTACAGACATAATGGGAGAAATAGTAGTTTTTTGGGTGGTGATTTTCGACAAATCCATTCAGAGGAGACAGTAGCAGATGAAATTCAAATATGACGAGTGAGAGACGAGCGAAGCCGCAGGTAAAAGCTGGTATACTTTTGTTTTTAGAGAAAAGTATTTATAACCTAGGGTAGATTATGAATAATTTTAGTCAGTTTTGTGATTTGATTGACATCTTTAGTTTTAGATATAAATCAATTATTTAAAAATATCGGTCAAGTGCGAGTGTGTACTTGCACACCGAGAGTTTCATACCAATTTCAATTTTCCAGAATAATTGGCGGACGTTTCTACTTATTTTGTATGAAATAAGTTTCTGATAGTTTCTTTCTGTGTTAAATTTATAAATCTTTAATTTTGTGTACCTTGAGTTTTATATGTTTAAAATTAACAATGAAATACAGCACAATGATTCGACAGTCTTAAGTTTGCGGTCGTATGCACTCATTTTGTATAAAATTAACAACAATATAAGTTTGTAATGGTTTCTTTTTTAAGAATCTACATACAAATTTCTAATTTTCGAACTTTTCCCTTTATTTGTACTACAAGTTCAAGTTCAACAAGCTTGTACACAAGTTTCGTAAATCACCTGTACGTATCTGTAGTACCTATTTGATAACGATTTTCACAAATGCTCATATCTTTTGATTGCGTTCATTTAGACATTACTTTTGTCATTGCTTTAAGAGGTAATTGACTTGGATATTGTCTAATAATTTTAACCAGGTTCCCCCATATAATTTTGAGAAAATAGATTACAGATTGACAGAGAGAAGGATAACAGAGTGACCCTATAAGGGTTTATTTCTTTTGAGGTACGGAATTCTTAAAAACAATAATGAATTATACCTAGGCAACTATTGGAATTCGCCATTGAGTAATTTACTAAAAAAGAATTGAAATCACAATGAGACTTGATGATGACATTATTCCTTTATAATAGATATCAATTTCAATATAATTATGTAGTAACAAGTTCTTATATTCATGGCCACTAAGATACTTAGATTAGTATACCATAATAATATACTTGATACTTCATATACTTGAGTATATTTATTATGATTTTTCGTACTAATTTAATAATTTTAAAACAGCAAAACTTACAACTTATAATAATACCAAGCTTAAACATGTGGCATCAAAGAAATTAAAAGTAATTAGGTATTACAAACTTATCTCTTTAGTTAGTTCATTTCATACAAAATGCAACTCTTATAATTTACGATTTATAAAAAATCCTGTTACAATTATGAAATTAATACGGAACCACGCGTTGTATGCGCGTCCGACCAACTCTTGAACGATTTTTATTCAAAAGATTAAGATGCAGCGAATAGGTATCATCTTCATTGTGAAGTTGTTGGTAAATATCTGCTAGTATAAATACATTAACGGTATTTTAAAATGAGAAAATAAGTTCATTCATTCATTTAAATCTGAAACGACGGCTATCAATGAAGAAGCAACGGTAACTGTCCATTTGCTAGACAAAGTAAGTAAAAGATAAATTGCATGCTGTTTGTTTTTTGCTAAGCAGACAACATAACTTTAGTTCTATTATAGTTCTATTATATTAGTATTTGTGAATTGTGAGGCCGTTGACCATTGACAGTTGTTTTGTTGTTTTAATGGATGTACCATTGTCACCGAAAAAATAATCGTGTGAAAATAGACTTGTTAACTGTATATGAAGATTTATTTTATTGAAAATTATGCTTTGACGAGAAATATCGATTCATATCAATACCGGGATACAATAGTGAGGTGTATAAATATTTATAGTGAAAGTGTATTTATAGTGAGTTGAAGTCGGGTTTCGTTCAAAAACTTCCAGATCAAAGTAATTTAGTGAGGTGGGGTAAAGCTACCGATAAATCTTGCTACATCTGTAAAGAGGCAGTGGGGACAGCTAAACATATGCTGGTGGGGTGTAGGGTACTCTGGATAGTGGTCATTACTCGCGGCGCCATGACAAAGTACTGGAAATCATACGTGAAGCCGTTAGTCTTTCAGTAGCAAGAGCACAGAGAAACATAACAACCAGCAAACGCTCAATAGAGTTTGTGAAAGAAGGTTCTCATAAAAAACCTATACAAAAGCCTTTCTCCATATTAGATCCAGCTCCTGATTGGACACTTGTGATGGACACGTATGAGAAACAGTATAAAATCCCTGAGGATATTTGTGTTTCGTCATCCAGACCGGATATTTTTCTATATTCTCGAAGCCTAAAACGCGTAGTACAGGTAGAACTTACTGTTCCGTGGGAAACAAATATCCCGAAAAGTCACCACCTTAAACTCAACAAGTATTTCGATCTTACAAACGAACTGATCAGGAATAGGTTTAGAGCTAGCTTATATGCGGTTGAAGTAGGAGCGAGAGGTATAACAGCGAAATCTCTCTATACTTTATTAAAAGATCTCGGCCTGTCTAGAACTATCACAAATTCATTTCTAGAACGCACTTCGAAGGCGGCTTTGTTAGAATCATTCAAAATTTGGTTAGGTAGTGGGAGGAGCTCGGACAGTGAAGGTGAGCGTTAATGCATTTTAAAGGGCCCCTTTAAACCTACACTTGGGTCGCAAGTCCCAAGCGCTGCTCGGAGCTCCTCTTCCTACAACACGATGGGCCCGGCACCCGCACGGTGAATCCATGGAACGCTAAGTTGTTTCTTCTCTTCTCTAATTGTAATTTACCCCATGTAGTGAGAAAAACAGTTTACCAAATCAAGAATTACGGGAAGTGTAGTAACTACTTAAAAAGCGTACGGAATCCTCTCCAAGCGATTTCAATTCACGCTTGTAGAGAGCTAGTAGAGAACGCTCGTAGATTTCTTTAATCAACTTCCAAAAGGTGATTTTTCCTATTTTACTTGGTAAATAGTATTTTTATGTATATTATATAGTATTTTTATATAATATTTTATGTAGATATTATTATTTTATACCGGTTAATCGAATGTTTTTGATTGGGTTAACCTGATTTTTTTACAACGCGAAATGGTTGTATTGTTTACTTGGACAGTGTAATTTTTTCATATATACACCGAATATTTAAAGATTTTATGAATCCAATCAGCATTGGTTCGTTTTTTAAGGATGATACTTAGTGCAGTAAAATATTTATTTAGTTCAACCCATTATAAAGGGGACCCCTTAAATGGGGAGATTATGGCACATATAGTTTTTAGTGTGTATTTAATGAATTATAATAAAAGATAAAGGAACCTTAAATGATCTTAACTTGGAAAATTCTACTACAGTTTACAAAATATTCTACTACAGACACAAATTAATAAAAATATCCCACATTAATAATAACCGATTTCAAGAAACTTAAAGCAAAAAATGACTTAAAGATTTAATTTAGAACACTTCTTACGCAACCCTCCTTACTATAATATTGAATACAATATTAATTTAGCAACATTGAAAGTTTTTGCTACCTACTGATAGCAGGATGGCAGGCAAAGTCGATATCAATACCGAAACACTTAGAATTTTTTTACAATAACAATAAATTACTGCATGTAGCAGTATGCTACATGCAGACCATGCATAGTGTATTCATGCATGCAGTAATGCTATATGGACTAAAATTCTTAGATCAGGATAAGGGTCAATCATTAGAGTACAGAATATAGAATTTAGTAAAACTTAATTATTTTGTATAAGTGTTATGTAGTACAAAAACTTAAGCTAATTGCATTTCTTCATTAAAAGCATTATTAGCATTTTACGCATCGATCGCTCTTAAAATGTTCAGATATTACCACAACTTATCTAACTTATGTTAAACAAAACAAAAGTTTAAGTCAATTTCCTTCCTATACAATGGAGCGGATTTGGTCATCTATAAATTGCAAGCGTACCTGCCGTTCGCCTTCATTATTACTATGGTGGAAGTTGCGCGCAGGCAACTGCAAAGTAAACAGAAATCACAAAGTACGAGTACTAGTGCTGTGGCAGTATTAATTAAATATATATTATAACGTAGATGTAAATTAGAATCAGTTCAAACAAAGATGTTGTTGTCATCATTTTTGGTAAGTTAATGTATAATCTTAATTGCACATATAAAAACTTTGCTTATACTACTTAAATTATAAAATGTATTTATTTTTATTAAAATTAATTATATATTTACACAAATATATACATTTTTATTCACAATTAATTTGAATAGAACAGTTGTGATAGTTTGTTTTGATTTGTTTCAATTTGGTAGCTTTGTTTTATTGCATATTTTTCATACATTCGTTTACACTGAATTCCTGTTTGTGTATTTTTTATAACGTGGGATACATTCAAATAACTGACACGAATTGTTCTCGGTGTACATCAACAAACGCTTTTGTATTAGTTCAGTGGATGTTGGGATTACCTAGAAATAAAAAAACGCTATTTTGTGCGTTATGCAGCTTTTACATATTGCAATGTTTAATAGAAAAATTTTCTCGACAAAGTCATAAATAGTTACATTGGTAAATAACACGTACAATTAATCTTTTCATATCGAACAGAATTGATGTAACTTAGTGTTTACTTTTTACTTTACAAAAGTTTCGATGAAACACTTCGGTTTTTATTTAAAAAGTACTTATTTTTGACTACATTTTAAATTATTATATATTTACTTTTGTACGTACTAATTCCTATTACGTACGTGCTATATATGTAATTATCTATTGAGAAATTATAATTTCATAGGTATTATTTGTAGAACCAGAGCAATAAAAGTAAGTGTATCCGATCGGTTAAATAACTAATAAGATAACTTTCTCAGTTACATACCTAGCCATCACGTAATAAATATATCTAATATGGACTTTTCAACTACTAGCTTGCTTTTTTCTTTATAAGCCATTTGGTTACTTGATTCCTATTAGTTGCACTTTCATTTAAATATCTTTCTCGCCGAGACGGTGTATTGAAAGTACAATGGCCCGTAAAATAAGCACAATCTGCCTACAGCGACCTTGCAAACTGGCCTGTTTATTTTATGGGGAAAGTAATAACCTTTTACAAATTTCTCCCATAATTCAGCCAAAAATTTAGAAGCTAATGTATAGTATTAAACACAAAAAATAAGAAAAATTTAATCAAAAGGTACCTAGTAGGTACTACCTACTGAAGGATTGAATAAGTAATTTACATTGTATTGCATTTTCAATATTTACACTCATAACCATAACATCAGAATTATCGTTTGCGATCGCCTTTGAAAGTGGTAGCTTTCTAGGACAGTCCTAGAAAGTGAATATATCCGCACCATTAACCCTGGCCGCAAAGCGCTATCTAATAGTGTTAAATATCTTAGATAAAAGCATTGTCCCAGTAATGCTCGGTACCTAGTAGAAGTTCTAATTAAACCTAATGCTGCGTAATCGATCGAAATGTTTAATTTTATTTTTTCTATAATTTACCCATTTAAAGTAATGATTCTTGTCTTGTTGTGATTCTTATTACAAAACTACAACTTAAATATGATGTCACGGACTAATAAAATATAAAAAATGATCATGACCGAAATGTATGAACTTGTTTAGGGATCTGTATAATGAATATTAATTAATTCTCGAATTATAATATAACGAATTATTGTTTGCAGTCTTATTTGTTTGAGCTATAAAAAATAAATTTCCATATTGTCAACTTCCCCTTCGAATTTTGGCAAATCATCTCGTGCCAAATATCAAGTTAATATGCTTGTGTAATTTGGCTGTACGTTGTGTGTCACTAGTCAATAGCTGAATATGTAGTTACATATTAATTTATTGACAGATTTATTGACAGAATCGATACCTATAAGAATTTATTGACAGAATCGATACCTAAATATTTATTTATTTATTTATTTATTTATTTATTTATTTATTTATTTATTTGTAATCAACAGCGTATACAGATTATATTTGTACAGTTTTTTAAATATCATGAAGACTATGGCCACAAAGATTACAATATAAAGTATTTATTGTAAAATATTTAACAAAGTGGATAACAGAAAGAAAATAGGTCTAAACAAAATTGTTGACGCTTGAGAGATGAGAATATTCACAAGTATTTGTATGTGTGTTTGTATGTGCGTGAATGAGTGTGTTTCTGTGTATATGTGTGTGTGTGTCTGTGTGTGCGTGTGTGTGTACGTGTTTATTTTTGGCGGTAAAATAGTATTATTTGATTCCTCAATTGTTTTTTGGATAAGTGAAACAGGTCTAAATGAGAAAATAATTTGTTGTATGTTCGTGCTAGACGTACACTTATAGAGCTTTTTGCATAATTTGTGTTACATTTAGGAACAACCAGTAGATGAGGATTTCGCGATCTAAAAGAGGCGGCATTTAGAGAGAATGCTGACACCAAACTGGGGCAATCCATCGTACCAGTTAAAATTGCTTGTAGTAATAGCATATCCTTTTGATTTCGTCTTTGTTCTAGCAAATCTAGTTTATAATAGATACAGGCTTCTTCATAACTGTCAAATTTTTTAAAATCCTTGTACTCTAAGTATTTGAGAAATTTATATTGTATAGATTCGAGTCTCTGAGTATGCTTTTTATATAGAGGTGACCATATACTACTTGCATATTCCAAGATACTTCGAACGTATGCAAAGTAGAGTATTTTTATGCAATCAACATTATTAAATGATTGCGTTGCTCGCCTGATAAAACCAAGTTGTTTATACGCCCTATTTGCAACTGCGTCAATGTGTTCAATCATTGAAACTTTAGAGTCAATTTTAATGCCTAGATCTGTAACGGTGGAATTTTTAGCAATGGTCATGTCGTTGATTTTATAGTCAAAATTAATTTTTATTTTTTTACGAGTCAGAGTTATATGATAACATTTCTTAACGTTTACTGTAATTCTGTTTTTCGCGTAGTATTTTGTCAAGGCATTCAGATCATCTTGTAATTTAAGGCAATCCTCGAATGATCTTATTTTAAAGTAAACTTTTTTATCGTCAGCGAACATCAAATAGTGCGAATGTTTGAAACAATTGCCGATGTCAAAAAGATATGCATTGTATAGAAGGGGCCCCAAAATGGATCCTTGAGGTACCCCTGATGATATGAATACAAAATCGCTTCTAGCACTGCCTGTTACTACTGCCTGCATACGATTTTTTATATAAGATGTCAACCATCGAAGCAAGTTACCATTTATCCCAAGAGTATTAAGTTTATGAAGTAAAATCACGTGATCTACGCGGTCGAACGCTTTTTCAAAGTCTGTGTAGATGACATCTACCTGGCATCTTTCATCCATGCTTTGCAGCATAAAGTCTGTGAAGATGGCCAAATTGGAGACCGTTGAGCGATTCTTCATGAAACCGTGTTGTTCGTGGGGAATGGACCTTGTAATAATGGGGCATATTTGTCTGTAAACCACTTTTTCGAACAGCTTGCTCATTGCGTTCAGGATAGAAATCGGTCGGTAATTTTCAATTTTTGTTTTAGAACCACTTTTGTGGATTGGTACTATTAGAGCTTCTTTCCATACGTCAGGAAAAGTACAAAACACATTTACGGAAAGGTTAAAAATAATTGAAAGTGGTTTAGCTAGATTTTTAGCACACTTATTTAAAAAGAATGGGGGAATGCCGTCACTACCTGGCCCTTTATCAATCCTAAGCGTTTTGAGCAAATCGTAAACTTCTTTTTCTTTGATAATGATTTTACTAATGGATCCATTCTGAGATATGCTAGGTTGATTTGTTACGTCGTATTTCTTAGCAGGTTTTATAAAAACACTTTCAAAATACTCACTGAATCCTCTACACATCGAAGGTTCATCTGTGTATATAGTATCTCCCAGAGTAAGATTTTTAGGGTATTCGTTTTCGTTGCTTCTCAATGATTTAGTAAATGAAAAAAGTTGTTTAGGGTCCTTGAGTATGTAGGTTTGCATACGTTGAGTGTATGAAACATAGCATCTACTCTGAAGATGTTTTTGTCTCGTCCTTAATATAACAAACTCATCGTAATCTCGAGGGTTTTTCCCCACTTTCCATAGTTTGTGCTTTTGTAGCTTATCTTTTACTACATGGATTAATGGTTTGGAGTACCACACTGGAAAATTGTTCTTGAATTTCATTTCCATTGGAACGAAATTTTTAATAGCGTCTCTTAAAATTGCGTAAAACATGTCGATAGCTCCGACCATTGAATCTGCTTTTAATATCTCAAGCCAATTAATTCTAGATAGGTATTCATTTATTTTTGCATAATCCCCTTTGAAAAAATTAGGTTTTATGACAGGTTTTTTGCGCAAGTTACGAATCTGCAGATTGGCGAGATTGAATTGAAGACATGGATGATACGCATCCTCTAAGACGAATGGATAGGGGCAGTGATAAACTTCAAAATTTATGTTGCTAAATATCAGGTCTAAGGTTCTGTCTTTGTTATTGACAACTGTATTACGTTGTTTCAAATCAGAAAGATTGCAAATGTCAATAAAATTCTCCATAGCGTTTTGTAAATTGGCTGGTCCTTGTTTTTGTATTATAGGTCCACTATCTGACCATTTAATACTCGGTAAGTTGAAGTCACCCGCTAGAATGATGTAGTAGCATTTGGTTGCTTGGAAGTAATTTCAGCTAGACATGATGTTATTGAATCAAGGCGAGATGATAATAGATCGTCTGGAGGCGCGTAGATTAACCCAATATGAATGTTTCGATGTCCTTGATTTTTCAAATGTTCACTAGGTATAGTTACCCAAAGGGATTCGACACCATGACAAGTCCATTCACTACGGTGTTGGATGTGTAATTTTTTTTAGGGCACAAAGAAGTACACCACCACCCTTTCTTTTTGTAGAAGTTTCAATATTTCGATCGCATCTTAGGATATCGTATCTGCTGTCGCAGATTTCACAGTCATAAATACCATCGGTCAACCATGACTCAGTAATTAAAATTAAATCAAAATTATGATTAAGAATATTTTGTCTAAATTCATTAGTTTTAGTACATAAGCCACGTACGTTTTGATAAAATATTTCTAAGGGATTAGCGCCTGATAGTATCTGTAATAAGTACCATAATATTAAGCTGACATAATTTGTTAAATTTAATAGCATATAGTTTTTGACTGATTCCGTAACAATATACCAATGTACTGATTGAGAATTGGAATGATATTGGTATGGCTGAGTTACTATTTTCTTTATTTAAGATTGTGTATCGTCGTTTGAATGCATGGAATTTGCTATGTGAGTATTCAAGTGAATGAGAAATGTGAATGTAGTGCGTGTATTGTGAACATTTCCAAAACATGTATAAAGACGCCAACAATTTAAAAATATAAACAGTGAAATCCGTAGTAGAATAAAAAAGTAATGGCAATAAATCAATTATTATTTTATCTTGTCTATGTCTTTCTCTGAGCGTATATTTAATGCTGGTGACTCTTCGTTTTTCCTTAAAAAAATATTGCAGTTCCTAACCCAAACAAACTTGTAAGCTTTTTCACGTGCTGCTGTTTTAATTTTTTTTAGTAATTGTTTGTTTTCAGGGGTTAGATGTTCATTGACGAAAAATCTCTTTTCTGCGCCTTCAATTCCTATGTCCTTTGTGCAAATGCCTTTTTTCCTTTTCAGTCCTGAGAGTATTTTATCCTTACACAGCCTGTCTTTTAGTTTGACTACAATAGATTTAGGTCGTCCGGCTATAGTTTTTTGCGGCTGGACTCGGTGCGCAAATTCGATGTCGTCGTGGTTCAAGTCGACTCCAGCATATCTCGCGATGTTCCTTATAAGATCAATTGTATTTTCACTGTTCGTTTGTGTCAGTCCTACAATTTCCAGGTTATTAATTCTTGCCTGTTGTTGTTGCTTACCAAATTGAGAACGTAATTCTGACAACTGATCTTCGCAGAGAGAAATTTGTTTTTGGAGCACATATACTTCGTTTTTTAGGCTGTCATTTTCAGTTTGAAGTTGACAGTAGGAGGCTTGCAGTTGAGAAAATTCCGAGGACAACGAGATTATTTCACTTTTTATTTCTGTGATGATAGTTTCCTTTAGTTCTTCTACGATTTCATGTTTAATTGTTTTAAGCTTAGCGTCGAGAACTCCTTCGAATCGGTTGATTAAATTCGCGTGATCTGGTGGAATCGCGTATACTTTATGCTCCTTTGCGATGGCAATGGGATCGGTGTCGACTGAGCGTTGGGGTTTACTTGATTTTTCAATCCGTACCGGTGTGTTACTATTGTCCCCACCTTTACGGACGGCCGCTACACATTTTGGGCATTTCCATTGAGTTCTTGCAGAAACCGAGTCTCCGCTAAACCTTACGCACTCAGAATGATATATGCGACTGCACTGACTGCATTTTATACGTTTCATTGTAACGCTGATGTGGGCTTGGCATGCTTCGCACGTTCCAACCATTATGTTATTATTTTACTAGTTACAAATTAATTTAATTGTAGAAAAAATGAAATAATGATAGAAAAAGTTCTTCGCCTGAGGTGGGACGCGATCTTGGTTCCGATAGATGTTGTGTGTATAGGCAGGTGCTAACACCACTGTTCCAACAGTATATTAAAGGTTAACGTCAAATTAGTGGTTCAGTTTATGCTTGTGAATTATTCAAACAAAGAGCGTTGAATATTACTTTATGAGTTATTTTTCACTACCCACTTTAATTTTTATTAACTATCACACTGAATAATTATTTACAAATTTAACACTATATTCATAACTGTAGATGGAAAAATGTTTATACACTACACTTCAAAGCGTCCACACTTCTTGCAAAAAGTACTTTTGTTGCAATTATGTTCGTTATTTGATGGTTTTGCAATTAAATTATAGGGAGCTCACGATACAGGTCCACTCTGATAGACGTCAGATGATTTGGTAAAAAAATTAGTACTTTTTTAATTGATTTCAAAATTTATTTCAGTTACTAACGGGCCGACTAAATTACAATAACTATCCTATGACTATAATATATATACTATTTCATATTTCTTATTTATCCACAAGTGCTATAGAAATACATTTTACTTCGTTTTTTTGCTCATTGTCAAGATTTCCAGCACTATTAATAGACACGGGGATTTACACAATTGTAAGTTGTAACAAAGCTTTTTATACAATACCTTGTTGAAAGTAAAAAAGATTTTAAAGGGACAATACGTGTAGTATATAAAAGTTAGATAAAAGTTGAAGAATTCGAGGTACTTCGCTTACGGTAAGTAAAGTTGAAAATAGTTTACAAGTCACCAAAAGAAAGAGTCTCAGTCCCGACTCGCGGTACTTGCCACGTGAAACTAATATTCCTATTCTAAACCGTTGATGTAGTGTATTACATTTTTTGCATATATCACAAAAATTAAAATATAGATTGATACAGGCTTTATGTCACCAGAATCCTAAAAGTCATTCATAAATACTCATTGGATGTAAAGCGTTGGATGTAAACATTGGTCGTACTTACATAATATATTTATCTCTTCTTCTCTTTTTCTCCTTCTTTATCTCTATTTGCGTTAAGTTTATTTATTACAATAATACTATTTGACAAACTACCACTTTTTTGCTGTATCGTTTCTTAATAAATATTAGAGAAATTACTCAATATTAAATACCTTTAGAAATCTTATTGCCATTAAATTTGTAATGAGATAAAGACAAGCTGAATCGATACAAATTTCAAAGGTTCCTTTGAAATCGGGTCCAAATGGCTTAAGCATTGTCTAAAGATCGAAGTGTTGGTGAAGGTTAGTGGCGTAGCTTAGTCGTGACATTCATAAAATTAAACCCATATAATTTCAATTTTAAGGTTAATAGTTATTTTCACTTGAAAGTAGCTTTGTTAATCTTTAGACATTTTAAAGAGATCATTTGTTTGGTAACTAATAGCGTCGTTGGTACCACTTCGAGAAAACATTATTGAAATATTAAAAAAGTAAAATGAAATAAAATTGAACATCTATTATAAAAATATTATACGTTAAATATACATTTTTATATGTATTATATTGAGTAATAGCTAAAGAAAGCATACTTATTAAAGAAAAAATTCACAATATTCTTGTGTTACACGGAAACATATTTTCTCCAGCAAAAAAGATAACAGTTTGGTTTTGATAATAAAAAGATATAATAAACTGTTATTTTTTTCTTATAATCATTAAAAAATATTTCACTTCAATCTATAATTTTTACAAAATTTTATCTGTTTATATTACATTTTTTAAAACTAGAAAAGTATTGTTGTGCTTAGTTGTGTTAATATAAAAAGAATATTTTTTCGAAATAACTAAATTGACACAACTAAGCACATTGCAATACTTTTCTAGTTTTAAAAAATTATCTATGTAATATAAAAATAACTTTATGACTGTCATATATAAATTATATTCGGTATTTATAAGGTTATTTAAAATTTTACAATAAGACGTTATTCTTATATATTAGCAGATTATATTGTGTCTATCTCCGCAAAATCAGACCATTTAAAAAGTATTATTAAGATTATATTGAGCACTAATAATAAATATTAGCTTTTAAATTAATCAGAAGTAAGGAAATCGATCGATCTTAAATGTCTGTTAAACGCACGTAACGAACTATAAATCTGCCGATTGTCACAATAAGATTGAGTGGCAAACTTTCGTATTAGTCTTTTTATACACTTTTTCTTATCATGGCATACTTTTCTCAATCTAATTGCACTGGGTGATGTAATAGAAAAAAAACTTATTTTGTTGGTCTGTTTTGTGTAGTATACAATCATTGTGGTCCATTTTATTTTTATTAAACCTTTTATGAAGTAGTAGACAGTATTTATGTAACACCCGAGTACAATTTTCATATAATATAAGATATACACTTAACTTTTTCAGATCACGTTATGTATAATAACGGTTGCCCCAATAAAAATACCTGTTGAAAATGAAGAAAATATTAAAATAAATGAAGCAGAACAAATACCAATTAATGTAGAGCAAATGCACATGCAGCCTATCTACTATGCCACTGATGAAGGTGATGAGAGTTACTTGGTGGCACCGAATCTTCACAAGCCTCAGGAGGTTCTTCATGACATGCTCGTAACACCAGCCACATTTCTCCTGCCACCAGCTTTAGATATTCAAAATGAATATTACTATAGGCCCACTGAACCCGGAGATCAGACTGATTGGTATCCTATAGCAGCGTCTCCTCAAGAACAAATAGAAACTATACCAATAATTCCAAATGAACGTTTAGAATCACATACAATTAATCAAAATATAAGAACAGGTAAAGCGTTAGAAAGTCAGATAGTTCCAGTGCCATCAAGAAATCTATTACCACCACGTGAGGACGCACCTAATGATTTTATAATTTTGTCTCCATCTGCCGAGCTAGAGTTACCTTTAGAGGAAATAGATCATACTTTTAAAAATGATGCAAATGCTGAAAAGTCTTTCGTTGTTCCCTTAGCACAATTTGAGAAAAAGTATCCACCGAAATTACGAATGAAACCAAATATACCACTTCCATACATTATCCCGCCAAAGAGATTGCCACAGGAATATAACAATCCCACATTATTATATCCTAAAAAATACAATAATGAATTTAGGCCTGTACCCATACCTATATCAGAACTCAACGAAGAGGCTACTGAATCACCAATTGTTGCACAAAGTAAACCGCTGAATACACCGACGTCGAACACTGACAACAAATATTATGTGCCGGCAGATGATAAAAAGGTTTACTTGTACGAGCAAGCGGACCGAAAACGTAAACTAAAGAATCACGAAGCTACCAAAGTATGTTCAGAATAATCAGCAAAGTAGGTCCATGTAATTTACTTTTCAAATAATGAATATTTTATTTTCAGCCAGAGGCAGCAACTGATGAATCTTATAAGGAAAATCCTACAGAGCAAGAAGCCTCAGAAACACATTATAGAGAGCCTGATCGTATGTATATATTATGTGAAAATATATTACACTTTAGTTTATAAAACATTATTACAGTTAATTAAACTGTTATTTTTAGGCGATACATATCCATATCATTCGCAACGAGCTCCTCTTGCACCATTAAAGCAACCAAATCCTACCGGTGAACGTACGGAATTTCGAATGCACGGCATGAAAGGACCTCATAGTTATCAATTTGGTTACGATACTGGGAAAGGGTAAGTTTGTCAATATTCATTATATTAATAATGATTCAATTCTATTTTCTTCGCTCTGGCAACTTGGGAAAGTCTGACGTTGAATTCCACCACTCAACGACGAGATGCTTCGAAATACGATGGAAAGCAGAAAACGGAGTGTCTTAATAGACTTTCCTAAGATTCCCGCGGTTTCTGCGGTTGTTGTAAGCGGGATAAAGCTGGAAGCTGTTTGATAATCATATTTTATTTACCAAAGTAAATAATATTTATTTATATATTACAATCACGATTTTTGTTATCAATAATATGAAATTATAATGCTTAATTATTTTATGCCCTATATAATGATCCTTTAATAAAAAACACTATAAATTTTAGCAAGAATCGACAGTTTCGATACGAGGAACGCGACAACGACGGCCATGTAAGAGGGCACTACGGGTACATGGATAAGTTTGGGAAACTTCGCGTAGTTAATTACGACGCCGACCCGGAACACGGCTTCAGAGCTGAAGCACCCGTAGAGAAGGAATAAAACTTTGTTTAAACATGGGGATGGATCTAGCTTATCTATTAGTAATGACATGGGCTATGTCTTTAGATAAGCATAATGGATAGAAACTTAGAAAATTCTTAATGATACCAATCAATAAGACTTTTCCAAGTAGCTCTTTAAACATTTTGTAATATTTACAAAAGCTGATGTAATTTCGTTATGATTATTCTGTAAAATTATTTTTTTTATAGAAGTTTTCTTTTTATTTATTTTAAAATTAGTTTTAATGTTGTGAAACTTAAGATTTATATTTGTTTCATTTTTAACATATTAAGCTCATTACTGATATCTAATGTTATCAAGTATGGGTATATGTTTTGTACCAACTATTATAATATACACTGTAGATATTGTACATACATACATTTTTATATAAGCATATTATAAAACAAAGTACAAATGAATAAATAAAAATAAATTTATTAAAATATTTTATTATAAAAAATTGGAGATATTATTGTAGAAACATTAAGTAACGATATAAAATATATTTATTTAAAGGCACTTGAACAATTATGATATTTTAAGAAGACATTATTTTGTACACTACAACTGTTTTAAATATTATGATGTTTTTCAAAAACAGTTAATTTCTTAATATCTTGTTCAATAACATCGAGAAGGCTCGAAGCGCCGATACGAAACAATTCAGGGTAAGCCAATCTCGGCCCAACTCGCTATAAATCAAAACCAGCCAATTCACCGCATCTCTCGACGTTTTTATGCCACCAGCCGGTTTTAGTCCTACCTGTAAATAAAATATTGCCTTATATTATAAGAATTCAATAATATTCTATAGCAAATACATTTTCTAAAATAGATTTTCTGAGAAAAAATTATGTTATGATCTATATTAAGTTTGATATGATGTGATATATAAAGTAATATCTGGTTTAATGTGATGGTTATGTATTCCTAAATTTGGAATATATATATATATATATATATATATATATATATATATATATATATATATATATATATATACATATATATATATATATATATATATATATACATATATATATATATATATATATATATATATATATATATATATATATATATATATATATATATATATATATATATATATATATATATATATATATATATATATATATATATATATATATATATATATATATATATATATATATATATATATATATATATATATATATATATATATATATATATATATATATATATATATATATATATATATATATATATATATATATATATAATTTATTTTTTTACATTAAAATTGATATCAGATACAAAATTTTGTATGTATATGGTTATTAATATGATCCTATTTATATTTTATAATAATCATATTTGGAACAAGTGCCTAAAGTACTTGTTAGTTCAGTTAATTCATGTCCATAAATAGACAATTGAAGCCTATGAAGATTCATTTAAACAATACAAACTTTGACTCCTTTCATCTGATAGAAATAACGAATGGCTCGGCACATTACTAGGCCCACTGGAAGAGTTGCATTAACAGCTTCTTTGCCAGTTGATGTTTTAATAAAATTTGCACCGGCCAACATTGCAATCATAGATGCATTATAAACCTGAAAATAACAGGTCTTTATATTCCAACTGATGGAAATATATAATTTTGACACAGATAAATCTCTGAACATTAATATATTTTTATATACATATATCAATTACTTTAAATATTTTTTTTATGTATTGAGAACTAAAGCATATTTACATTTTCATAAGTACCAAGTTCACCAACACCAAGTATGACTTTGAGATGAGCGTCCCCACAAGCTTGTTTCATTTGTAAATTTCATCATACAAAACATCCCACTGTCCCGTTAGAACTAAACTTCTGTCTATGACAACATCAATTTCAGTAGCTCCACTATTTACTGCAAACTTTATTTCTTGCAACCTAGTCTCTAGCGGATACAGACCAGCTGGAAAGCCTGTGGCAACTACAGTAACATAAAACAATTAGTACAATTTAATAATAATATTGCAAAATGTTGTGTTTTGTTCTAATTTTCATTACACTTCAAACTATAAAATTAAATAATGCAATCAAAATACTAAGCACATAAGTACTAACCTGAAGCAATTTGAATTTCAGATATAAGTCCCATCCTGTTTATAGTATCATAAGCATCTTTCACCCTGCTAGGATATACACACACAGCTGCTGTTCTAATTTCTTCATCATTAGATTGAAGATGATAAGCTGCCTAAATTTATTTAAAATTTTACATTATACAGACCACAGTGCATGTCTTTGCTTAATTTATTATGACAATATTTACCTTTTGACATAATCTTGTAACATTTGACCTTGTATCATCTCCAGAAAGTGTTGTCAAATCTATTAAGCTTACTGCTTTTAAAAGCCATTGCTTGTAATTCATAGAATCAGTTACTAGGATACTTTTTTAAGATATTTTTTATATGATTTTCAATATTATTTCTATCCAAGTACACTTTTGCAAAGCTGTTTAAAACTGAAAATAACATATTAACTTAAAATACATATGTTATTCACAAAGAACAGTTTGAATTGTTTCAAATACATACCTTCGTTACTAGGTAATACCATTTTATAAGTTTAAATTCTTTTAAAAAAATGTTAGAAATAAATATTATAATAGTATATTGATATTACAATAGTAGTGGAGGTAAGCTTCACTTTTAAATTCAAAGATAACAAATGTTGACAAATGTCAATTGTTCATTGATAACTGATAAGGAATACAGCAGCTTATATGAATTATTTACCATTCGTGTTTCTAATTCGAATTATGTCATATTAAAAAAACAAATATTGCGATGCCATAAATAAAAAATGACTTTGAATGGCGATGGCTTTGGCCCGATGTAAATGACAATTGACATTTTCCACCCTTCGACGTCTTATATATTGTATATAATTACGTATATTATATTATCTCTTTTTATTATACTGTCATTAAAAAAATTATAAACTATATAGGTTCAAAACATCTTTATCGTATGATGGGTTCAAGTATTTCTACGCTTTCTCAGATAATGTATAATTTGTATAATGTATAGATGGTTCATTGTCTCTTGTTTGTTGAAAATGTTTTTAATAGATAGTTTTCGATGAGTCCCATAGTAGCATCCGTGTGTAGGATATATTTCTCCTGCACACAAATGGTCTGAGTAAAATACTTCTCAGTGACAATAAGGGTATTTAAATGTGTATTGTCATGTCAGTAGTATAGTAAATGGTAGTCTTTAGTACATTTTAATGTCAGCTTTGTTTGATGGAAGCAGATATCATGTTTATTGCTTAATATTTTAAAATAATTAAATCTGTTCAATATGATACTTGCTAATTTTGCATTTAATAGATCACTTAAACAAATCATATTTTAAAGTAAATACGAGTATATCGACATATGTTTTTTTTATCCATAAAGCAATTGTAAAGTCTGTCATTGGCATATCACTGACATTTTTATATAGCAAATTCGCGTAATAAAGAAGTTTTAATATATTTTGTACTTCTGTCACAGTATATTGTAAAAATTGAAAAGAATTATACAATTTAAATTATATTAAAGGACCTATTAGGCAAACATCTATTTTTATACGCGTGTATAATCTACTTGTTACATTTTTACGCATTGTATTTGCCCTAATCAATATATAAATCTTTTTCCGCCTAAGATTTATAGAGATCGAAGATTTGTTTCTTGCAAGACGTTAAATGGGCGCCATAAACATTTCAACAAGCCATTACTGGGTCCGACTAAGAAAATGTGTTCTAGATTTTGTCTCGAGAGTTAAGTTTTATTATGCTTAGTTTTTTCTTTATCTACTAACTTTCTGTTTATATTTATTTTCTCGGCAAGACGTTGGCCAAGTGCGAGTTGGCCTCACATACAAGATAATGGTTCTATACTAATTTTATGATTGTAGGTTAAATGGAATTATCACCAGGCCATTTATAAGTCGTATACTTATTTTTCAATTTACCGACCTCTATGTCCTCCTTAGGTTAACCTAAAAAGATCCTTCATTAGCGTATATTATTATGTAGTACTCGACAAGTAACTCTACTGATAAAACTTCAACTTTTTAACAGCGTGCCGTCTTTAAGTAAGGGAGGATAATGAATATATTTTAGGTCAAACACTAGTTTCTGTTTGCTTTTTTGTTCGTTTTATTTATGTTCGGAAATCGAATCGAAACATATTCCATTCAATTTTGATTTTTGGAGAATCTTTCAATTATATTTTAAGATTTAGTGGTAATATTAGTAATAAACATATTTTTTCCAATGAAGTCCCAATAAAGTGCAACATTTTATGAAATTTTTGTTTATTAAAATATACACTGTGGTACCGGATTATTAATTAATTGAACAATGCGAACGAGCGGCTCTAGTTACCTAATTAGTTACATCCTTGTTCCGCCATAATCGAATTTATTTATTTACTGTTACAATTTTTTATTATATATTAGATGTTGCCCTCGGCTCCACTCGTGGTTTTAAATGTATTACGCACATTATATTTTTAGTGGTACGTCCGAGTTAAAGTATCTTAGTAAGTTGTAACATTTACCTACACAGTCTTGATAATGATAGGTACTAAACACTAACCAAATAGCCAAATATTAATTTTAATCGAATTAGCTTCAAAACTGACGGAATTTCCATATAAACTTACTCCCCCCTTTTACTCCCTTAAAGAGCGAATTTCCAAAAAAAAAATATATGTTAGCGAGGACTAATAGATATATAACAAAAAAGTTTCATCAAAATCCGTCCAATGGTTCCTAAGATTATCGTGTGCAAAGAGACAAAGTTTCAAACATACAAACAGCAAATTTTTTTTATCGAATTGTTACTGTTTTTTCATTTCTTAATAACCCTAAATATTTTGTTTTGTACCCTAAATATATTTAATGTACAGACACGATTTTTTTACTGTTTTATTATATATACAGATTATGTAACGTTTTCATTTTTATAAACATAATATTATATAGTTAATAATCTGTTGAAGTCAGGTACGTTCCATTCAAGTAATAAGCTTGCCCTCTTTTTATGATTGTCGTAACTTTGAATTTCACTTTAGACATCTCTTAGTTATCGTTGCGGTATATTCCAGATTCACATGTTATTCTATGTAAGTGTGAGGGCGAAAATTTTTCATGTTGTAAACGTGACTAAATAAAAGGTTGGATGAGGCCGTTAAATAAATTGTATTCTCGTGGGTTTCAGATTTATATTTATGTCTGTACCTATTTAGCATATTTAAGGTTGCGTTGTATTTTTTTTATTTTACTTTCTTGTTTATTCATAATATAATTAAGGACATTTTTATGGCCTAATGTGTTATGTGTACATATATTTTTATAGTGCTTTAATAATGTTAAATATAAAAATATTTTTTTTATGACACTTTTTTTTTGACTTTGTGTTAATCCATCATACAGCTGTTGTAGAACTGTTGATAGACAACGGTGCTGATGTTGACGCGGTGAATAAAGTAAGGAAATATATATATACGAACTTTACTTTTTATAGCAATCGATTGCCGGATATTAAAATTAATTAAAATAAAATAAATATTGTAACGTAAAAATTAAGTAACTGAAATAAGACAAAATGAAATAATACATTATTATTACTAGTTATATTATTTTTGTTAGAAACGATCTAGATCTCAATAAATCAACAACAGTCGCAGTGTTACTGGGCTCTACGGCCATAAATTTGTAATAAATTTTCTCTTTTTTCTCTATAAGTATTTCTCGATTCCGTATACATTTTGATAATCCGACGATTTTTATACAAATGGCAAAAAAAGAATAAGCAATAGCAATCATATTTCATGGTCAAATTTTTATAATGAAAATTCACACGATAAAGTACGTGGGTTCAAATCCCGCTGCGTTCAAAAATTATATGTTTTCTTTAAGTACCACACTTTAATTGTTTAATACAAAATCATGTGTTTTTCACCAAAGCTCCTATAGAAATATTATCATGTAACTATAAATACAACTACAAAATCTCTCTCAAATTTAAATGCCGAGACCTTATTTACGGTCATACTAGTATTACAACTTTAAAGTGAACGTTATATGACGACTAAATTGTGTTTTCTTGTACATTTTTACAGTATCTGATACAAACGTACTTGTAAATCCTTCAGATCCTTTTGTAATGGAATCGCATATAAAGTTTATTTATATCTGTTACCTGTTTTTCCTTACTCGGGGTAAATATCGATAACAAGGAATATATAAGGGTTAACGTGTATATTGAGTATATATACCAAAAAATCAATAAAATATATACATCTTGCAAAAGCTCGGATTATTAATGAGCTTTTGGGTAGGTTAAAGTTAAATACACAAACCATTATATATATATATATATATATATATATATATATATATATATATATATATATATATATATATATATATATATATATATATATATATATCCTCTATCGCCGCGCTTTGCCTAGTTTCCAGAGCGAAGAAAATAAAAATGGAAAAATCCATCTTTTTCGAGTGGGAATCGAACCCTCAAACCGTCCCGTTTACAGGCAGATACTTACTTACGCTTATGCGCCACTGCGACGGTTCTCTATATAATAATTAATTACACACATATATATATATATATATATATATATATATATATATATATATATATATATATATATATATATATATATATATATATATATATATATATATATATATATATATATATATATATATATATATATATATATATATATATCGTCGCAGTGTTACTGGGCTGTACGGCCATAAATTTGTAATAAATTTTCTCTTTTTTCTCTATAAGTATTGGATTTTTTCCTTTGATGCTTAATAAGTTCTAATATATTGCCAAATTTCACAATTCTAAGTATTTCTCGATTCCGTATACATTTTGATAATCCGACGATTTTCATACAAATGGCAAAAAAAGAATAAACAATAGCAATCATATTTCATGGTCAAATTTTTATAATGAAAATTCACACGATAAAATACGTGGGTTCAAATCCCGCTGCGTTCAAAAATTATATGTTTTCTTTAAGTACCACACTGTAATTGTTTAATACAAAATCATGTGTTTTTCACCAAAGCTCCTATAGAAATATTATCATGTAACTATAAATACAACTACAAAATCTCTCTCAAATTTAAATGCCGAGACCTTATTTACGGTCATACTAGTATTACAACTTTAAAGTGAACGTTATATGACGACTAAATTGTGTTTTCTTGTACATTTTTACAGTATCTGATACAAGCGTACTTGTAAATCCTTCAGATCCTTTTGTAATGGAATCGCATATAAAGTTTATTTATATCTGTTACCTGTTTTTCCTTACTCGGGGTAAATATCGATAACTAGGAATATATAAGGGTTAACGTGTATATTGAGTATATATACCAAAAAATCAATAAAATATGTACATCCTGCAGAAGCTCGACATTTGAATGTGCTTTTGGGTAGGTTAAAGTTAAATACACAAACCATAAATATGTAATTCTTTTTTGTTTTTTTAGCTTCACGCTTTTATCCCGCATAGAACCATATGAACCTAGTGTTAAGACACTCTGTTGCTTAGTCCCTGCTTTCTCCGTCCCCGCTTTCCGCCTTACTCGGGGCATTGCGTGTTGAGTGGCGGAACTCAACGCCGCGATTTGCCTAGTTTCCCGAGCTAATATATATATATATATATATATATATATATATATATATATATATATATATATATATATATATATATATATATATATATATATATATATATATATATATATATATATATATATATATATATATATATATGTATATATATATATATATATATATATATATATATATATATATATATATATATATATATATATATATATATATATATATATATATATATATATGTATATATATATATATATATATATATATATATATATATATATATATATATATATATATATATATATATATATATATATATATATATATATATATATATATATATAAATTATTAGCGTATGTAAAATAAATGCGTTTAAAAGGAGTTAAAAAAATCAAGATTTTTAAATAAAAAAATGGTTATTGTGCCTCACTCGACAAAGATAGTGTGCTCCGGACTCTTTTATAGATATTTAAAGAATCTACAATTAATTAAAACATTTTACGGTTCTATCTTTTATAGTTTAGGCAGCGTACGCATAATAAGTAACTTTTCTTGTTGATTTTTACAGCTTCTTCCCGAATAACCCAAAGATGTTACGGAACCCTATTTTTTCTAAAATATAGCCATGGGATAATATAGTTTAAAAATAGTGAAAAAAAATTAAAATTGGTCCAGTAGTTTTTGAGTCTATTCATTATAACCAGAAGTTGAAAACTTTAAATATAAAATAAAACTTAGGAATATTATAAGTTCTTTTATACGCAAATGATGTCCGATTACATATTGTAACCAACATGATTTAAAATGGCATATGGTATATTTACGTTATATATATATATATATATATATATATATATATATATATATATATATATATATATATATATATATATATTATATATATATATATATATATATATATATATATATATATATATATATATATATATATATATATATATATATATATATATATATATATATATATATATATATATATATATATATATATATATATATATATATATATATATATATATATATATATATATATATATATATATATATATATATATATATATATATATATATATATATATATATATATATATATATATATATATATATATATATATATATATATATGCCTGTGCCTCTTGCACGATTCGAAAGAGGTGCGAGTTCTAATCCCGCTGCGTTCAAATTTTTATGTTTTCTTTAAGTATAAAATATAATTGTTGAAATATTATTTTTGAAAATATTATTTTTAAACATTTTAATGTCAACATCAACGCACCAATTTGCTATAATAGAAAATTTGTAGGGCAAAATTTTATAATAACTTCTACTGAATTATCAAAAATGAACGAAGTTAAAAGCCAAAGCATATTTATATTAACAAGCTGAAGCTTTGATGAAATTTGAAAATGAAAGGTTGATCTTAACATACACTTAGAACTCATTAACGAAACGAACGTAATGTCTTGAGACTTAACACTGACGCTTCCAACTGAACAGAATTAATTTAGGCACTCATCTGTAGTAATGCAAGCTTGTATGAAACTAATTACCTACTCTTACCTACCTCTTTGAGCCGTCTTCATGTACACATCGTTTGCACATAGACATATATACAGGAAATGTCGAATGATATCTGTTCAATTCAATTAAGTTTCTTATTATATAATCCGTTGTGTAGTTCACGTTCAAAGGTATAATTGGTATATTGACGGAAGATATATATTAGTGATGTAACGAATGTAATATATGTATATATATATATATATATATATATATATATATATATATATATATATATATATATATATATATATATATATATATATATATATATATATATATATACATATATATATATATATATATATATATATATATATATATATATATATATATATATATATATATATATATATATATATATATATATATATATATATATATATATTTTTATTTATATATATATATATATATATATATATATATATATATATATATATATATATATATATATATATATATATATATATATATATATATATATATATATATGTGGCTATTATGTTATTAATAAAATGGTTGTCCGGCCATCTGGAAATAAATGTTATTGTAAAAAATTTCTAAAAATATCAGCTGGTAAAAAAATATGCGCCGAATATAGGCATTATAAAGTGTTCAAGCCTACTTACAACCCAGCTCTTTTTGAGCTGCCTTGAGAAATGACAAATTTTGGGTGATATCGGAGAGTAGAGTAATATTTTACCATATACCATTTACCTATTGTGAGTAAATCTTCCCTAACAATATGATAGAATAATAGTTTAGCAATTGTGGCCTTATGTGACATCACATAAATTGTTTTGATGGAACCCATACTTGCCTGCTGAATGTTTCGTATGCCATGGTGAAACTAACCAAAAATGACTAATTAATAAATAAACATAGTGTATAGTGTACCTACATTGACATCCATATAAACTTAAGTGTTAATTTTTATAATAGATATATCAATAGCATTTTCTTATATAATGTTCTTTTCAAGGAAAATTCACTAGACAACATTTTATGTCAAATCACGTTCTTATCATCAACCAACGAGAGTGTTTGGGCGCTTTTACATATTTTTCCATAATTTTCTTGTGAAGACTGTTATTTTTATTATGTATCTTTTGATTTATAGCTCATAGTTTTACTATAAAAAATGCTTTCAATGTCCCGTTACCCATTAAGTCATGGTATTTTATATAGACATCAAAACGCCATATTAAATATTCCTCTCATGTATTTCGGGTCGTTTACGACCAGAGATTATCCGTCTGAATTTCGTGTTATTAAGTCATAAAAATATCTACCCAAGTAGCTAAAGTTATGAAGCTTCCGTATCATTAAACAACTTAATAACTTAAATCTTGTAATAAAGGTGGCCAAGATTCACCCGCAGTAGGTAATCAGATAAAGGTTTATTCGGTCCCTGGATAGGGTATTGAAAAGATTTACAGTTAAAACGATATATTTGAGAAAATATTTTTATATTAATATAGAAGTAGGTATTTAATTATTTAACGTAACATAAAAGTTGACGTTTCAAAATAAAATAATAAATTAAGAAACGAAAAGAAAAAAATACTTCCCTGCAAGTATAAAATATCAATATATATGTATATATATAGATATTTTATGTTTCAGGTGTAAGTCTCCATATATAACATTAAGCAAGTGTAGATTAAATTATAAATAAATTGAAAAATTTACAGTATTAATAAAATGTTTCAGTCACAATACGGTAACGGCGTTAACGTAGAAAACAACTCTGAACTAATTTAAAATACGCTGAACTGGTTAATTAAGAAAGGCAGCAGTGTGTGAAATTATAAGCTTATGTGAAAACATTAATTGGTATAAACTTGTGCCTATTATTTGTAAAAGTAGTGTTACTATTAACTTACTTGTTTAAAATTATTATACTAAGTTTCTAACATATAAGAGAGAATCTCATATACGTCGAAAATGATATCATATTACTTTAGGTTGTTTTAAAATTTCGTATCTCAAGAGTAAGGAGCATCACGAAGACCACTGTACTAGTAAAATTAGTTCGGTTCTCTCAGTGCGAGAGTACCACCTACACTTGTGTTAAATCTTATTTCTAATAGGCATTTTCGAGGTAAATGAGCTTAACGTCGTAAAAGCTGCCATTACTAGGCATATATTTATCTAGTAATTATAATCGTACTATTCATATTATGAAATAATACAACTACCAATCAATCTTAACTTCAATTAAAAATTTACTAAATATACAAACTATTTAAATTACTTTATAATATAAATAAAAAAAAATCTTTTTAAATACACCTTTATTAGGGATATGAAAGAAAAAAAAACATTTATTGGGTACGAAAAAAGAATATATATATATGTATATACCATATATATATATGTACGTATGTCTATAACCTAAATTAGATATTACGATTGAAACTGTGACGACCCAGTTCCGATCGCAAACTTGCGTTTGTGTCATTGATTGATTCCGCTAATAATTAATGAACAATCAGCAGAGTCGTTTCCAGCAATGTAAATGTAACATAGATTATTAAACAAAAAAAGATTTCGGCTTGAATCCTAAATTCTACAAACTCTTTTTAATAAAGCGTAATTGTAAACCCATGTAGGGTACAATTTTTTTTTTTTTTTTAGCTTCACGCTTTATCCCGCACATGGCAGGGTAGGCAGAGGGAACTGCAGGAACCATAAGAACCTAGTGTTAAGACACTCCGTTACTTAGTCCCTGCTTACTCCGTCCCCACTTTCCGCCGTTTTCGAGGCATTGCGTGTTGAGTGGCGGAACTCAACGCCGCCAAATGCCAGAGCGAAGAAAATGGAAATAGAAAAATCCATCTTCTCCGACTGGGGATCGAACCCAGTAACCGTCGCGTTACAAGCAGACGTTGCGCCTCTGCGCCACGACGGTCCTCTAGGGTACAAATAATATAAAAAAAGTATTTAATTTTAAATTTATAATGTTTTGTCAATAACTACCTATTCCCCACTTTGTTGAATATAGTAATTCATTGATAATATAAACAGGGATGGTAAATATAATAATATAAATATATAAATGACTTCAATTTGACTCTAAAAATATCTTTATTGCGAAGATAGACTCACTGGAAAAGCGAATGCCACAAGAAATCCTATAAGGTAATGTAAAAGAATACTTTACTATCGGCTTTGTTCTTCGCGAAAGTCGTTGCTGTTCACTTGAAATATCTGATAATTGAAATATAAATTTCAAGCACGACTACGCTTTATATTTATTTGAGACTTTTTATTTAAGACTCTTGAGTATACGAAGACTCAAAATGTTTCATTTGACGAATTCAATAAGTAATTTGATAAAAGCGTATGGCTTAGTGCGTAATTACGAAAGGCGTTACAAACATATTTTTTTTTTATATTTGTTTAATATTTGACTTTTGGTTGATATAAATCCATCTCCTTTTTTATCGATTGATCAATTTATATGCTCCTCATATAACGATCAATGAAACGATCAATACTTATTTTTACACGTGAGTTTTTAAACGCAGTGGTAAGGTCTCATATTTCGTTTCACCATTTACATTTCTATTTGTTTTTTGTATTTCATGAAAAATTTATCAGTCCAGACTCCAGAAGAACCAATCATCATATTTAATGCATAAAATATAAGCCATTACTACATATAAAAGTAAGAAGCAATTGAATATTTACATTTAATACTTTCAAGCGTTTGTAGCCTCCGCTGTAAATATATTCGATCGAAAAGAACAAAATTCCACTCTGCCAATCAGATTAATGTGATAAAAAGCATTAAGAATATATTTAAAACGTATTTATAGAATGCTTAGATTACATTTATTATTTTTATAATGTTAATCTAAAGTAGAAAAATATTTAATTTCATCTATTCATAATGTTTAAATTTTGTATGCATATTTTCTTTAAGTGTGTTGTCTTTTGTAAATTAGAGTTTTCATAAATTAGAAATTTATCCTAGGGCTTATTAAGCTCTCATTTCTCTAAGAATGTATTTAAAGGTAATAATGCGAAGAGAGTGTATTATTCTTTTCAAAGAGTAGTACAGTGTATTATACTTCTAAAGGTGCTTGTTGCTTGAGATGAACTGTGTTTAATATGATTTGCCTCATGGATCATTCATCATCACCATCATTAAGATATTAAGAAAAAGATTGTTCATCTCTCGGTCAGAAAATATACGACATTCAAACTATATAAAAAGCTCATAAGTCTACTTTTTAACACGCTTTTACAGAACCTAAAACAAGGTGATAGAATACAATTACATTCTGTTAAAAGAGACAAAGTTCACATCTATGTATTTAAGTATAGTGTATTACACAACGAGACAAATAAAGACACTGAATTCTTTTTATTCATTAATTTATGCAAGTGGGTCGCAAGTTTTCTTATCGGGCGTAGCGTTAAGGTAATCGCTCAGATCATATTACCGCAAATGCTTTTGCAAATACTCACGGGGTTGGCTGTTTGGTGTCCCTTTCACTGCTTCCTCTATATATTAGTGACTTATTTATAGATTCTAGCGTTAATTGCCAAGCAAATGATATTACAGTGAATGCCTTCATCTGGGAATGTAGCCATTGAGAAAACGTAGACGATTCCCGAAAGAAACTAGTGTTCTATTAAGACATTTCTTCGGAATTATCCCCTTCCTTTTAGCCTGAAAGGAACCTTGTGCGATTTAACTCTCAGAAGACGCAACTTTAATCTAATATCTACGGATGAATTTTCTAATCACACAGTACGCCACATTCTAAAGTATTATCACTTTTACATTTGATATTCTATTTCTGTGCGGCTTGCAACTAGGTTGACTCAGGTTGGTGGGAAGATTTGCGTCGTGCGGTCGTGAGTTGGAGGCAGCTCTCTACAAATCCGAAGCAATCTACTAAGAAGGCGGAGCGGGTGTTGACCATCAGGGGTAGAAGACCATCTCCGGCTTTCCCTTGAGATGGTTCCATAGCGTGCGTGAGTAAGGTGTGCGTACTGGCTAGAGCCGTGCCATGTGATCTGGATACAATTACTGTGGCGTCTGCATCCAGTCAGCGTCGGAATTACACAGATACTAATAACTGACCTAGCATCGTCAGCTAGACATGAGGTAGAGCGACAATTTTACGGCCATTAGACAATCGAGGCAGTTCACTAAGTATTCCGCGAGTATGTAGTGAGGCATCGTGGTATCATAGAATTTGCACTACACAGGTGCATGATACTAACGAAGCATGATTACTACGGACTACACTTGCAGCGGATCATAGGAAAGATCGCGACGGTGGCTGTCACTACTATGAAGAAGTGGCCAAAAACATGCTCAAGGTGCCTACGTTGAGATGCCCAACTTGGGAGTTTTAACGTCGTCGCCAGAGATTAGTCAGCTTAGCTAAGCCATTTACTCTCCTTGCGCATGAAAGCAACGCATTACATTGAGTAGGCAGTTGTGTGACACTACCCCTTACTGTATATATGTTATAATCCTTTTGGTTTCTCATTTTTTCCAGTGTTGACCAAATATACAGAAAATTTTAGGGTTTTGTCACATTTTTAACTACTGATCTATTAAAGCGAGGTTCTGTATATTGCTGCTAAATGAAATAAAGAAATCATCATGGACATAGACAATAAAATGATGGTACGAATTAAGTTATTCAAGATAAGTAATGATAATAAGATAAGTAAAACTCATTAAAGTCTTATGATCAACGTTAGGCTGCACTTTGTGAACTGTCGATCTTATCATGTTCTTCTTCGTTGAGTGATACATTATTTCTTTATTACAAGGAAATATATTTTAATATGCAAAGATATAAATGAATACTATAGTTTCTACAAAATATGAAAAAAATTGTTAGAAAATATTTTTAAAAATGTTTAGTATATGAATTTGTTTTGGTAGCAGTCCTATCAAGATTTTCATTTTTCACGGATCGAAACGATTATAATGCTTACATTTATAATTATTCATTCTGAAGCTTAATAAGAAGTTTAATTTTTAAGTACAGTATTACGTTAAACGAGTATAAGAGGTTAAACAAGAATTACATTAAACGAGATATGAGACTAAGCACGAGGTTAAGTTTCGCTACTCAAGATGTAATGTTTCAAAAAGTGAATCCTACCCTGAATTGTGGGGGACAAAAACAAGTTTTTTTACATTTATCTAACGAGTGTTTTACTTAATTAAATAACAAATAAATTTTGATATATTGTCGTCGCTTTCTGCTATACTAGTATACGAGTATATGCTACTGTATTGCCATTAAATATAAATACAGTTTTAAGTCAAAAGTCAAAAGTAATTGCCGTAGAATATTTTTATGTAGGTGAGTGTAGCTACAAACGTGACTACACATAATTGCGGCGTTCGCGGAGCTTTTGATGAAATAAGATGTGAAAAATACAATTTCAATTTATTAAAATAAAAAAAAAATTACGATGGAAATTTATTTACTATTTTTTTTTATTATATATTATTTACTTATATTAAAGATTTATTAATATTTATTAATTTTTAAGATATTTATTAATTTATTGCATAAAGTGTTATCACATATTGCCAGTATATAAATACTGTTCTATTCCACTATAAGAATATATGTAGTTCTTAACGTTGAGGGTATGACTAAAACTTAACAAACCGAGATCTCTCCTTACCTTTTTTACCCCTAATTTTTTTTTTATATATATATATATATATATATATATATATATATATATATATATATATATATATATATATATATATATATATATATATATATATATATATATATATATATATATATATATATATATATATATATATATATATATATATATATATATATATAAGAATGAGGGGTAAAAAAGGTAAGGAGAGATCTCGGTTTGTTCGATTTTTTTATTGATCTTTTTTACGATTCTTTCATATAAAATTTCTTTGATTCTTTCATCAAAATATTTAAAATGGAAATTATGAAATTTAAAACAGAATTTTAGGCTATTATTTTGAATGTTGTATTTAAGTTTTATCGAAAATGATAAAATAATATTATTTTAAAATGTAAGATTATTTTATATAAGAGTGTTAATATCTGTATATATAATAAAATAGTAAAAAAATCGTGTCTGTAAATTAAATATTTTTACAAAACGAAATATGTAGTTGTTAAAAAATGAAAAAAGAGTAAGGATTCGAAAAAATAATTTTGTCTGTTTATATGTTTGAAAGTTTGTCTGCTTGCACACGCTAATTTCAGAAACCACTGGACGAGGTTTGATGATTTTTTTTTGTTACATAGCTTATAGATAAATTTGTTATATACTTTTGGAAATTCGCTCTTATAGGGCGTAAAAGAGGGGAGAGGGGGTGAGGGTAGGTTTGTATGAAACTCCGTCTGTTTTGGAGCTAATTCGATTAAAAATAATATTTGGCTATTTGGTTAAAAATTAAGAATGACGCAATAAGGATTTTTGGAAATTCTGGTTAACGGGGGTAAAAATGGGGGTAAGTTTCTATGAAACTCTGTCAGTTTTGAAGCTAAATCGATGAAAATTAAAGCTGTTTACGTGAAAACTAAGCTTTTTGCCCTTCTTTTTGTGACGGTTACCTGTTTATAGAATCATAACGAGAACAATCATCCCTCACTTGCATAAATAAATAATCAAAATCTTAATTTATTGTGTTGTAGTGAATTATGAAATATTCTTTATTAAAAATATGTATAATATTTAACTACACAATATACTAAAAAAATAATATAAAAACCATTTATTTCAGGTTTAAAAAAAACTTAAAAACAGTTATATTATTATAATTTCTTTATCATAATAATTTAAATAAGTAACGTTGGTCCAAACCAAACCACAATATTAGTATTTAATACCAAAATTATCAACACTGTGCAGGTAAATGTTACAAATTATTAAGATACTTTACTCGGGCTTTCGACTTAAAAATATAATGTGCGTAATACATTTAAAAACCGCGAACGGAGCCGCGGGCAAGCTAGTTATAAAATAAGCAGCTTCACGCTATTTCCCGCCTAGAGTAAGGCAGACGGAGGGGGCTTAATCCACTCCATTTCTCACCTATGTTTAGATTAATTTTCCAGAAAACGTGTTGTTTGTACTTTGTTTTCTTAATAGAACGGATTACTTAATAATTTATTACTTACTTTAAAATTTCTTCAATTTTAGTAATTCAATACTTCGTGTGGAAATTGAACCTACACCTACCATGTTTACAGTCAGATGCCATGGCACTGCGCCACGAGAAACAATGGATATATGTAAGTTAGACTAGTTTGAAACATTAATGGCATTTAGTTGTTTACGGACCGTCTATAATATTCTAGAAGATAGATTGCCACATATAATATTGTATAGTGATTAAACTCTACACTTAATGAAATATTTACTTGTTACAGTCCCATTTTAGTATGAGTAGAGAGTGTTCTTGTAGTTCATAAGTACAAGAATTTAAAGATTTTATTTTACCAGTACATTTTACCCTTTAATACTAGACTACTAGATATAGTTGGTAAAATAAAATAATTTATTTTAGTGGTAAAAATATAAGTATTCTTACAGAACTTTAAAATTTATTAAATTTTACTTCAGCGAAGTTATTTGAACTTCACTATTCTAACTGTAGAATTTGGATCTACTCAGGTGGAGGAACATAATTCATGTATAAATTTAATTTTTTCTCTGAAACTTTCGAATTTACAATTTTCAAAACTAAGATAACTTAAGAAGATGTATTCTTTATTGCTATAAGACTTAAGTGTGAATATGGGTGAACGCAGTAAGTGAAAAGACGGATAAAATGTAAGTGTAATATTTAATAAGGTTAAAAGTATCATAAAGTATGGAATGTTTATATATAAATATTTCTTTATAACTATGACCTGTACAAATGATATTGTTTTAGTCGATACTTACATAAACTGACTAATTTTTTCAGTCATTTACCGGTTACCCATTTAAATTTTACGGTGTTCCTTTGGAAAATTTACTTCAAGATATACATATATAAACTGATAAACACTATTGCCTTTATTCTCATTTATATGAGGCAATCGGATAAAACGACGGTAATTTTTAACGGTTATTTTTATATGAAAAGAATATTCAAACTGTGTATTGATCAAATTGATATATGCTAAAAGTAGCAAAATATCTCATCTTTAGCACATAATATCCCATATAGTGTAAAACCAAAATGCTAAGGTATAATTTTATGACAATAATTTTATATTTATCAAAACAATACTTTAAGTACGACTGGGCACTATTCCAATAAACTAAACAAAGCGAGATAGAGGAAAAAACTCAGGAAAATAGGTCTCCATCAATCCTGAGGTTCTTCCAATCCATTGAATTCTTCTTTATATACTGAATTAGGCATTAAAGTCGGCTTAAAGTCTCGCTTTATTTGAATTCGTTGAAATAAGTTCTCATCAAAAAAGTGAAGCAAATCCTTCTAAAAAGGTTCATCCCACAATTGAGTGGCCAATTTGTCTAAGGGCCTTTATTAAACATGAGCGTGGTTATTTTTAACGACTTTAATATATTAGTGTTTATTAATCACTAACACCATCTCGATTATTTTAAAATTTTAGAAATACAAATTACTATTTCAAATTTATATAAAAAAAGAATTATAAGCAAATTTTGAACCTTCATAAAATTGTAATAAGAAATGCGACTATTTACATATACGAGTGGACTTAATATTTCGAGTATATTTCAAAAAGTTAAATGGGTCTTTCCCCTACGATCAATGTTGCATGTTTATATAGAAAACGATTACGGTAACTAATTTTCTACTTATCGAATCCGTCAAATCTTCTATCTTGTAAGTTGGTTCACGTACCTATATACACATACATTACGTGTAGTATAATTTTATTTACATATGTTGTAATTCATATTTAAAATAATAATTACTATATATGTATGTTTAGTGAAATAAAATATCTTTGGGGTAGGCCGTAGGGTAACACTAAAGCAGTTTATGTAAGATACCAACATGTAATAAGTGATTGGGATAGCTTTGATGCCCACTCAGGGAAATGTTTTCATTAATTTGCTACCGTTTTACCGGTGTGGCAGTTTCTAAAATAAAGGAAAATAGGGAGAGAAAAAGTAAATATACGAGTATATACGCTGCCATCATTATAATTAAGAATAAAGAATAAAGATCACGATATTATTTTGTTCTCGATATTTCCAAATATATTCAAAGTTATAGTTCAGTTTATATTGATGCAAAAGTTACACAGAGACCTGATCGACCTCTTCGTATAATAACTTAAATGCGATGTTGTCAATTGTTGAAGTTAATCTGCATTTAGCTGTGACATTAAGTAAATTCAAATCGCTCATAATCATTTGAAATTAATTCGTTATCTCTTGATAACTTTTTAATTTTTATCATCATCTCCTCTATTTTATTCATTCGGAATGAGTTTTATATGAGTATTTTGCATGTGGATCTGTGATAAGCCAATAGCATTTTCATCAATTTCTATATAAATACACATATTAGTAGAATTGGCTTACATTTGAGTAGTTATTTGTCATATAAGTATTTGCCTAGCTCGAGATCCAAACTATAACATTACGTAACATCATAATCATCAATCGTATCAGACCAGCTTAAGACTGGCTTAGCACTAACTTATTCAGCATATAAATATGTGTGTCTGAACTATCTACGGTAGTAGACCTCTAACGTATTGTATCGAAATTTTAAAGAATTCGGACTTAGCGTTATATATACTTTTCTTTGACATTATCATATATTTTTCTTTGAGCTTATGTATTAATAAAATATTCATGAATTTATTCTCATGTTCAAAACCTTTCGCATTTTCATAGAGAAAGTAGATTAAGTGTAAAAATGTTAAAATAATATTTTTTCAATTACGGAAATAAGTACATAGGCTTATAATAACTTGACTTACAAGTTTCAATTATAAAGATCGTCTTTAAATCTCTGCTGTATCTACAGCATATGGAAGTATTGTGACACATTTTTCATACTCTTACTTATACTTTAAAACGTAATCTTTTATTAATAAAATATTTTTATTATGAAAAGAATTAGCATCATAAAACCATTTAACATTAAATTTTAGGTGCACAATATGCTGATAAATGTGATTTTGATAACGTTGTATCGATTTATAAAAAAACCCACCTGTCTTGTCGTTTTTGTAATATGAATTATAATTTCAAAATCTAGAAACTTAAATGATTAGATACATCTATGAGATTGTATTAAGAAAGTGGCAGTATAATTAAATTAAATAATAATATTTTTTACATTTATTCGCAACTGGCAATGCTACGACTTCGCCAAACTGTTTAAACATTAGTGTTTCTCTAACGACTATGCTAAAGTGGCTCTAAAAGCCTAACTTTTTATATGTACATTTAAGTAGTTTGGACACGCAGTTATTTACATATATGTATGAAATTTAAATTTTTTGAAATATATGTTTAAATTTACAGCTCGAATATTATAACAAAAGTATTGCCTAACTTGACTGGTTACATAAAATAAAGCAAAAACTATAATCATAGCATAAAATACCTTAGGGTCCTAACAATGGATGTTAAATTTATTAGCTATGCAAATATGATAGTTAGGAGTCTTGTCTTGCTCTGTCTCAGCGTAGTTTGAGCTAAGTTATATTGCTATCATAAATTATTTTATTTAAGAACCTCACTAGTCTTGCTATTATGATTATGCGTATTTTTTTATGTATTTATTTAGATATCTATTACAATAGACGCATTTGAGAATACGTTTAGAAATACGTGTATGTATTTTATGATTAAGTGTATAAAGGATAAAATTATACCTTTAAGTTGTCTTCAACTTGAGTGTAAAAAGAAACTATTTTCTATTATTTTAGTTACATAATAATGTTAAGTTTTAGAATTAATGTTTACGTAAATATTGAACCACAAATACAATAAATCACAAGTAATTTATTTTTATAGGCTAACGCTTTTTTTTGTAAATAAAAAACCTAATCACATTTTATATATTAGAACCGTATATCATAAATGAAATGTAAATTACCAATACTTGAAAAAATGTAGTGAGTTAATTTGAGATAATTACTATCGGCATTTGCTGGTGACAGCAGTCACCCATAGATAAAATGTTCGCCTCCATTACGTAGCTACGTCACGTGTAGCTGGTGTAGCTTGTGCTACGTCGAGAAAATTCTTCTTGGCTTTGTAATAATATGTCGGCGGCTATAATTACTATAGCAACTTTAGCAATACACGAATCTACTTATTTCTCAAGCTAACAAAGTAGGAGTTCTATTGGAAGTTTGTAGGTTTAAAGCTGCATCTTTTTACTTCAAAATTTACAAAGGTAATAATGTTTTCAGGCGAAAAGGTGCTTAATTTTGGTATTTACTAAGTAAGTACAAAGATTCTTTTTTATGTGATATTTTTTTACTTTTCTATTTATAGTTTCCAATATAATCCGGCAACCACATTTTAAGTATTAGGACTTCAGATATAAGAGCGACAGAGAGCGATTTTACTTTTAATATTTATGCTTTTGTTATATTTATATGAAATATTCTAAAGATATTAAACAAAAATATTATATTTATTTTGTACTATGCGGTAAAAAATTTAATTTGGTTTTTAAAATCGAATTATTTCTTACTATTTTGATATCTTGGCGATATGACTATTGCGGCGTTGAGTTCCGCCACTCAACACGCAATCCCTCAAAAAAGCGGAAAGCTGAGACGGAGTAAGCAGAAACTAAACACCGGAGTGTCTGGACACTAGGTTCCCAAGTTTGCCATATGCGGGATAAAGCGAGAAGGCAAAAAAAATAAAAATAAATCTGACATCCATATTCAAAACGGGCTCTCTCCAATGCATAGTATAAGACCATTGTAAATACATATAAAAGAGAGTAGAATATTTAGAAAACGTATGTAACTTTAAACTAATAGTGATTTTATTTTATAAAGTGAGAGAGAACAGTTTTCATTGTTTTTGAATTCGCCAGATGTCTCTGGCAAGAAAGTAATCATATATTGACTAAAATACTATCGCTAAAATTAAATACCAGTAACGGCAATGTAATCAAAATGTTAATTATTGAAAACAAGATAATTTCGGCTATACTCAGTAAATACTTTAAAATTGTACAAAATTTACTGAAGAACTTACAAGAGTTGTTAAAATTTAAGTAAATTTAACGACACATTTCTCGTTTAATACATATTTCATAGTCTTACTGTCAACACATGGTGACATTAAAGATGAGCTTACATTATTAAAATTAAATAAAATATTTAAAATGTTAAAGATACTTTACAGATGCTTTAGATAGCCTAACTAGGTATTGATATTGACATTAAACTCTATTTTTAAATTTAATTGACCAGATAGAATGGTAGAGTCCACAACTCAAGATTTAGTAGTCTAACACTTCGCTGCTGCTATTTGCCTACCTTTGTACTTATTGAGCGAGTGAGGAGCGCAGCGACGAGCGAAGCTCTCTGTTAGTGGGGGTCTATGCATTCTTTGTTCGCTAAAACCTCCTAGACCACTGAACCGATTTTGATCGGATTTGTTTTAAACGATCACTGTGGTCATGAGGAGTGCCAACATATATAAAAAACTGTGATCGGATATGTCCTTGAGGAATAATTGAGAAAAAACCAACAAAATTCGATTTTCATTGAAAATGCATTGGATTAGCTTGCGCGTGCAATTTCTCAATGGCCAAACACATTGTGAACTTAATTTATTGAGAAACCCATTGAAATTTGCTAGCGCGCGCCATAAACAGAGATTTCAATTCCCCAGCATAACTCTATGGTACAATTATCACCCCTCATCTCTCAAGGACATCATTTCATGAAATGCGATATAGCTACCACTTGGACCTAATTTCCATGCAAAGTTTCATCGAGTTCTGTCAAACGGCCTCGGAGGGGACAGGCTACAAAAAACGGCGAAGTGAACATATAAGAGCTTCGCTTCAAAAAGTGTCTTTATTGTACCGCTTCCGCGCTCGCTCAATTAACAGGCCGGATGGGCTGAATACCTAGTTATAATAATTATCGCCACTCAACACGCAATATTTCGAAAAAGGTGGAAAGCAGAGACGCAGGAGCGGGGAAAAAATAACGGGGTGTTAAGGTTTCTATGGTTCCTGTAGTTCCCTCTGCCTACCATGCCATGTGCGGGATAAAAGCGTGAAAACATAAAAAAAGAATAAAAAATAAAAATAATGACATCACTATTAATATCTTGAGATAAGACTCCCAGCCTACCCTACGGAATACAGTTTAAAATTAAAAAAAACAATGTAACGATTATATAACATATATTGTAAAAATCTTCGCTGCGTACCTCATAAGAGTCACTACAACGTTAAGATGTACCATTTTGATATGTTTTGCACGTAATATTAATTAGCAATAATCTGACTGTTATATGATTACAATTATAATATACATATTACATAATAGATGGTGTCTAGTCATAGTTATTTAGTAATTATTTAGTTAGTAGTGGCGCAGAGGCTGCCTGTAAACGTGACAGTTTGTGGGTTGGATTCCTAATCCGGGAAGTTTGACTTTTTTATGTCACTTTTCTTCGCTCTGGCAACAAGGCAAAGCGGGTCGTTGAGTTCCGCCACTAAACACGCAATGCCTGGCAGAAAGGTGGGACGGAGAAAACAGGGAGAAAGCAACGGAGTGTCAACATAAGGTTCCCATGGTTCCTGCGGTTCCGTCTGCCTACATTGCGATTTTTTTTATATCTTCACGTTTTATTTCGCACATGGTAGGGAAGGCAAAGGGAACTGCTATCTGTGGGATAAAGCGTGAAATTGTATATTACTATAGGTAGACTTTATTTGTGTGTGCAAAAAATTTCGACTTTCCGCGTTGTATAAGGTCACGGAAAACTCTTATACAAATAGATTTTGATTTCCATTTATTTTCAAACATCTTAGCTACTCAATGGTGTAGATCTAGTAGAGTGTTTAATTTCCACGTACATCACTTTTCAACCATTTTGTTTCAACAATTAACATTATAACCTAATATACTATAACCTATTAGCATCTAACATTTTATCGAACACTATAACTTATATTTTCATTATAATAAATATATTTTCCAGATCGATCATGACATTTCTAATTATTCTACAACAGCGATACCGTTATGGAAAAAATTTACTATAATATAATACTTCGAAGGTTGTCTCAAACTTCTTTATAATTCAATTTAAACTTATACGAATCTGAATTATTCTTCCAACAGAACAATTTCATTAAATTCTATGTTGAATATTATTGTATAATTTGTTCGTCAGTTAAAATATAGTCTATATTTACAATAAACTTTCACAGTGAGTTTGGTTGTTAAAATTTAATTTCATAGATAACTGAATGTTTGATAGGAGAACTTAATATTTTATGTCGACTATTGCTATGTTGTTTTAATATTTGAATATGAATAATTATAAGTAATTTTTTGGACGTAAACGAGCTTAAATTGTGGTCCGTCATTTTATCTAAGTTAACCTGAAAATGGCTATACCTCAGAACGACGCTATATTATGCCGTCATGGATTAAAATAAATAAGGGCATATTGAAGGCTTCACCAGAATAAGCGGTTCAAGCCACTTAGCCTTACGTTAATACTTCTTGTGACGAAAATCAATAACTAATTAAGAAAAGCTTTGCGCTTTATCCCGCTCATAGCAACACTTTCACATTATTTCGATTATCATTACCGCGTAGTTACAAGATTATTCACTTATTTCGTACTGTATATTATAAGAGGCGAAAGTATTGTGATCTGTGAACGATATTTATTCAAAGTTGTTAAATATATAAGATACTTTTTTAATGTTACATTTTCTTTAATTAATCAGGAGCACTTGCTAGAAACACTTGCTAAATATTCTTTGAATATTCTCTGAATATTTATTCACCATTTTTGTAATTCTGTAATACATATAATCTGTGGTTCAATATTTACGTAAACATTAATTCTATAACTTAACATCATTATGTAACTAAAATAATAGAAAATAGTTTCTTTTTACACTCAAGTTGAAGACAACTTAAAGGCATAATTTTGTGTTTTATACAATTAATCATAAAATTTATCATATTTTATGACATACACGTATTTCTAAATGTATTCTTAAATGTGTCTAATGTAATAGATATCTAAATAAATACATAAAAAATACGCATAATCACAACGGCAAGACTAGTGAGGTACTTAAATAAAATAATTTACGATAGCAATATAACTCAGCTCAAACTACGCTGAGACAGAGTAAGACAAGACTCCTAACTATTATATTTGCATAGGTAATAAATTTTACCATGGAATAGGACCCTGAGGTATTTTATGCTATGATTACAGTTTTTGCTTTACTTTATGTAACCAGTCATGTTAGGCAATAATTTTTTTATAATATTCGTGGTGTAAATTAAAACATATTTTTCAAAAAAAATTATTAAATACATATATGGAAATAACTGCGAGTCCAAAACACGTAAATGTACATATAAATTGTTACGCTTTATCGAGCCACTGGAGAATGCATATAGCATAGTCGTTAGAGAAAAACTTATGTTTAAACAGTTTGGAGAAGTCGTAGCATTGCCAGGTGAGAATAATTGTAAAAAATATTATTATTTAATTTAATTATACTGCCAATTTCTTAATACAATCTCTTAGATGTACCTAATCTATTCAGTTTCTAGATTTTTTAATTGTAATCCATAATAAACTGGAAAGACGAGATACAGGTTGGATTTTTTTATATATCGATAAAACGTTATCATGACGACATTTGTAAGCGTTTTGTGCACCTAAATGTAATATTAAATAGTTTTATGGTACTAATTATTTCCATAATAAAAATATTATATTAATAATAGATTACGTTTTATCGTATAATTAAGAGTAGGTAGGTATTTCACATACAGAGTAATGAAAAATATGTAGTCAATATAATAATACTTTCATAATCTACAGTAGAGGTTTAAAAACGATCTTTATAATCGAAACTTATAAGTCAACTGAAAATATAAATTATTATCTATGAGCTTATACACTTATTTCAGTAATTGAAAAATGGTTATTCAAACATTTTTTACTCTTAATCTGCTTTGTGTATGAAAATGCGAAAGGTTTTGAACATGGGAATAAATTCTTGGACGTTTTAAAAGCTTTCAATAATTTATTAATAATGTATAAGCTTAAAGAATAATATATAATATGTAACTAAAATAATTAGCTTTGCAAGTGTATATATACATATATATATACATATATATATATATATATATATATATATATATATATATATATATATATATATATATATATATATATATATATATATATATATATATATATATTTATATATATATATATATATATATATATATATATATATATATATATATATATATATATATATATATTTATATATATATATATATATATATATATATATATATATATATATATATATATATATATATATATATATATATATATATATATATATATATATATATATATATATATATATATATATAAAATGATGAATGAAACTTATAAGTCAACTGAAAATATTAATTATTATCTATGAGCTTATACACTTATTTCAGTAATTGAAAAATGGTTATTCAAACATTTTTTACTCTTAATCTGCTTTGTGTATGAAAATGCGAAAGGTTTTGAACATGGGAATAAATTCTTGGACGTTTTAAAAGCTTTCAATAATTTATTAATAATGTATAAGCTTAAAGAATAATATATAATATGTAACTAAAATAATTAGCTTTGCAAGTGTATATATACATATATATATATATATATATATATATATATATATATATATATATATATATATATATATATATATATATATATATATATATATATATATATATATATATATATATATATATATATATATATATATATATATATATATATATATATATATATATATATATATATATATATATATATATATATATATATATATATATATATATATATATATATATATATATATATATATATATATATATATATATATATATATATATATATATATATATATATATTAGAATCTTTTTTTAAAATTAAATATCATTATAAATATATTTTTTTCTAAAGCGCTTAGTATGAATTCTTTAAAATTTCGACTGACCTGAGCTGACCTGGTATGATTGATGATTATAATGTAAAGCAATGTCATAGTTTGGATCTCGAGCTAGACTAGACTTATGTGACAAATAACTACTCAAATCTAAACCGATTCTACTGGGGCGTGTACATATATAAAACTTGATGTAAATATCTATTGGCTCATCACAGATACACATTCACATTGCTCATATAAAACTAGAAGAGATGACGATGAAAATTAAAAAAATTATCGTGAGATAACATATTTATTTTAAATGATTATGAAAGATTTGAATTTGCTAAACGTCATAACAAAATGCAGGGTAACTTCAACAATTTACAGCATTGCAACTAAGTTATTATACGAAGAAGTCGATCAGGTCTCTTTGTAACTTTTGCATCAATATAAACTGAACTATAACTTTGTATATGTTTGGAAATATCGAGAACAAAATAATACCGTAATTTTTATACTTTATTCTTAATTATAATGATGGCAGCATATATACTCGTATATTTACTTTTTCTCTCCCTATTTTCCTTTAATTTGAAACTGCATGATTGATGACGCGAACCAATATGGTAATTTCTCTTACCAGATCGGTGAAACAATAACAAATTAATAAAAACATTTCCCTGAGTGGGCATCAAACCTATTCTAATCACTTATTACATGTTGATATCTTACATAAACTGCTTTAGTGTTACCCTACGGCCTACCCCAAAGATATTATATTTCACTAAATAAACATATTTAGTAATTATTATTTTAAATATGAATTCTAACGTATATAAATAAAATTATAGTACATGTAAGTATATGTATATATGTACGTTAATTAACTCACAAAATAGAAGAATTGATGGATTCGATAAGTGTAAGTAGTAAAATTAGTAATCATAATTAGTATTTTCTATATAAACATGCAACATTGATCGTCGGGGAAAGACTCATTTAACTTTTTTCATTATACTCGAAGTATTAAGTCCACTCGTAAATATAAATAGTCGCATTTCCTATTACAATTTTATGAAGGTACAAAGTTTATTATTATTTTTTTATATATATTTATTATTGTTCAATTTTATTAATATATTTACGTTAACATGGCAGTGACATAAGTGTTGAAACGAAGTAAAGGCTGCGTAAATTTTAAAATAATAATTTGAATTTCTAAAATTTTAAGACACTATTTCAATTAATTTGCAATATTATATCGATGACGATCAAAATGACCACGCTTATTTTTAATAAAGGTCCTCGGACGAACTGGCCACTCAATTGTGGCATGAACCTTTTTAGAAGGATTTGCTTCACTTTTTTGATGAGACCTTTTTTCAACGAATTCAAATTAAGCGAGACTTTAAGCCAGCTTTAAGGCCTAATTCAGTATATAAAGAAGAACCCAATGGATTAGGAGAACCTCAGAATTAATAGAGAGCCATTCATTCAGTGTAAAGTAGTACTTTTTTCCTCTATCTCGCTTTGTTTAGTTTATTGGAATGATGCCCAGTCGTATTTAAAGTATTGTTTTGATAATTATAAAATTGTTGGCATAAAATTATACCTTAGCATTATGGTTTTACACTATATGAGATATTACGTGCTGAAGATGAGATATTTTGCTACTTTTAGCATATATCAATTTGGTCAAAATACAGTTTGAATCTTCTTTTCATATAAAAATCGACAAAAATCCCCGCCTGTTTATCAGATTGCCTCATATAAATGAGAATAACGATAATAGTATTTATTAGTTTATATACGTATATCTTTTTTATCGAATCTAGTCTAGGAGCCTGTGAGGTAAATTTTCCGAGGGAACCCCGTAAAATTTAATTGGGCAACAGGTAAATGCCTGAAAAATTTAGTCTGTTTATGTGAGTGTCGACTAAAACAATATTAGTGTCAACGTATAATTATAAAAACATAATTTCCTTCTAAAATAATATACAGACATTACAGCGGATTTCAAGCATTAAGTAGGCATTTATATTAGATTTTACTGTCGTTTTTGACGTGACAACGTCTTAAATTAGGTTGTGCGGCTCGGAGTCAAATATGAAAATGGTAACGTAACGATGTGTCAACTGTCACCGAACTATGATCGGTCCGCCGCGCGTATCACTTGACACGTGTACAATGTTTTAGTAAACAAAATATATTTTCTATAGTTAATATTTGTGCAATTTATACTATAATTATTATTCATATCAATAAATATTCTACTGAGAAAAAGACGTTGTCACGTAAAATTTTAGCCCGTAAAACCCACTTTACAGGCAACCATTTTTTCTTTATTTTTAAATATTTTTTTCTTTATTGATAAGTTTGTACATGTTAATAGGAGCAATTTTGAAATTCGTTTAATTTTGTATAATTTTATTATGAATAAGGCTTACTACAAATAAGTTTATGAGCATATAAAGCGCGTACATGTTATACGCGTACATGTTCTTTCTTTTTGACTGTGTGTCATGTCGAACATAGATATAAAAGGATAGTTTTTAACAAGTATTTTAATCTTCGGTGATGCGTACGAATATACGCGAACTAATAAATCTTTACGTGGCTTTCACATCTCGTCGATTTGATCTTCATCGTCGCATCGAAAAGGTACACAGAATGGTAAGTATTGGCAAGAATTTTATAGTTAGGATGAAGGAGAGCGTGCTAAAATGGTTTAGACACGTCGAGAGAATGTGCAGTGAAGGAACTGTAAAAATGATATATGAAGCTAAAGTGTGTGATAAGAGAGGTAATAGGAGACTTCGGTTGATGTCCGAAACCACAGTGTCGAAAAAGAATGAGGACCCTCATTCTTTTTCGTCACGGAACGATTCGGTGGACGAGGCGAAAGAAAGATATGTGCAGGGATAGCTCTCCGTTCTGTGTGACTGTCCTACTAGGGATAATGTGTTTTGCTGTGGATAAACAAAGCTGTCTTGACTTAAAATAATAAAAAAATTAAGATTGAACGTAACGTAAGTTTAAAAAAATTATCTTCAAGAATCAAGGGTTGTTTAACGCATATACAATCACAAAGATTCGTATCCTAACGATATTCCTATAGATTCAAGATGCTTCGGTTCGGTTCGAGAAAAAATATACACAATCAGTTAAATGTTATCATTAATGAAAGTGTTCGCTATTTTATATATATTTAGAACTTGATAATGTTAGTAGTTAAATTAGCGTTGATAGTGAACGTTCAGAAACTGCCGGGTTCCTATAATCAGGGCAATAAGATGACGATTGTTGAACTCATAGAAGTGCATATTGCGAGAGATATATTAAATTTTAATTGTTTAGATTCTATTTAACAAGAAAATGGAACAATGAGAGACGAAGAATGGAGTGACTAAAAGTCTCAATTTGATTTTATGAATTTCGAAAAAGTAATCGCCCTCTGATCATGAATAATAATATTTTGTTTAAATGGCTATTTTTGTTGCTCCCGGCTCCGAAATAAAATATGTGAATACATATATAAATGAAAAGAAAAAATACATTTATATACGGGAATTTGCCTTACCCACTTATATAGTAAGTTCGGAGTATTGCTGTACAACGTTTCAGAAAAAGATATTATTTTCAAAATGATTTTATTTAAGACACTATATACTTATATTGTATATAAACTTTCTTCGTTATAATAATTAAATAGTGATAAATCTCATAGACTATGTATGAGATATCACTTGTATTATGTATGTTTCATATTGCTGTGCACTCTTATTATCACTAGCTATATACTCAGCACTAGCATATTGCTTAGTGCTGAGCTAATTGCTTAGTTATTGTCTGTAACGAAATATTTGGTTATTGACTAATGTTATAATTTATATAAAGTAAAATATAAAAAAAAGAAATTAATTAGAAATGAAATGATTGTTATTATTGTTTTTTATTTGATTTGATTTTTTTTTATTTATATCGTCTTAGGAAAAATTATTCGTCACCTCTAATGCGACAGTAAATAATTAGTAGAAAATAAGTGTTCAATAAATGTTATTTCTCGTAAGGATAATTGCTGGATTTTCTGTTTAATATAGACTTGACCTCCGGTGTGATTGATGGCGGCTTATATGGAAGTGATCCAAAATAATATTTTGTTGTTATTTAAGGAATATTCATAATAAATAATTTGATTAAAAGATAAAATTAAATGAATACTATTTTATAAATTATTTATATAAATAAATACGCAATGAGCTTAAACAAAATATTTAAACTCTTTTGTAAATTCTGTAGTCGAAACTATAGTAATAAATTAAAAAAATATAACATTTTAAGTATATTTTTAACAAAAATTGTTTTTCTTTCTTCTAATTAGGATCGATAGCCTTGCGTATACTATATAGTAAAGTGTATCGTGTTCGTTAGGTAACTCTTCCATTAGTCTCCCGCTAGTTGATTGAGCAAAATACTTTATTCAATCAACCCTCTCGCGTCTAAGAAGGCGAGCGGGCTTGATCAATAATTTTTTCCTTGATCTAAATCCTTTAAATTGAAAGTTTACTCTGATCCGAGTTCTTTAATAGCTTCAAAATTATTCACCCAAAATATTTTTAAACGTGACAGAAAAGTATTTAATGTAATGCATTTTTCGTATTTACTAGCTATGAGAAACATATTTTTTCATTTAATTTTTTTCAATTCAAAAATACATGTTCGAATGACAGGACGCACTTCACTCGTTTATTATATATTCATTACATTAGAATATTACATATTCATTGGAAATCAAAATTCTAAGTTCAGAAGTCCTTAAAATCATCCTTATAATAATCCTTATATATATAAATGCGAATGTAAGTATGTTTGTTACGCTTTATAATTACTCAACAGATCGTTATGAAATTTTATTTTCAGACTTTTGGAGATATCAGAAATAACATAGAATGCTTTTTAATTTTTTTTGGAAATTTAATAAAAATAGAAAGACAAAACCCACCAGTACAGACGCTAATAACGAGTTGTATAAAGCATATAAGAATTTACGTGATGAAGAACGTATGGCTTAACGGCGCGTTGTTCAAAAGTGGCACAGGTTAGTTTAACGCTTAAAAAAATATAACATTATGATGAGAACATTGTTTGTCAACAAACGTGAAAAAATATTGGAATAGATATGATAATTTTATTAAATATCAGTGGCTCAACGAATAAAAATATCAGTATTGCAATGCTTTTAAACAGAAAGATGAAACTGCTAGAATGTGATGTTTCCGTGGTAAAGTTTCCCTTCCTGGTGAAATAGAAGAGCTTTTAAAGTCTATCGAAAAGTCGAGGAATATTCCACAGTCACAATATTTAAAAGTTCAATGAACAATTGGCCTTCAGATAATTACGATAGAATCGTTCATGCTAAAAGCGTAAAGTTGAGATACTCATAAATATGCGTTGCAGTATCTATTCATTTTCTTATCTATTATTTCTTATCTATTTCATTTTCAAGCTAATGGATTTTGTGACAAAGAGAAAAGTATTTGGCAACGTCCAGTGCCATATGTATTCCATTGAATGGCAGAAACGAGGTCTACTACACGTTCACAGATTATTATGGCTAGTTAGTAAGTTACTTTCTACTTAAATCGACAACATGATTAACGCTGAAATTTCAAACCCAGACGAAGAATAAAACTGTACGACACTGCTACTAAAAACATGATACACGATCCCTATGAAGCTTGCAATTCAGCCATCACCTTGCATGTGAAATGGCGACCGCACAAAAAAATTACCGAGAACAGTTCACAGTGTTAGTTATAGGAAAAGCACGGAGTGTTTTTTGTAAATACCTCTCAAGACAGGATTTTATATCCTCCTAAAACCACTGGCTGAGTTTTTCCTCCTTCGTCAGAACGATCTTTTTGCAAAGACATTATTGTACTCTGAGGTTAACTGTTATTTTATAGACAATACGTAAAGAAAAGAGTGGTATCGTCAAATATATCTGTTGTAAATAAATCAATTTTAAGTTAAAACGTTACGTGCTCTAGGTCGCGTCTATACCATACATTTGTTACAAATTCTTTCGTCTGCGTATGTTATTGCAACATGCTAGAGGTCCATCGAGCTTTACAGACTCAAATTAAAATTTATAACTTTTCTGACATTTCTTTACGTTATTATAATTTCTTTTTTTATGTTTATTTTGAATTTTAGTTATTATTTTAATGCTTGTTTTGTCATGTGCTTGTTTTTGGTTGTACACTGTACTGGTAGGTTTTATTTTGACGTGACAACGTCTTAAATTAGGTTGCGGCTCGGAGTCACATATGAAAAAGTGTAACGCCCGGTAACGTAACGATGTGTCAACTGTCACCGAACTATGATCGGTCCGCCGCGCGTATCACTTGACACATGTACAATGTTTTAGTAAACAAAATATATTTTCTATAGTTAAAATTTGTGCAATTTATATTATAATTATTAATCATATCAATAAATATTCTACCGAGAAAAAGACGTTGTCACGTAAAATTTTCGCCCGTAAAACCCACTTTACAGGCAACCATTTTTTTTTGTGTATATATATATATATATATATATATATATATATATATATATATATATATATATATATATATATATATATATATATATATATATATATATATATATATATATATATATATATATATATATATATATATATATTATATATATATATATATATATATATATATATATATATATATATATATATATATATATATATATATATATATATTAATCTATTTTTTTGTGTTCGTTATATTATATAGTGATTTTATTTTAATTAGCTTTCCATACAGTATATTTTCATTTCCGTTCTTTTTGTATTTTTTTATTTACGTGTTCTTATTAATAATATGGAATCCTTGCAACTGGTGGGGACTTAGCTAATCATTCAAGTAGGGTTTATATATTGTTATATGTAGTTTATACTGTATATCTTGACTCATATTCTTATAGTCTCTCTTAAATTCTATTAATATAAAGCTATATATGGAAAGTTTTTAAGAAACTTATCTTGGATTATGAAACAGATCAGGAGGTCATTATCTGAACTAAGCCAAAGATTAATAAAACATATGAACAAATTTTACAAATTAGAAAATTAAATATAGTGAAATCATTATGCAATCATACTACACGTAAAGCCTTTCAGGCTTAATTTGTCGTTATTTAAGCTTATTCATGAGTTCATTATAGTGTTTCCTTTAAGCTTTATCCACAAAAAAATATATTAATATATATTTACAACTAGTATCTAAAGTTGAGAAGTTAATGTAATTTACTGTAATTTAAGAAAATATTTTTATCTTTATATAATAAAAATTTCTCATTCCTTGTTCCTGTATTTCAGAATAAATGGTGGGAATGGTGGAATGAAAATATTATTTCAGTGGTTAATATTTCATAAAAGCCGTTATTAAGAGACAGACGTTTTTAATTAAAATTACTACACTAAATTAGTTTATTCTAATTAAGATTAAATACGTATCTTTAAGCAAGCAGAATTGTTTTGCTGATAATCGTGACTCGTGGCGAGGAGAACTAGTGATCGAAGGTGGATATCGAGTGGCAACCGAAGAGCACCCAGTGAACTGAGAGACCGACAATCTGCCTCTAGAAGCCGCTGGATGAGGACAGCACAGGGACAGTCATCCTGCAGAACTCTGAAGAAGACGTGCATTCAGTTTTTACGTAAAAAGGCTGAAATGATGATGATGATAGAATCTTTAAATTTTTAAAACTTTTTAGATATATTAATTATTATATATATACTAATTTATTTCTTGCCCTATTACACGTTATTCGCCTTTGTTAAAAGTCTATTGCATAATATACCTGTGCAAAGCTTTCCGCTTAAAAGTTATAATGTATATATTAAGACATAATAATATAAGATTTAATATTTTTAAGAATTGTTTTTGTACGCAAATTATTTTTTTTTAAATATTCTAACACCTACCAGGTTTTTCATAAACATGGAATTATTTGGTAAGTAAAGCCGTGTTTTAAAATATCAAAACTTTATTAACTTGTCTATGAATATGAATCGACGTCTCCAGCCAGTCAATAAATTGAAACTGTACCGTAAAAGCAGCATGCAGCAGCAGCTTTTATTATAAATATCTAAGAAAAATTGTGTTCTTAAATCTCAGAGATTTACGAAGAGTCCTTGCATAAAAATAAAAAAAATATGTAATAAAATATTTTTGAAATCTAGTAAATTACAAAAGTAATGATAGAAAATCAGAACAAAGAAAACACCAAGAAAACTATCAGGATGGTAAATAAAAATCACCATAATAACAATACATATGTACGAGGTGTGTTCAAAAAGTATCGCGAATTTTGTGTTTTTTCAAAAATTATTTATTTATTCATGAATATCTATTTTGTCCCCTTCAAAGTAATCCCCATGAGATATTATACACTTGTGCCAACGGTTTTTCCAATCTTCGAAGCACTTCAAAAAATCATTTTTTTTTATCTTGTTCAGCTCCTCCTTCGATGCCGTCTTTATCTCGTCAAGTGTAGCATAACGTCGTCCTTTCATGGGCCTCTTCAGTTTAGGGAACAAGAAAAAGTCACAGGGGGCCAGATCTGGGGAATACGGTGGCTGCGGCATCATTAGTGTGTTGTTTTTGGCCAAAAAGTCGCGCACAAGCAACGATGTGTGAGCAGGGGCGTTATCGTGGTGCAAAAGCCAATTTTTGTTCTTCCACAAAACCGGGCGTTTCTGGCGGATTGCTTCGCGCAAATTGCGCATAACTTGCAGGTAATAAACCTTATTGACCGTTCTACCCTGTGGCAAGAACTCATGATGCACCACGCCCCTGCAATCGAAGAAAACTGTCAGCAAAACTTTCACATTCGGACGAACTTGGCGCGCTTTTTTCGGTCTTGGTTCGTGCGGCAGCTTCCATTGAGATGATTGAGCTTTGGTTTCCACGTCATAACCATAAACCCACGATTCGTCACCAGTTATGACCCTCTGGAGCAAATTTGGGTCGTCGCGGACAGAGTCCAACATCTCATTAGCAATGTTCATGCGATGCTGTTTTTGGTCGCAATTGAGCAATTTTGGTACGAATTTCGCGGCGACCCGTCTCATGCCCAAATCATTGATAAAAATCGAATGGCACGAGCCAATCGATATGTCTAGGTCCTCAGCAACTTCTCTAATGGTGATTCGACGATTGGCCAATAGCATTTTCTCCACTTCATTAATTTTTTCGTCTGTTGTTGAAGTGCTCGGGCGTCCGGCACGCTCTTCGTCGTTCACATCTTCTCGGCCTTCTGAGAACATTTTGTACCACCGATAAACGTTGCTTCGGTCCAAGGTAGCTTCTCCGTATGCCACAGTCAACATTCGGAATGCATCCGCGCACTTAATTTCGTTTTTCACACAAAATTTGATACACGTTCTTTGATCCATTTTTTTGAATGGGTAAAAATCGAAGACGATCCAAAACACGTGCAAGCAAAGCAGCTGTCAACAATTAAGTGAACATTCAAAATGGCCGAGGTTGTCGGCATAAGTGAGAGACATGAGTACCAACATAACGCCACAAAAAAATTGAAATTCGAATATACGTAACCCGCGAAAATTCAAAATTCGCGATACTTTTTGAACACACCTCGTACTTTCACAATTTACGATTTATTTTCGCGAATTATTAAATACGATTAAATTATTAATTTAAGCATTTTATACTTCTTAATATATGGTAACCTTAACAATACATTTAGGGTCTTGAGAATTGAATTTTATATTACAAGAATATTTCAAAGTCAGTTAAGGGAATCTCTGAAATCAAATCAAATTAGTTAATGTAAGAACCTTTTGAGATAAGAAATTCATATCCTTTCATGAATTATACACCGGTCTAGAGTAAAATTTACACAAAAGCGTCTTTGATTTTGAAGTAGATACAAGATTGAAGTATAGTAAATATAAATATGAATTGTGTAAAATTAATGAAATGAAATAAAAGACGCATGTTGCAACAACAATTTATGTAAAATTATATAATTGAAGTAATTTAAAAACGTGATTGAATATTATTTATATAGAAAACACGAAAAACAAGAATATATTATATATTTTAGGTATATCAGATATTATGTAAAGTTCCAGATTTATTTAAAGCGATATTTCATTTATTTTGTGTTTTTGAACTTTCCTACTCTGTTCTATTTGCTTAGCGATTTACGTGGGTATGTTTAATCTTGAATTGATTATTATTTTTATTTAATGTCGCTTATTATATTGTGACATTTTTCTAAGAAAGACAATAATTAAAAAAAACTTCGAATATAGCTTTAAACGCTAAAATTAAAATGACAAACTAAATTCTACAATATTTATTTAATAAAATATGATATTTATATAGTAAATACTACTACTGTCAAAAGAGACGAGGATAAACTTGTTGCACAATATATATATATATATATATATATATATATATATATATATATATATATATATATATATATATATATATATATATATATATATATATATATATATATATATATATATATATATATATATATATATATATATATATATATATATATATATATATATATATATATATATATATATATATATATATATATATATATATATATATATATATATAATATATATATATATATATATATATAAAAGTGTTTATGAAAGTAACTATATTTAAAAGAGTAGAGTTAAGTAAACGAGTTAAAGGAAATGTTCCGTTCCACAAAGGAGTCCAGACATCTTTTACTTAAAAGTGCAAAGCAGAGAGGTAACAATACCGATCCCTAATGTTGAGATAAAAGAACGATGCGAAAAACAACAAAAGTACAAGCGACCCAATTAAATTTTTATTCTACTTACCAACTCATTTGCTCATTTCAATAGCTTTGAAATAAACATTTTAGAGGCTTTGTTTCATTAAAATATCAGTTTCTCTTTTATCTCGATAGTTTTTGTATATTCTTATGACAAATAATTTTAATTGTTATTAGAAATTTATATATAATAAATTTTATATAACATTAAAGTTTATTTACTATATATTAAGTATCACTAAAATATTTTTCAACGCTAAGTACCAAAAGGAATAAATAATAACTTTAATAATAATAACTACATTTGTCAACATAATGGAAGCATAACAAAAAGGTAGTTTCTAAATTAGGGTACATATAAATGCAGGTGTTGTTTACAATTATTTGAGACTGATGCTTGTACTAAACTCTAAACTTATGTTACTAGTCGCCAGGCTTCCACTCCCGAAAATGATTAATACATACATAGGTGCACCCGCAATACTTTACGTAGTGCGTGCGTAGTATGCTGTTACAAATACTTATATTCATAATTTTAGCATTGACTTCGAACAGTTCATAGACAGAGATTTTATTTACTTGAGGTAAAATCATTAGTCGTCTACCAATAATTTATTGTGTAAATACATTAAATTTTGCAAAACACACATTGGCTACTATGCTATAGCTATAGCAGTGACATATGAAAAGTAATTTTCAAAAACAATGTGATATAACGAGAATATATGCTTTATTTCTTAATGTCAAATAGCCCGTACGACGAGCAAGAACCGTTCGACGCAGAGGCGTAGCCTATGCATGTAAATGCGACGGTCCCATGAAATTACGATGGATTTTATTTTCTTCACTTTGGAAACTAAGTAAAGATCCGCCAAGAAGTTCCGCAACTCAAAACCCAATGCCTCGAAAAAAGCGGAAAGCAGGGGCGAAGAAAGCAGGACAGGCAGACTAAGCAACGGAATGTCTTGACGCTGGGTTCCTATGGTTCTTGCAGTTCCCTCTGCCTACCCTGTCAAGTGTGGAATAAAGCGTGAAGACATAAAATAATAGAAAAATAAATATTTTACCATCGGTGTGCAAAGTCAGCAGAACTTTTTTCTTATGTGGCGTAATCAAATTAAAAAACACTTAAACATACTACAAATAATATTGTGTTTTAAGTTAGCTAACGGACATATTATAATTGCATCATAATTTAAACTTACACACGCGGCGTTGAGTTACACACTGCTATGTCTTAAAAAATTAGGCGAAAAATGGGCAATAGAGAAGTTAACTAATTTTTCCCGGCGTTGCATAATAGATGCGAGATGTATTTTATAACTCAGTTACTACAACTTTTGTATATATAACAATTTGTTAATTATTTACAATTAACCATTATTTCCTACATAAATTTCATAAGCTTTATAAATACATTACAAAATATTTTATAAGAACATAATGTTTGAAGCACAAATAAAATTTCTTTAAAGTTGTTGTATCAAATAAAATCGTTTAAATATAATCTACGAGCAATCATTCATCCTTTAAGCTTATGGTAATAATAGAAAAAATATGCTATCTTAAATACATACACTTTTTAAATGTAATATTCTTTATCTTTGTAGCTATACAAAGCTTTTTATTTTTTTGTCATTGGAATTTTTTTAAAGTAACCATGCGACCATGCATCTTGCTTGTGCCAAGACCTACGTGCCCTAAAGTAATATATTACTTTGGGTACCCGACACTATTGACTAAGCCCACCAGAGATCCTCTATATGAGACATCATAGGATCCATGTTACAATGACATTAAAGTGAACCTACTTCATGGTAGCACCGTGGCTACATTTACATTCTCACTATAATAATAGCTGATTTTTTGTAGTTCACATGTTGCTAAGTAACTGTGGTACCCTCAACTTAAGTGAATGGGCCGGTCGGACAGACGGTGCTATGGGTGAGATGTCCCACCCACTGCACGAGCCGATGAGATTAAAACGCTAATTATATAACGTAACACACCTAGATCCGATTCATCTGAAACTGACACTTCCCTTTTAAGTTAAAGTAAGAAACCGACATGCACATTGTGAATAACGTTACGTTTATACGTATTTCTACTATAATTAGCAAGATTAAGAAAGATAACGTATAACTTAACCATACTTTGTCAAAACAGAACATGCATATGAAAATAGTACAGTCCGCGTATTTAGATAAATAAAATAACCAAAATTATATTTACATTTTTGTATTATAATATTTTGTTTTATACATCTACTATACCAAGAACCAATGTGCCAAGAACATAATACATACATTTTATTCAATAAACAAGTCGAAAAATGTGAATGACATTATGCTTTTTATCCAAGTATAATATCAAGAGAATGTCAACCCTCGTCGGCTTTCCTTAGTGTATGGAATATGTGAGCCCTTGGCCCACGGGATCGTATTCATTACCTGCATGAAATTGAGTGGAATAAGTAAAAACTGAAAAGGCCTTCAGGCAATACTTTTTCTGTTTCGTAATAATGTTTTAAGTGAATTATTTTATATAAATTTTATTATTTTATGCCGCTACTAAAACGGGTACTTAATACAAAAGGGGTTCATTTACTCTAGGTTATAGATATGAAAGGGTAGATACCCTGCAATGTGGAAAAATGTGATATGATATTTTTTACTTAACTTACATTGTTGACTGTAAAACGTGTCGTCGTATTTAATTATCGTGACGCTATTGTGATGCATTTGTGAAGCATCTATTTGTACAGTCAGCGTCAAAAAATTAGGTACACTCAGGGGTATTCAAATATCGTCACGTCACTGGTATCTAAGTATTGTGTTCAAATTCTAGTTTTTACATGTCATTCTACTATCTATCAAAGACAGTAATTTTTTTGTCAGTTGTGTTAAGTTGTGGACCATCGTGGCGCAGATGCGTAGCGTCTGCCTGTAAACGCGACGTTTTGTGGGTTCGATTCCCACTCGGGGAAGATATTTCTATTTCCATTTTCTTCGCTCTGGAAATTAGGCAAAACGCGGCGTTGAATTCCATCACTCAACACGCAATATCTTGGAAACTCAGAAAAAATAATAGCTATGAAAACTCAGATAAAATAATAGCTCAAATATATACGATTCTTGGCGTTAATCGCAAAAAAACAATTCTAGAATTATTATAATTCTTTGCGTAAACAGCAATGTCTATTTTATATTATAGCTTTCTAACTAGCCCAAGGTTAGTTCTGTAGTATGTGCGATTATTATTTATTAATAGTTTATTTGTGTGTTGGCGAAGGCCTCCTATCATTTCCATTACTTTCTGTCTTTAGCTACTCTATGCCACATTCTTTCTGCCACCGGAGCTATGTCGTCATGCCAAGGTCTAGCTAGTCTGCCTCTCCTTCTTTGGCCTTCTCTTGCGAACCATTGAGTTACTATTTTAGTCCATTTTTTACTTTTTTTTACCTCTTACTGAGTGACCTGCCCATCGTCATTTCAGTCTTTTGGTCTGTTGTGCTATTTCTTGAACTTTTGTTCTATATCTTGTGGATCTGTTCCTCTATCTATCCAATATTGGCACTCCCAACATGTTCCTTTCCACGGCGTTTTGACATTTAGCAAGTTTGTGTTGATATGCGTTACAGACCATGTTTTACTACCATTTCTAGGACTGGCAAAATGCATGTGTTAAATAGTTTTGATTTTATTTTACTTCCAGCTGTTTTTTACTCTTCTATTGATTTTCTTTTTTAGATTTTCCTCAGGGGTATCAGCTATTTTAGATATTACTGCACTCTTCTGTGTACTCTATTTGGTTGTTTCCTATAAAAACTGAATATTTTTCTCCATTCCTCATCGGTTTTGTTTTTCATAGTTAAATTTTAGGCCAAGTTTTTCGTTTTCGATTACAAGATCTTTTAGCAATGTGTCGATTTCTTCTGACGCTCTTACAGATAGAACAATGTCATCTGTGAATCGAAGATGTGACAATTTACGTCCATCGACGTTTCCCTCGTTTTCCTACTTTATTTTTCTAAATATGGATTCTATAATACTGCTAAAAAGCTTCGGGGACAGAGGATTCTCTGTTTTAAGCCTTTTTTTGAGGAATGATTTACCTTTTTTCTCTAATTGGATACTTGCAAAGCTGAATTTATATGTTCAATTCCTTAGTCTTTAGTGTATCCCGTATTTTCTCATGGACCAAAGAGTAGAACGCCTTACTAACATACTAGTAAGGCATTCGATTTTATAATATTAAAACAAACCTTATTAAATATGATGTTTTAATTGCCCCCTTTTACTTCTACAGATTTGTGAATTAAGGCATCGCATTAAGTATCGTAAATGACAATGCACAAATTTTACGAAACAAAAGACTTATGTATCTATGACGACATGCTTAAAATGAGAAGGATATCAGTAGTTTCTATCCCTTTCAATTTATGTATAAATGTTTTAATATTAATTGTCATGACAAATTATATTTTAATTGCAAAGCAATAAAGTTTATTACTATAGAAACAGTAAGAGGAAGGAATTGATCTCCGCAGATACATGGAGAAAGATAGAAGACCGAAAATCTATCAAAGATAAATTAAATGCAACAAAGGACCAAAACAGCAAAGAAAGCCTAGCCTACGAATATTTTGTATGTGAGAGCGACATAAAACGCAGTGCATGAAAAGATCGACGGCGGAGAGCAGCTACAATAGCACGGAGAGCAGAGGTGTTATATTGTGCTGGGAGGGAACTATTCAACAAGAAACCGTCTGTCAAGCCTATCACAGAGAAGTCGAGGCAGTTTTTCAGTACGTCAGCTGAGCAATTGCGGAGATGGCATGAGCACTTGTCTGAGGTCTTCCACGTGGCAGTCAAAGATAGTGTCAAGTCAGACGAGCATATCGAGGGAAGTCCCTTCACTTTGAACGTAATAGTAGACCATCCGGATAAAGATGAAGTTTGTCTTGCCATAAGGGGACTTAAGTGTGGGAAGGCATCTGGAAACGATAATATCAGGCACTGAAGGCGGACGCTGCCACAGACACTGCCGACAGCTGACGTACTTCTTCCGTTACTAAGCACGATTTGGGAAGAAGAGCGAGTGGCTGAAAGCTGAAAAGAGGGAATTATCGTCAAGTTGCGAGAGATGAACAAAGTGGATTCAGGGTGGGGTGATTTTGCACAGATCAGATAAATAACTTGCGAATGATTTTGGAACAGTGCAATGAAATGCGAAGTCCACTTTATGGCCTGTTCGTGGACTTCGAGAAGGCTTTTGATCGAGTTAAGTGGTCCAGTATATGGCGTTCTCTCAAGCGCAGAGGCATACCGGACAAAATATTAAGAATCATCAAGAGTCTATATGACGGATCCTCTGGCTTTAGGGTTATGCACAAGGGACAATTATCAGAACTAATCACAGTGACGCCCGGAGTAAAACAGAGTTTTTCCTGTCACCGCTGCTATTTCTGATTGTCTTGGCCGATATAATGCGCCGGGTAACTGACAGGGGGGAACGAGGATTACCTTGAATGCTTGGCAAAATCTTGGAAGATATAGATATCGCTGATGATCTGTGTCTACTCACTGAATCACGGAATAATCTGCAGTCCAAAACTCATGATCTCGCTGCTGCCGCCGCTAAAGAAGGCCTTCGTGTCAATTGTGCAAAGATGAAGGATATGCGTCTAAACACCTTTGACACAGTGCCCATATTCGTGGATGGAGATGTCGTTGAACAAGTTGAGGTTTAAGAATATTTATTTCTCATAAGAATACAATTCACTTACATGAGAAACTAACACATTACACTTAATACAAAAATTACATAGGTACATTGCACAAAGGAAGTATTTTAAAGTAAATAAAATATTAATTTGAGTAACAAATAAATGTAGGGTAGGATGTTCGCATAGTTGATGCATTGTGCGGAATAAGAGCAACTGGAAGTGTCACGTAACTTCGTATTCCATGTTATACTATAATATTTTTTCTTATACTTTTTGTTTTGTTATTCTATTTAGGTCCTTTGATTTTCATTATTCTTTTTTGTGTATTTTTTTACTTTTATTTATTTCATTAATTTATTGTTGTTACATTTTACAATTTTTTGACATGATTTTTTAGTAATTTTTTGAAAATTAGTGTTGATTTTTTTGTTGTTGATTTTTTTTCTTTGCATGTTTTGTTTTTTCGTAAATGTAATATTTGAGTGCATATCTTTACTTAGGATTTTTCGTATAAGAAGGCAGCTATAGTATATGTAGGTTTGATTAATATTTAAAAGCCCAGATTCAGCATATATTTTTTTAGTTGAGGCAAGGAAATCGTATTTGAACAATATTTTTACTAATTTATTCTGTGCTGTTTGTATAGTTTCCAAATTGCTTTTAGAAGCTGAACCCCAAATCTCGATCAAGTAATCAATATGCGGCTTGATGAGGGTATTATAAGCAGTATAAACAACTTTTCGCGGCAAACAACGAACAATGTTTCTCATTACACCCATTAGAGATGTAAGTTTTGACTTAATTTTTTGTATATGAGGTTTCCATGTCATTCTGCTATCTAGAATCAGTCCTAAATATTTTTCCTCTTCTACTTGGGTTAATTTTTCGTTATTAATAGTTAATCGTGTTTTATGGGATACCTTTTTATTTTTTGCTGCAAATACTATATTATTTGATTTGGATGGGTTCACTGTAAGCAGGTTGGATTGAAACCAAATATTTAATCGCTGTAAATCCTCTTGAGCATCGTTCATTATGCTTTTTAGATCATTTCCATAATAGAAAAGACTAGTATCATCGGCGTATAATGATATATCGCCACGTAAATTAAGTGTATGTATGCTGTTAATGTAAATAAGAAAAAACAATGGACCCAATATTGATCCTTGTGGGACTCCATAAACAATATTTTGAGGTTTACTTTGGGTGTCTTTGACTTTGACTATCTGAGTTCTGTTAGTGAGATAGGATTCTAGCATCTTTAAGGCACAGTCTGAAATTCCTATACTTATTAGTTTTTCTAACAGTAAATGGTGACTCACGGTATCAAACGTCTTCTTTAAGTCTATAAAGACACCCAAGGCTATCTGTTTCTTATCAATACTTAGTTTAATTTTCGTCACAACGTCTAAGGTTGCCGAGAGAGTATTACTTTTTGGCCGAAATCCATATTGCTTCTTGTAAAAGAAATTTTGTTTGCTTAAAAAACAGTCAAGACGAGTATATATGATTTTTTCAAAGATTTTCGACATGACGGGTAGAACCGATATTGGTCGATAGTTCCCTGGGTCCGTTCTACTACCAGACTTGTATACAGGTGTAACTCTGGCAATTTTCAGGCAGTCTGGGAAGGTTCCTTCCTCCAAACATTTATTTATACAGCGTGTAAGCTCATCTAAAATTAAATATTTTATGGATTTAATGGATTTAACGCTTATTTGATCACAGCCAGTGCAGACATTATTGTTTAAGTGTTCGATGATTCTAGCGATTTCTGCTTTGCTGGTTGGCTCAAACTGATAAAGATTATTTAACGACCCAGTTGCATGTGATTCCATTCTGAGGTTGGGATTGGAGTAGTACGTTCTGGGTATTTGATTAGCTAAGTTTGAACCAATATTACAAAAGAAAGTGTTAAAATATTCGCAGATGTCTCTTTCGCCTGTTATAATGCCCTGGTCTGTTTGTAATTTGTTAATTAGTACCGTTGATTTCAGTTTGTTTGCTGAAAGGTTGTTTAAGAGTTCCCACATCTTTCTAGGATTTTTTGAGCAAGATGTAAATGATTTAATATAATAAGTACTTTTATAATTCTGTATTTTGGCCATTACCTCATTTCTCTTCTTAATAAATAGTTGTTCTTTATTTTTATCACTTTATGGTGTTTCCATAGCATATTTCTTTCGTCAATTTCTTTAATAATTGTCTTATTTATCCAATCTTGTCTTGGTGGATATAGAATTTTTATTTTATTAATGGTACTATCGTTTATATTATTTTGTAGTTTTTCTTGAAATATAGTATATAAATTAAATTTGTTAATAGTAGAGTTCTCTAAAGAATTTTTATACAGTTTTTTCAAGTTAAACGGTTCACCTATCTGGGTAGCGTGGTTGATCCATCAAGGGAGGCAGAGGCAGATGTAGAAGCTCGAATAAACAAAGCTCGAGCTCATATGCTCAGTTAAGGCCCGTGTGGATCTCTATTATTATCACGCGGCGCACGAAGGTGAGAATTTTTAAATCCAACGTTAAGTCGGTCCTCCTGTATGGGTGCGAGACGTGGCTCGTCAAGAAAGAAGTGAATTGCAGGTGTGTACAAATGTCTTATACGCTTATTATAAGTTATGTTTGTATTGTTTATATTGCTAGCCTCTTTCAAAGGACTTCTATAAATTGTCGATATACTTACTAAGGATATCCTTGCTATTTATCCTTGCTAAGAATAATTATTTAGCAAAGGAGGGAGGAGGGTAATCAATTTTTAAGTTTTATCATATAAAATTTAAATTTAAATTTTTAAATCGGGTTAAAATATTTATGTCTTTAAAAAATTATATTTCATACTTTTTGGGTATTAACACAACTCTAATAGCTCTATAGTAATACTCAAAACAGTAACAATTATAAAATAAATAGCGTGCGTACACATTTCAGGTATGTGACGTCATTGGCTAACTAATGTTTGATGTCTTTTATGTTTACACTAATCTAAAGCTTTGATTTGCGAGACTCTAAAAGAAATGGGGAGGGAAAAAGGAAAATGTATAAGGAATTTAATGAATTTATTCATACTTAAAATAATTAATGTGCCTAATGCTATAAAACTTATTACTTTAACCTTTGCCAATTTTTTAGCCAATATAAGAAAATATATTTTATTATTTGTTTGTCTTTTAAATTTACCGTTTTAGAGTTTTTGATATTCTCAAATTTTAGGATAAGCACTAAACCTAACAACTTATAAAATTCAAAATAGATTTAATTTTTTTAACCTTTAAATTACTCTTGTGTTGCACATCATCATCATGCATCTTACATACATACATACATACATATCTTCACGCTCTATCCCTAGCGGGGTAGTCAGAGAGAACGGAGCGCCAAACGCTGCGGTCCCTGCATACCTCTTTCGCCTCGTCCACTGTCATTAACCTCTTCATGCATGCTCTCCGGGGAGTCCTCATGCTTTTTACGTGACCTTCCTCCAGTATCTTCGATACTGTGTTTTCGAAAGTCAACCGAGGTCTCCCCTTACCTCTCTTACCACACACTTTTCCATCGTATATCTTTTTTACCATTCTTTCGTCACTCATTCTTTCGACGTGCCCAAACCACCTGAGCACGTTCTTCTTCATTCTTACTGTGACATCCTCGCTGGTACCTACCATCCTGTGTACCTCTTCGTTGCGGATTCGGTCAGCTAAGCTGACTCCGCATATCCTTCGAAGAGATCGCATCTCCACAGCATTCATCTTTCTTTTATTCTTCTTCTGTAATACCCACGTTTCACTGCCATATAACAGCGTCGAAACCAAAACTGCATTGTGTACGGCCAAATGTGCAGCGACGCTGACGTTCTGCCGTCTCAACAACGCAGCTAAGGCACCGTTCATTCTGTTACCGGCAGCAACACGTCTTTCCACATCCATTTCGTATCTACCATCTCTACTTAACATACTTCCCAAGTATACTACTTCATTCACTTGTTCTAATAAATTTCCATTCACGAAAATCTTGCAATCTGTCCTTTCCTCGTCTCTTTCAAATACCAGAACCTTTGTCTTACTTACATTCAGGCTTAGACCATTAGTTTCACACCCGTCTTTCAGAATGGTGACCAATGCCTGCAACTCGCTTTCTGATGATGCAATAAGCACTGCATCATCTGCGTACAACAAGTTCTATTCATCGCGTACAACATCTTCTATTTCATAATAATATATTAAATCTAATTAATACGTGCATGTTTGAACACGTACGTGGACGTGATAAATAAATAACAAACTGAGGCATTTAAAAGATCATTTAACCTTTCCGAGACAGCAATAATCCTCAAATTTAACAAAACACATCCGTTGGAATTATACACACATTTGTAGGGGATTAAAATAAGTGTTTCCTCTCGAATGAGACGTGAGTCTTGCTTTAAAGGCGGTCATTAAGACTCATGCACACAAGAAATTGCCACAAGACGCACGCACCCCTGTTGAAAACAGACTCCCTCAAGAGCGCTTTAATATTCTTATCTGCCTACTGTTGCTGACAGCTTCCCCAAATACTATATAGTATTTTCCATTTTGCATTACGCAGTAATAAAAATATTTGAAATTTTTATACGGTATTTGCTACCTTTGGGTTAACATTGCAGCTAATTCATGAACAAAAATAAAATTATATTTTTTTACCAACAACATTATATTTTTTTTGTGGAGGCAGAAATTTTTAATAGATTGATAGATTTCCAAAGCATTTACAATTTATATCTCCAGTTTCTATTTTATGTCAAGTTTAAGTACGATTCTATATTTAAACCCTAAAACATTTGCTTTTTAAGTTTTCTTTGTTACAAGTCGGAAAATATCAATAATTTTACACAGCAATCTATAGACGTTTCAGGCTCAGAAGCTTTCTCGTGGAAGTTAAACTACCTTAATGGTAAATATAACTCGTCATTATTCATATCTTTTGTGAGACGTTTTTGCCAACTTTGCGAAGCAATATTTTATAATAGAGAAACTTCTGCACTATGTACTTTAAGACAATTTATCATACCATATTGAAATCAATATACAAAATTGATTTTTTTATTCCTACTGTATTTTTTGCAACGCATATTCTAAATACAGAAATTATTTAATATTTTTACTTTGAATAGGTTATTTATACTTTTACAAAGTATTTTTATGTATAATATATGCACTATAACGACTTGAATGTTTATAAAAACTCTTATAACAGGGATGATGTTGTAAATGCTAAAATCCACACAAATTCAAATACTGCTTGCTTTGGAAGCAATTTTGGATTAAGGCATGGCTAAGCCTCGGTTGTAGAATATGATATACAACTGAGTGTTCTCCCTCGTATTGTAAAAAGTAGGGCATGACACAATAGTACCCGCGTGGTACATCGTACAATTTAGACCCCGTTTATAATAGCAGCTACGAGTTTCATTTAGGAGATGGTTTATTCTAATATATAAACAGATTTAGATTTATTTTTCACCATATCTTTTTTATTATAAAAAAGATTAAATTTGAAATGATTCTAAAGTTTTGTTCTTTTAAATATATTATGATAACATTGTGAGTATTTTCAGCACACTAAAATCATCATTACAGAACAGGTGTAAACCGGACTGTCGCGGTACTTTTGCTTTTTATATGCATTACTGACTCATAGCCCATACCTTTTGTTAGAAATTCTTGCTAGTTATATAATAATTATAAATAATATTTTTTATTAAATTACCAAATTGTCATTTTCGACGTTTTATTTATTTTTTGACATAACTCAAAAGTGACTTAGATATCCATGGCCACAATAATTTAGTCCTAAGTAGCCCAGTCATTTACAAAATTTATTAAACCAAATACAAAATTTTGCGATGACTGTCGCAAAATTTTGTATTTGGTTTTCGAAAGCCTCACCGTATTGGTTGCACGTGATTAAGTAATTAGTAAAATTTTGTTAAAAAATGCTATCTTGTATTATCAAACATTGTGAAAAGTACTATCTCGTGCTTTCCTTACGCTTATATTATAACGCTTATTTTATAACGCTTTCAATCCGGTCTGCCACTTTTTCTTAATTTTCAACATACGCTTTCTAGCAAATGCGAGTAGTTACTAAATTTAAATTGTATGCATTAAAGCTGTAAAGAGCTGCTCTACAGAATATAAAATCTGTATTCATTGTGATGATGACCATTTGATATCATGAGATCTAGCTTAAATTGAAATGCAGACAAGACTGCATTTCGATTTGTCGCTGCGCCAGATGAAGGTTTATGTTTTACGTACTACAGGAAAGATGTTAAAAACACTGGTCGCTATTCTTATATTACATATTTAGATTATAAATTGTAAACATTTCAACACATCTAAGTTGTCAGCAGTTCATTATAATTATTTTATACACCAAGGTAATTAGTAATGATGGTAGCTAATTAGTGTCTTCTGCTTTTACACTGAGAAGGATATTTCAGTAGCATCTCTTTCAAGTAACTGTCACGCTTATCATTAATTGCTATATAACATAAGATTTTCTGTACTTCAAAAGAAAAATATACAACTGTTATAGAGATACTTTACATATTTATATGAAATATTCAAATCTGTAGTTCCTGGGAACACAAAAAATATTATAGTCAACGTAATGTAAAGGTCCGAGTGTTTTTGTTTTTTGACACAAGTAAATAAATCTAGTTATCATCGAAGCTTAAATAATTGAGTGCAGTTATTTTCACATCTGAAAAGAAAAAAATAGAATTCGGTAGGATATATAGGATCGATGTCTTGTTCTTATGTCTGCCCAAAACCATAGTGTTTAATTACTTTATTTAAATAATTGCCTAATAGGTCCGAAATTTAATAACTTATAAACTATGAAGCCGTGAAAAAGATAGGATTGAAATTGAATTACTAGTAAACGAAAACCTCTATGATAGTTTTGTACCAAGTGTCCATAATGTATAGGAGTTTGTATACTATTTATTTACATTAATATAATTTATATTTATGATAAGAAAATAGAACATAAACTAAAAAAGTTAGGACTAAGTGTTTGTAGTGTTAATTATATTTCAAATAATAAACAAAATGTCACATATAGGAAAGTTATTAGCGTAATTGATAAAATACTAGTTTAAGTATTGAAAATATAATATTGGTAGTAAAATAGGTCTTATCTAGACGAGGCAAGATTTTAAGATTCTGACAAATGTCCACTGAAATGTATTTATAAGAAAATATTTTATTGTTTTAAATATAGAAATATTGTGAAATAGGTCAAATAGCCATTTAATTTCTATTTCTAGCTATGTTTTTGTGGTTTCTTTAGTTAAATTGGGTCATGAAGGAAATATCAAAAGCGTAAAGCTGAATTCCAAGAGCGGCATCTAATGAAATTTACTTAATACGTTGCAAATTTTTACTCGTTTTTGCTTTCACATGTGCCTCGGATTTAAAGCTTAAAATATGCATTCATATAGTCTCTTCCATTTTATTTGAAGATCTAATGTCATTTTAAATTTTTCAAGATTAATTTTGAGAATTTTTACAATTTATATAAAACTCATATCATTTGTGTATTTATTTATTTCATTTTTTTATAGCTTCACGCTTTTATCCCGCATATAGCAGGGTAGGCAGGAGGAACTGCAGGAACCATATGAAGCTAGTGTTAAGACACTCCGTTGCTTAGTTCCTGCTTTCTCCGTCCCCGCTTTCCGCCTTACTCGAGGCATTGCGTGTTGAGTGGCGGAACTTAACGCCACGATTTGCTTAGTTTCCAGAGCGAAGAAAATGGAAATAGAAAAATCCATTTTCCCCGAGTGGGAATCGAACCCACAAACCGTCGTGTTTATAGGCAGACGCTACGCCATGACGTGAATTTGTTGGAATTTATGTCAACTAAATCATAATTCAATTAATTTTATTGGTTTTGGGTAATTATCCAACAAATATCAAGAGAGACAAACAAAAAATTACTGATTTGGTTCTACATCAGGTGTTCCAGATCTTTGATAAGATATCTCAAAATATCGGTTAAAATGTTCAACACGTCAAATGACTTTTATTTAATCGCATTTTTTGCTATATAAAAATATTGAATAGATACGATAACTATTTAATATTTTTTAGAGTTCAGGAAATCTACTGGTATGTTGAATTGGGTGTGCTGTTTCTCCAAATTCTAATATAAAAGAGGTCCTGCTAATTCTTGTTCTTAGTTCATAATAGTATACTTTATTTTTTATTAAGTTATTTTTAAATAATATTATTTGCTAGATGTATTGACAGAAGTAATATTGTATGCATAATAAATAAATGCAAGCAGTATGATATATTATTTAACACTTGCATGAACTCTGTCTGTGACAGTTTGATAAAACAATAAGGTAAACTCGAAAATGCTTTTGAAGCCGGCTTAGTAAAATTTGTTCTGGTAAAGAGGTGCATCTGCAAGCTACGTACGTCTTTTTTTGGACAATTACTTAATAATTGAAAAGAAAAATTTGAAAATTCTAGAAATTTTTCGAAACATTTATGAAAATTATTTTTTTGTTAATTCAAAAAATAAATAAAGTAAGTACAATTATGTGTTATATCCAGTGTAAAATAAAACTGCCGCACTCATTGAATTACACCAATATATTTACTAATTACCATTTTTAGCTATCACAATCAAAGATCACAATGTTACAAAAACCACCAGTACTTCCCCGAAGTGACATGAAAAGACATTATTATTTTCGCGGGCGCCCATCCACAGATAAAAAAAACGCTTAAGACTGCAGTGCCACGCGGTGTTGCCAACACCAGTAAGACTTTTTTCCGATTTTGAGTTTAAATCTGTTATTACCTACTGGCATTGTCAGCTACAACGGTTGGTGACGGAAGAGGGTACTCTGTCCCTGAGAAGTGGCAAGCATTATTGTGCCTGAGAGGAGCCGTCGGCGGCATATGTTCTAATACTTAATATAAGATTCACATAACACACTACAGTGATATTTTTAAAAATTAATATATTCGTAGCATATACATTTGTTAAACAAAGAAATAAATTTTAATTCCAATAGTGATGATTAACGAAAAAAAGGAACCAGCGTACTTTGTATTAGCGCGGATGAAAGTTTAAACACTATAATGAGTAAGCTAACAGCAGCGTTGTTAGCGACCAGCATCTCTCGTGACTTGCGACATTGTTGTTCCACTCATCAATTACCAATATTTTTGTACATTGTACGTTTCCATCTTCACAAATTTCCTGTTTCATTTAATTATTTAATACTGCCGCCTAAATATGACTTAGTTGACGGGAAATTGTTTCTTTCATATCAAAGTTTATTAAAGCTATATTTTGTAGTAAAACAAATATAACATTTAGGATTTACGAAACAAACTTTATATAAATATATGTTTTTCATAGCTACTCGCCTTATCCCGCTCCTAGCAGGGTAGGCAGAAGGAACAACATGGATCTATTGCTTAAACACTCTATTCCAGTCTCTCCGCCTTTTTCTAAGCATTGCGCTTATATTAGCGGAACTCGACGTCGCGTTTATCTAGTTGCCACAGTGAACAAAATAGAAATAAAACAATCCATCCTCCTCCAATGGGAATAGAATCCATAAACAGTCGCATTGACAGCAAAACGATGCACCTCTGCGAATAGGGAAAATATCTATTATGTCAGAAAATATTTAATATAAAAGTGAATCTCTTACTTCATAAAACTCCACTTTAGCTTAGTTAACAACTACAACTGTAATAAAATATTGTATTAGATATTTAAGCATGATTTTTTTATTGTATTACTTAAATGGTATTTGAGGACCAAAAACAATGTAGATAAACTGAGTCAAAATACAACGTTAGTTGCTTTTCACCCGAGTTCATTGCTTTGCCAAAACATTAGTTTTTGAATTACTTAACTGTACGCTGCGCATGGTCTCGGCAAAATAAAAAAAATGGTTTCTTCCAATGGGAATAAAATCCACAACAATCGTGATAGCAGACAGATACAATCTCACTATAGTACAAGGGCTTCAAAATGTTAATTGTGCTATTTTTATGATTTTTAAAGTGTTAGTACATACTGAGGATAGAAAAAATACTTGAAGTTGATAAATTTACCTAAGGAACATATATATAAAGTTGATAATAAAGAAAATATTCTTTAAGTATTTTTTATATCCTCAGTGTGGACTAACACTTTAAAAATCATAAAAAAGCTTTCTTTCTAGCCAAAAGATCGTTCTTTGTGTTAACTTTGAACGATGAAATAAGTTGTATAAAGTATATTATATTGATGAAGGATGCATGTCTCAGTGGTCAAAGCACTTGCACGGTTTGCAAGAAGACAAAGAATCCCGCTGCGTTGAAATTTTTGTCTTTTCTTTATGTGTTTTAATTCTGCTGTTTTAATGTTTTTTGTCGTAAATGCTAAAATATAAACATCTTATTATATACATATACAAAATTATCATTTAAACTATTTTATTCTAATTAAATAAATTTGCTTCTACTTGTAAGTGCCTTATACAATTGAAATATTTTCATTTTATTCCTTCTGGCAAAAAGACAAAAGCGTGGTTTTAGGTTCTGCAACCTAATTTGTAACGCCTCGAAAAGCAATGGAAGATGGAGATGACGATGTAGAAAAATGGAGTGTTTAACACTAGATTCCTCGTGCCTATGATTCCCTATGCCTTCCGTTCCATGTGCAAGACACAGAGTGATGTTAAAAAAACTTAAATACTGAAACGCTTAAAAATGATTTCTTTTCTGTACTTGTATACAAAGCCAAAAAACAATGCCTAATGCCTGAAGTTTGAAGGTATCATTACTGTATTCAAGGTCGTTGCAAGAACGGAAGGCCATGGCCTAGTACGGTGCGAACGCACAAGATGTAGAAATGATGATTTACTTTTTGCTTACTTTGAACTAATTTGTACTGTGATTGCTTCCATATTTAGTATATTTAACTAAATATGGAAGCAATTACAATAAAATCTTTTATATGTTATTAATAAACAGAAACAGAACGGAAGGAGTTCATAAGGGAGCAAAAGTGTCACCAGTAAAAAGACGAGAATAGAATGACTAATGATAAGAACGCTGGTAAAATTCTTTGCCGTCTTAAAACCTACCAAGAAAGTTAAGCTATGGACGTGCGATGATATTATGCTTTTCGAAGTGCGTACTCTATACTGGAAGTAAAATTGAAAGAAGCAGAAGCCCTCATATATTAACAATAACAGCCACACCATCGTAACACCAACACCAACAACGTATTATGATAGTTATATGGCAGCATACAGCGCAATACCTGGTTTTGTCGAACTAATTGAAGAGGAAGCCAGAACAACAGGATAACAACAGGAAAGCAAAGGCGAAGGCCTGGCAGTTAGTCTGGATAGGGAGAAAGCCTTTGATCGTGTGTGGCATAGAGCACTCCTAGCAAAACTTCCATCGTATGGGCTTCCCGAGAATTTGTGCAAGTGGGTCGCTAGCTTTCTTACCGGGCGTAGCATTAAATTCACTGTCGACGGTTTTTGCTCTGATTATTTTCCCGTAAATGCCGGCGTCCCCCAAAGCTGTGTGCTGTCCCCCACGCTTTTCTTTCTGCATATCAATGACATGTTAGAAGATTCTAACATTCATTGCTATGCGGATAATAGTACTGTGGACGCCGTATACTCCGGCCGTGCAGGTCTTTCTCGGAAAAACGTCGACGGTTGCCGAATGAAATTTGTCTCTTCTATTGAGACCACACTCAGTAATGACTCATTATTGGGTTAAAGGAATCTTGAAGACTCAAGCTTACGCGTTAACCACTAAAAAAACTCTTTTGTCGTATCACCAGTTTTTGAGAACACTTCTCTTAAAGCCTCGCCTACTATCAGTATATTGGGGCTCAGCGTTTTGAATGACTGTCAGTATCGCGATCATTTGGATAGCAAGGCCAAGCTGGCCGCGAAGAAACTGGGTGTTATCGGAAGAGCGAGACAGTACTTCACGCCTGCACACCGATTGGCTCTCTATAGAGCCCAGGTTTCGGCCTCACATGGAGTATTGTTCGCATCTCTGATCTGGTGCACCCCAGTATCAACAGGAACCATTTGATTGCATACAGCGTAGAGCCGTTCGTATCGTTGGGGATCCAAATATCTGTGAAAGGCTAGACACTTTGGCGCTGCGTAGAGACCTTTCCTCGCTGTGCGTTCTCTATCGCTTATACCATTGAGAGTGTTCTGGAGAACTGTTTGATCTGGTGCCTGTCGCTGAATTCTCCAACCGCACAGTACGACACAAATTAAAATTTCCTCCCCACCATCTGGACACGTGGGATTCCACTACTGTGCGGTTCCGTATGAACTTTTTTCCACATACCACACTACTGTGGAATAGCCTACTTGCGGCAGTATTTCAAGATTGATACGACGTGAGTACCTTCAAAAATCGCGTCTACGTCCACCTTTAAGGCCGGCAACGCTCTTGTAACACCTGTGCTGTTACACAGGGCCGTGGGCGTCGGTGATCACTTACTATCAGGTGACCCGCTCGTTTGCCTTGTCCTTCCCATAAAAAAAAACGGGATACCTGAAGTTCAATACATCCTAATATAATTACTATAAAGTACACGCGGATAATGCTAGAGGAAACAATATTGAAAAAAAATTAAGCTTAGATAGCACTCTGGACTCAACATCACAGGACTTCATGATCCAAAGAATAAACGGTGACCTCTGATGTGGTAAAATATATAAGATAGTATATACATTTATTTGTCATAAGTAATATAAAAGCATCTAATGAAATGTTGTCGAAACGTATAGGGAAGTTACTTAAAAGTAATATACGCATTATTGCGTCAATGCTGGTAAACGGTGCTCAAGGAGGATCACAAAAATGCAATCGCCTGATAGTTGACGAAGCCCTGATTAAACTTTGGTGCAATAGTAATGGCAAACAAACTCTCCGGAGCCGATGAGGTACTTTTAATCGGTGAGGTACTTTTAAACATAAATTATATAGATCGAGAGAACCTATCTGTAATATTTTACCTAGGACCGTCACGAATTCTTAGCTTAAGTGAGAACCTTTTGTGTACTTACCGGAGAACTATGGACAATGTTTACGCTTTACGAGAGGTATATATATCCAGGCATATACTCTTCTATACGAACAGTAGATTCTCTTTTTATAAAATACATCGAGCTGACGTCGAAGAGTGTCTGGGTATCTTAAAAACATCCTATACGTCAATCACATACAAGAGAAAAAGAAATCTCTGATTAGCCATGGATGGGAAGTAGGAAAAGGTTTGAAGGTGCTGACTATTTATGAGGCTTAGGGCTCGACTAGCGAGACTGTCGCAGTCATTAACAGCAAATCTGTCAAGCTGCAGCTAATAATAGTGTTTCACATGCGATCTTAGCAATAACTCGACACAACAACAGCTGCATGAATTAAAGACTTAGACTAATTCGTAATGCGACAGATGCAACGACTAAAAGCGTTGTGGAGTACAATTTAAAAATGATCGTGAAAGACGGAACACAGCAGTTACGACTTCCACTACAGCAATCATGCCCTAATATCTAGATTAAAACTCCAGGTATCACAGCTCACTTTCTGACATCATTGTGTGACTACTTCATTGAGAGAATATACTGACGTCTATACTGCTAGGCTTGTTTACTTTGCATACTTTCACAGTATTATGTCTTATGGCATCTTACTGTGGGGTAAAGTGTGCAGTGTAGATCAAATCTTTATATTACAGAAAAGAGCCATTAGAGCTTTATAAATTGAAGTCACGGGAGTCATTACGGAAAAAATTAAAGAAATAGGTATACTCAGAGTTGCGTCTCAGTATATCTATAATAATATAGTCTTTATAAAAAAAATTACATATGTACAAGCTTCATATTGACATTCATAATCGCTCAACTCGGCGGAGGCATCAATTAATTACGTCTTCGTATCGTCTGACTAAAGTTCAATGATCTTTTGTAGGGCTTAGCGTAATTTTTTTTAATAAAATTCTGAAATTGATACGCGACTTGTCAATAGAATTGTTTAAAAAACGGGCAAAAGCATAACTTATTAGCAAAGGTTATTATAGGGTTGATGATTATATCAATGACAAAGAGGCGTGGAGTTAATTCAAATTCAAATTCAAATTCAAATTCAAATAATTTTATTCAAAATGAGAATACATGATTCATTTTTTAAACGTCAAAAACACTACCACCGGTTCGCTAAAGTTAATGCCTCAGACCTGAGAAGAACCGGCGCAAGAAACTCAGCGGGACTTTTCTTTTTTTTTTTTTTTAAGTAATCAATATTTTTACATTAATTCATTTTGATAATGACACATTTGAAACAGACTGGAGCGAGCATCTCATTCCCAAGGTGTGTTGTCATTTAAAAAATCATTAATTAGGTAATAACCTTTAACACACAAACGTCTTTTCACAATTCTTTTAAATTGTGATATAGAGCATTGTTGGACGTTTTCTGGGATCCTATTGTAAAAGAGTACACACTGCCCCATGAAAGAATTGCGGACTCGTTGCAATCTAGTTATAGGCGCTGTACGTTTAAGCCTATATCTAGTATACATATTATGTGAATCACCGATTTTCTCAAAATCATTAATATTCTTTTTGACGTACATCACATTTACAAAGATATATTGAGATACAACAGTCAATATATTTATTTCTTTAAATTTTTGCCTTAAAGAATCTTTAGGTCCTAGATTATAGATTGCACGAATAGCTCGCTTCTGCAAAACAAAAATTGATTTAATACCGGCTGCATTACCCCACAGTATGATGCCGTAAGACATAATACTATGAAAGTAGCTAAAGTAAACGAGGCGAGCCGTTTCTACGTCAGTTAAGGATCTGATTTTCTTAACTGCAAAAACTGCTGAGCTAAGTCTATTCGCCAATCCCTCAATATGAGCTCCCCACTGTAATTTGGAGTCAATGGTGATACCGAGAAAAAATCGTAGAATCAACAGGATCAACGGCTTCACCATTTAAGAGTACATTGGTTTTCACAATTTTCGTGCAGGGCGTTCTAAAAATAACACATTTAGTTTTCTTACTGTTCAATAGTAAATTATTAGCACTAAACCAGTGTACTACTTTCGAGAGGGCATTGTTTACATCGTCAAATACATTTTGTTGTCTTTTCATCTTAAAAATTAATGAAGTATCATCCGCAAACAATACTATCTCGTGGCTCCTTTCAACTAAATATGGTAAATCATTTATATATATTAAAAACAGGAAAGGACCAAGAATAGACCCCTGTGGGACTCCCATACTGATTAATGACCCAGGGGATCTCTTGCCATTAATCAGTTCTGCAACCAGTTCCGCTCAGGCTAGGCGATACTTGTAATACATTTTGTACTATGTAACATTGTTTTTTTATTTAAATGATGTGCTGAGGAGTTTCTTTCGCCATTTCTTCTCCTCCATGACAAAGCACCTTTCCGAAATGGTAGTAGATAAAAATTGACGTGCATAAGTGTATCTGTGATACCTATATGATTAAATGATTTTTGATTTTGATTTTGATTTTGACTCGCATCATTAAGAAACCGCCACTTAATAGTATCATTTTGCTTTAAAATCAGTATTTTTGTTAGTATATATAAATTTATATATCTTTTCAGTAAAAGATATATAAATTTATATATAACGCTTATCAGCGTTAGTTCTAAGTAATAAAACAATTTTTATTTACAGAGAAAGTATCAATATTCTCAATATGTGCCACGATGACGATGATGATGATGATATTGTGTCACGATAATTACTATTATATTTCGAGAAGAGAAGAAACAACCTAGCGTTCCATGGATTCACCGTGCGGGCGCTGGGCCCCTCGTGTTGTAGGAAGAGGAGCTCCGAGCAGCGCTTAGGACTTGTGACCCAAGTGTAGGTTAAAGGGCCCCTTTAAAATGCATTAACGCTCACCTTCACCCATTAAATTTAAAGTTAAACAAATCTCAATTAATTTTTCACTTGATAAATATCATCAAATCCTATCTTAAATATTATAACTATACTATACCTAATAATAATAAACTTTCAGAGTGAACTTACTCGTTAAGATTTAACTTAATCCACAGATAAAGATCTGATAAAAGAACGTTATGTTTTATAAGTCATGTGTTTACTCAATCAATGTTTTTGTTAATTAAGTCAGTATTTAGATATAATTAGTTAGCTTAGCTTAAATAGCGGTCCGTCACTTTATTTGTGTTAATCTGAATCTGAAAAGACTATACCTCAAACCACGATATATTACGCCGTCATATATTAATTAAAACTGAGCTTATTAAAAGCTTAATAAAGATAGTCGGTTCAAGCTGCTTAATATTTGTTATGAAAAAAATCTATAACTAGAATTAAAAATCTTGTTAATATTTAAGCTTCACGCTTTATCCTAATCATAGCTAAATTTTTCTAATGATTCTAAATTGTGACATCTTTTGTACTTAATCATTAATATATTTCAAATGATCACCACATAGTTAAATAAGATTATTCACTTTTTTTTTTTTTTATGTGTTGCATTACGTGTTGAGTGGCGGAACTCAACGCCGCGCTTTGCCTTAGATGCCAGAGCGAAGAAAATGGAAATAGAAATATCCATCTTCCTCGACTGGGAATCGAACCCAGTAACCGTCGCGTTACAGGCAGACGTTGTGCCTCTGCGCCACGACGGTCCTCAATACACTTATTTAATTGTATATTTTATAATTGTATTAAACATATTAAAACTTCCCTAGAACTAGTTTCTAGGGGAACTCTAATATCACGCGCTCATGTCAATATAATCAAGTTTTACTCTTACATACAAATTGTCATGTCTATAGATTTCAGCGTCGTGTATATAAAAATAATAAAAGGCGAAAGCATTGTGATCTGTGAATAATATTTCCTCAAAGCTGTAAATTAAAGGCGGAAAAGATTATAAAAAAGCATAAAAAATCTTTTTTGAATAATACATTTTCCTTAGTTACTAGGAGCGTAATACAACATACAAAAATATTTGTGTGTATAGACATTTGCAGAATATTTCAAGTTTTTGATTTAAGAGCCACATATTTTGTATTTGATTTTGAGATAGATATAAGAAGGTAATAAATATTTCATCACTTTTAAAAATAAATATAATAAATAAAAAATAAGAATTTTCATAAAATACAGTTTATAATTAAACTCATCTACACCAGTTTATATAGCACTTAGTGTGCTATCTAAACTGGTGTATCACCACTTCAAACAATTATGCACAATCAATTAAACACACATAAAACGCCACGATGACTTCATCGTGATACAATACTAAAGTCATCATGGCACGTATTGAGAATATTGGTAATTTATTGACGAGACATGTCAACTTGACATATATGATTTGATTTTAAAGAAATGTTAAAAATGAAACTCGGGGTGAGTTTCATTCACTTTCCAGAATTTTAGTGCTTCCTTAATAATCTTTATTCGAGGACATTTTTAATGCCAGAAATAATTACGAAATTAATTCTTTTCCTATAAATAAAATTATTTAAGTGTCTACAATATCAGTAATTTTCTTGATATTGCTTAAATATATTTTTTACAAATTTGTGCAAACTATTCCGATAACAACTAGTGACAGTAGTTGAATGCAGACAGCGTGTTAAGGGCTATTATTTGGGTTGTGTTGTACTGTGTCACGAACATTTGCGTCGGTTGTGTAGCACTTAATAACTCAGTTTCAAACTACGCTAAGGCAGAGTAAGACAACTATCATATTTGCATAGGCAATAAATTTATCCAAGGAATAACTTAATTTTACAATATTATATAATTTTACCACAGTTCCGATTCTCGCTTCTTTTATAATATCTAATACATATATGTAATTAGCTGCAGGTCCAAAACGTGTATATAACTTTAGCTTTAGCATCATTAAACATAGCATGGTGGTTAAAGAAAAACTAATGTGAAAACACTTTGGCCGAACTCGAAACATTGCTAAGTAATTGTTAAATAATTACTATGATTTAATTGGATTGTAATGATAATGCTTTCTTAAAAAAGTGTTTAACGACTTGGTTTATTTACATTAAAAGATACTCTATAAAGACGATACATTACCAAGAGTTTTTATAAATCGATAGAACAGTCTCATGACGACATTAATCAGCATTTTGTGCATCTAGAATAGAATTTGAAATAGTTCAAACAGTTGTAAAATTAAATATTAAACTATGCTGGTAAATGATGACTAAATGAATCGAAACTTTCTCGTTATTTAAATTATAAATGATGGCTTGTAAATAATGACATTTTCATAATTCTACAACGGTTTTTGGATCATGTTTTGTCGTATATGTAAGAGTAAGTAGACGTTTTATTTACAGATATATGAAAATGTGTAATCAATGTAAATAATGTTTTTTCCTTAAATTTTATTATAAACGTTTATTTTGTTATTAACAGTTATTGTTAGACATTACATACCTTAATTAGATTGAAAAGACAATTTTTTCAATAACAAAATACTTCTATGTCAATCGTAATCATGAAATATATGTTGTATATCAGGTTACAAGAGGCCTTAGCCAAAAACCAAACGCTCTGTATCTATTCCATAAAGCGCTTCAGCGATAAAAATTATAGATATCGCTAACTTGGTAGCCAACAACACATGTCAACATCAAACGCTTCATCTACAGTGTCAATAGAAGACATCGATGATATTGTTTGTTATTTGCGTTTTTTAAAACTTCAAGTGAAGACTGTCATATATTTCAATGTTGCATGTGTAAAAATTTAATGTTTAGTAATTTGATTAAAACAGATTGAAAAAAATACACTTCTCAAACAAATATTAATAGAAATAGAAAATATAAATTTAAGTATATGTTAAAAAACGTAGATAATAGTAAAGTAAAATAATTAAAATTATTAAACGATGTATTCAAAAATATTAATGTTGAAAAATAATACGAAAATAATATAATTGCGTAATATAATCGTAAAATTTATTACGTAATTATTATAAAATAATCGATTTACTTATTAACTTGCTTATTTACTTATAAATTAGTAATCATTAGGGTGAAAAACTCTATTTCGATAATTTTTTTGCATTTTCTGCAGGGTTTCGTACTTCGATAGGTGAGCGTTGACAATTAACACTGACAGTTTCAAGCGATTGTCAAAATGAGCAATATGGCTACCAATTAGCGATTGACACTGTAGAGACGATTATATATCTATTTCCACTCGATCACTTTGTTGACGTTTTGTTTCTGGCTACCATTTTTCTTTTCGTTGGCTTAAGTCACGTGATTTATCGTTAACTCCATTCATATTGTTAGCATAAGCAATTGTCAAATTGCATCTTGGCTAAGGCCTAAGGTTATTTCCCTGAACACAAACCGATTATTGAAATATTTTTAACTTAATTCTCTATGAAAATCGGAAGAGTGTTAAGACACTCTATTGCACTTTCCTATTTTGAGATATTGTGTGTCGAGTGGGTGGCCAAAGCTCCTCCTCCGATCCATAACGAGATTGCTCTATCCACTTTGTTACATAATATGTAATAAACACTTAATTTACGGAAAGTAATCAACACTTAATTTATCTTTAATAATGCTACACTAATACACACACACACACACACAATACAAACACACACACGATAATACTATGCGATAGTAAATACTCTCCTTAAATAAATCTATTATAATTATATTAAGTAAGGTTTATAGAAATTGTATTAAAAGCAGTGAAATTATTGTCTTTTCTTACATACTTATTTCTACAAATAGTATATATGTAGTTCAATACTAGTAACTTAAAGGATTGGTGTCATAATATCATTTCATGTATATAAAAACATAACATAAACTGAAATAAATATATTTTTTATTTATTTAATAATAAAGAAATGCACTTTTAGTGTAAACATTTATGTTTACACTCAAAGTGCTTTTCTTTATTTTCAAATTGTTAAATATGAGGCGGTAGGATCACATTACATACATTGTTAAAATAATTAATTACTACATTAATGATTTTGTAAGATAACCTCCAAATGACAACCTCATGTGACCATTACATATAGCAGTTATGTTAAATTAACGATGTTCGCATGAAAGTTGTGCCTACAAAAAGTAACATCTACGATACAAAACAACTTTGTTGCTTACTACGTATTGCTAAGTACTGAAAAATAATTCATGTTACCTTACTTTGACATAAAAAAATGTTTTAAATTCTTTTTATAATGTTACTTTAAAAAATTACATTTTGGTATTGTTTTAATAATTAAAAACGTTACATTTGAGAAAATTAAATATATCGTATACTTTTTAAATGTAATTGACAATACTGACACTTAGTTATTTATACCATATATTGTTATCTTCGCTCGAAACGCCATAATTAAAGAGAAGAAGAAGAAGAAGTATTGTTATCTTAAACATTACTTACATTACTGTTAATACAAAGAATGTATAATTAATATTAATCAAAGAATTAATCTTTACAATAGTTTTTGATATTATGTATATTGTTACTTATAACTAAGGCTATAGCATAAATTTATATATATATATAAAATTAAATTATACTGTAAAGTGGAGGTCATTTTATTTTAAAATGAAATTCCAGCTAATAAATGAAAATTTAATATATCATTGTGTTTTTAAACATAATTGACTCAAGAAAAACTTGATCCGTTCCCTTTTTAAAGTAAACTAAACGTTCATGTCATAAATATTTATTATTTTACTGTTATTACATAGTAATATGTAGAAATAATATTAATAGTGAAAAAATTAGCATAAGTTTTTTTCTTACTAGGAAATCTCAGCGTAAACAATCTGCTTGTAAATGTTTAGATATTAAAATATTTTTTTTTATTTTCACTTTCTATAAAGCACTTCACAAGCCCGCATAAATTGCCTTTTTTCATTTCAATCGAGTAGTATTATCGATTTTTTCTTTGATTTTACTACTGGAGATATCACCAACCAGTTACCAAAGGTTTTTGCACTTAACATTAAATGTTGATTAATGTGACTCTTATTAAGAAAATTATTTAGGATGTAATATATATACGTAGTTATTTTTATATTAAATTGAAAAACTAATCGTAAATTGACTGCGATTTGTAAAGATTTTTTAAATTTTTTTTTTTTATAAATTTAAATAAATCTTCAATCTTTCTAATTCTAGGTGTTCTGACACAGTACTTTAAGATATCTATCTATCTGTTCTTTTTTTAGAGTTTTAAGAAGGGTACACTTTAATATGTTCTATTTTAACATGAATGCGTACAAAAGATGGTTACACACTACAGTTGCACGAAAACTCAAAATTGTACGTACATTTAATACGTATTTATCTATTTAATTGTATATGAATATTGCTGCCAAAATAAATTCGATTAGTTAAAGAGAAATAATCTTTTTAAATTTACACTTGTGCTTAGATAAATAAAATATCAAATATCTTAAATAATTTATTAGTAGAAATACTAAAAAAATAAAGATTTCATTTTGCAAGTAACAAGTGAGTTGGTTGAAATTACTTAATTAGCAATTAAATTACCAAGAAGGGAGGTTGCATAAAGTCCTCTTTTATAAAAGGAAATCGTTTAGAAAAATTAAAAGCTCACTTTATACAATAAGCTTTCGCAAACGGGTTATTTTGTTTTAATCAGTACTTAAGTTTTTTCGTTGATTAAAAAGGAAAGTATTTTGCTAGGACTTTCAAACAATTATTTTTAGCCTACATTTCATGGAATGGATATATTTAATCGTATTAATTTACAATATTATGTCGCAAAATGTTACATTTTTATAATTTGTTATAGTTTTTGCACATATACATATACGTAACAAGAATTCTAAATAACTGCTTTCCCGTGTGGCACGCTGACAATGTTTGTAAAATATCTAAATATAGTTGCATTCCTGAGTCCCAAGATGTCTTTCATTTTAAAGCATTTAGGTGCTACTTACGTTATAATGTATTTAAAGTTATATAAAATAGTTTTAATTAAAAAATTGTGTAAATAATTCGTTTATGATTATATACTTAGTAAAGTTTAAAATTACTGAACATTATGTCGCTTTCGGCCTACAGTAATTCTGTCTCGGCTTTTACCTTGTGGTCCCTGTGGTCTGTAATATCTCCCAATAGCAAATAGTAATAAGATGTCACTGTATTTAAAATAATTATGGCTTTATAGATGCACAGATGAGTTCTAGAATATCATCGATAAACTGGCGTAGTCGGCTTACAGAAAGGGAAATGTTTCAGCCTCGTTTCGAAGGAGCATACTGTGTTTTTGTTTTACAGCTATTGACATCATATTATGTACAGTCTATTATTTTATCTTTTTATGTCAAAATAAGTGTTCCCTAATGTTTCGTCTCTTGCTCTCAAAGACCATGGATAATGTAAGCTTCTTAAAAGGAGAATATTAAGCGCGATGCACTGTACATATTACATACATCACAGAGATTTATATTATGAGCAAACTATTAGATATATTTAGATATATTACTTGCCATCCCAGTATCAAGCACAATACTTAAACTCATCTGTACGTAACTAATTGCGTGCTGTAAAATTTATTGTTGGGATAAATTATATTCCTTGGAAACAGTGAGATTTATAAAATATAAACTATTATAGACACGAGGGTGGTGATTTCTTATAGTGAAGGTCAAAAACACAATATATTAATCTCAAATATACTATAAGGGAAGAGTGAAGTTGCATATGATTAGGTTTATTTTGTGTTAAACACTGAGATGCTTATGAAATAAGTAAGAAGAGAAGAAACAACTTAGCGTTCCATGGATTCACCGTGCGGGTGCCGGGCCCATCGTATTGTAGGAAAAGGAGCTTCGAGTAGCGCTTGGGACTTGCGACTCAAGTGTAGGTTTAAAGGGCCCCTTTAAAATGCATTACATGCACATTTACTGTCTGAGCTCCTCCCACTAATGATTAAACAGAAATAGTCTATTTAAATATCATAATACAGTTTAAAATTTTTTGTCATTATAAATAATAATATGGATTAGTAGTAATGTTACAAATAATTTATGTTATGTAAACGAATAGTAGCAAATAAAAAAAGTAGTTACGTTGTTTCCATGAATGAGGTATAGGAAATCAATATTTGACGGAGTCATCGAGAAATAACTGTTGCTTTGTTATAGTAACCGTTTTCTATGGTATTATGGTAGTAGCGTATAAAGTATGATTTAGCAACAGAGTATTTTTAAAATACACGAAATCACTGTAATAAACTTTTCCTATGCTACATTTCTCATTTGGTAAATTTTATGCAATAAATAAGTCGTACAATTTATTACTTACATATTAATTTTTTGTAAGCAAAACAATTTTATCAATATGAGTAATTAATTCTTTGCCCAATCGTCTCCAAGAAAGCAGTATTTTAGTCAATTCGTACAACTTTATGATTTTTGGTACTTAGGAGTGATATCATTATATTTTTATAATACAAACTCGTTTGTAGGACATTGCGTATCATACTGGGTGTTTTACCCAGTATGATACGCAATGTCCTATGAATTTTAAAATTTTCGCCACTAGCGGACATTATTATATAACATAAGAATAATGTGTTTCGGATTGTTGTTGTAGATGTCCAGTATTGTACGAACAATATAAAACAATGACATTAAAAACTAAATTTTTACCGTCAGTCGAGATTACAAATGATTATATTGTTGGTAAGTAAAAATAATAATTTTAATCATCAGGATTTTCATAATATAATTGCGGTAATTTTCGTAAAAATAGTTGGCTTCCTTTGTAGTCTTAACGTTGTGAAATTCTTTTATTGAGTCAAGTTATTTCTCCACATTTTTGGTCTGTATTAATATTATTATATTTAGTCTAGAAAATGATTTATTGCTGGATGTTTTGATGCAAGACAATATATCAGGTCAAACCAATTAATGCCAATTTCACTTTACCACTGAGGCAGCACAATCCTAATGTTTCTCTCTGGAAAATTACAATTAGTTTCAATACATTCAAAGAGCATTCATTGGCTCAGTATGAACTGAATCGTACTAGCTGTAATGAGTGTTGCCATCGTGTCGCAAAGCTGCTCTATATAAACGAATGTAAATACTTGGTAAAACTCTTTTATTTGTTGTTAGTTGTATATAGATATAATTGTTCAACGATTATTAATCAAGTCCTTTGACGGCCTTCCTCACTGTGCTAGTATGGTGAGTAAAGAAGAAGACAGAAGACCAAAGTCATATTAAATAATACATACCAACCCGATGATTCCATACAATTTTGTTATCTTATAATAATTGAAACAGATCAATTAAATTTTTTTGCGACACCCTTTGACTTGAACACCAAATTAACCGTTTTACTGATTTTAAATCAACATTTCTTATGATGAGAAATATGTTTTGATTTAAAATATTGAAATATTTTAAATTCAACTCAACCCTTAAGAGATCGAGCCCATGACTGCAGTGATTAGAATCAGACACAGTTCTCTCGCGCCTCGATAATCTCAATATTAATAAATATTAATTTAGTTTATGTTACCTCACATGAATAGACGGAACGGACTGGTCAGTATAGATTTATATGCAATTACATAAAATCTCTTTATAAATATCCTCGAAACACGTGGCCCGCGTGTTTTTCGATTTTAATTGTCAATAAAACTAACCGAAGTGGTTTCTAATAATACATATATTGAAAAAATAATATAAAAAAATAATAATAATATATTTTGATAACTTCAGTTTTTAATAAAATTTTATATTTAAAACTCTTATATATAGAACTTTAGAAAAATATTGCAATATTTTAGAGGTTGCTTAGAATATCATACAATAATAGATTGCAGTTAAATTTTATCGAATGTAAAATGTTGTTGAATTTGAATAACATATAAAAATACATACATATCTTCACGCTCTATCCCTAGCGGGGTAGTCAGAGAGAACAGAGTGTTAAACGCTGCGGTTCCTGCATACCTCTTTAGACTCGTCTTAGCCTCTTGATGCAATATATCTAAATATGTACTGTTAGCGGAATTTCGAGAGTGTTGGAATTTCGAGTGTGCAAGCCCTCTGCACATGGGAATTTCGAGTAGCCAAGCCATCTCACACATGCTTGCTTGCATGTACGAGTATCGACACCCACCGCCACCGGTTTCAATATTATAAAAGCGGGCAAGTCGGTCCTGTCCGTCTTCTTTCTTCGGGTTGGTTTTTGTGTGTAAGGGTGGTTGGCGTTGATACTGTGAGTCTGTTCCATTTTGTTATTCTTTGGTTATTGTTTAACTTCATGTAGATAAAATTAGCGATTGTTTAATTGATTGTCATTGTAACTTTGAATAGATTATAAAGAAATATTGTTTACTTAGGCCAGTTTTGTAATAAATTGATTGTAATCTGTTGTAAAGTATTTCTTATTTTATGTGTATCACTTCTGATTCCTAGTACGTATATCAAACGGTAGCAATTATTTTGATTTTGGTTTATATCATAAAAAAAAGTAAAAGAGAAGGGCATATCTATAGAGCTTGAAAAGAACAGACAATTTTTTCTTTGTTTCTTTTTTTTTTTTAGCTTCACGCTTTATTCCGCACATGGCAGGGTAGGCAGAGGGGACTGCAGGGACCGTGGGAACCTAGTGTTAAGACACTCCGTTGCTTAGTCCCTGCTTTCTACGTCCCCGCTTTCTTTATTTAAGCTGTCTTTAAAGTCTGAAGAATTTAGAAATTTAAAAATTACATTTAATAATAGTTTACAGCTGGCCTAGAATATTACATACATAAAATTTTATTGAAAACAAATACATATTCTATTATTGAATTTTACATACCTCACACGAAGCAAATGCTTGTATAAATATACAATTTTCAAAAAAAGCACAATTTGGACTTTGAAAGCGAAAGTAAAATAAAAAAAAATATTGGGTCAAGGACAATCGGAATCTCGATCGGAAAGCTCATTTAGCTTTTCCATTGTATCATGTGCTAGTGGCTAACATGTGTAGAATGGAAAACGACTTCCAATCTAACATATATATTTAATTTTTGCTTTCACTATTGTTTAATTATTGTAAGAAATATTTTGTATAAGATTTTTGTTTAAATACTGCTAGAATTTATTATTCCGCCCACGTTTCATCTATCTATATAAAAACCTTCAATCATCAATCAATCTATATTTTGCTTTGCTTGACCAATAATAATTTGTTTGATTCTTCAACCTTTCTTTTGCATGTTTTCCTAAGAATCTTATCGTAAGATAACAAGATAAATGAAACTAATTAAAATTTAATGATTAGCGTTATGATGCACTTCACGAGCTGTGGATCTTATCTTTTTTTTTTCTTGATTGAGTGATTATGTTATTTTAAAAGGTAAATCTTTGTTTAAAATTCGTAAATTCCTTGTTAAGATGTTTTATTATATAGTAATAACAAAAAATGGCAAACAAAGTCTAACTGGTTCTATTTCTGTAGGACAAAATATTAAGCACAAAATTCTTTAGATACCTTTTTTTGAAAGTTTTTAGCGTCGGAATTTATTTTAGTAACAGTCCTCTCAAGATAACAGTTAATGTAGGAACTTTTAGCTTTTCGTGGCTATGCGGACGATATTACAAAATTCTCACTGATATTTATGTCGATATACAATCCTTAAGATGATTTTGAAGTCGATTCTAAAAATTGTAATAACAGTTCATTTTCCAGATTAACTATTTGGGAAATTTTATATATTTATCATAACGTTATTTACACAAAAAATACTTCTGTCGTATAATGGCTACCCTACGTGCCTATTTAAACTAAATGCATACCTATTACATAAATATCTAGTACGCTGAATTACTCACAAGATAAAAACAGTAATGCTCGAAAAATACTAACATTGTTGTGAAAAAGCGTGGGGCGGTTTGTGCCGTATTTTTCGTATATTAAGCAACAGAAACTACGCTGTGCATATTAATAGAAATTGAGTATGAAGGGTAAGGTAAAAAGAAATGACCAACTCAATAGTAAAATATGACTATATTCGTATTCCGGTACCAAACCGGACGGGATTAGGACCCACGACCAGACCATAAAATCACTACAGACCCGCACCTTAGACCGATCGGCCAACTAGGCTCATACAGTAATAGGATATACTGACAAAATACGGTCTCTCAGTCCAAGGAGAGTTACTCAGATACAAGTGAAAGTAATAAAAGCGTATTAAAAATAAACACAGTTTAATGTTGAAGTTCAAAAGTAACTGCCATAGAAGATTTTCATGTAGGTGAGTGTAGCTACAATCATACCACTTACGTCGTCGCCATTATGTGGCTATTGATTTTTAAATAAAAATTGTTCGTGATGAATATTGATTTTGTGTTTCTATTTACCAGTAATAAAGATTTACATAAATATAGTTATAAATAACAATATTGCAAAAAATATTATCGCTTACTAACTATATAAAAATAGTTCTTTGCGTTGTGGGCATAACTAGATATTAACTGTAGTAAAATAAGAATGAAATTCACGTATTTTTATTTCTTACAACATTTCTATGACTATAACTCTAAATAAACTATGCTTAGACACAAATATTAACGTTTTAGTGTGAATTTTTAATAATTAAAATCTCTAAAACCTAAAACCTAATATAGAGTATTAGGTTAAAACTTAATTTCTGACAAATTTTGATGATTTTAACGATACACTACTATACTTTTTATAATATTTTGAACTTTAAAATAGCAATTACTTAACTTTTTATTTATTATTTAAGATATTTTAAATATTATGAGGACCGTCGTGGCTCTCCACTCAAAACGAATTGCCTCGAAAAAGGTGGAAAGCGAGGACAGAGAAGGCAGGGACTAAGCAACGGAGTGTCTTAACACTAGGCTCTTATGGATCCTGCAGTTTACTCTGCCTACCCTGCTATGTGCGGGATAAATGCGTGAAGCTAAAAAAAAAAAAGAAATTTATTAATTTCTATGAGAATTGATAACACATTTAAGTTTTAATCTTTTTTATATGAAAATATAAATTTTGTGAAATAAGCAGCGTTACGTTGCTTTCTGCCTATAGCAAAGCAGACGGATGGGACTTTAAAATACCATTTCTCACTTCTATTCCGACCAATCTTCCAATTGATGCAGTGGCCGAAATCAACGCACTACTTTATCTTCTTACTAGAACAAAGAGTTTTATTAATTCATTACTTTCATTACAATCGGACTGTGTACCGCTAAGCCACAAGGACGTATGGGTCGATCTAAGCAAGACTGTAATTTTGAGGCATTAAAGGTATTTAATGGTTTAAGTAACGTCTATAATATTCTGGAAGATAAATAGCGGCTTATATTAAGTTAAGTTTGTTCGAGTAGAGTGTGCATATTTACTAAAGTACTTAAGAAGTTTTATTTTTCTATTACATTTAACAATAATACTACTAGACTACTAGATGAAGTTAAGAAAACAAAATATTTTAGTTTAGTGGGAAAATATAATTACTCTTGTTGTTCAATGTTACTAAATTGTAGTGCAGCGAAGTAATTTTAACTTCAGCTATTCTAACTCTATTAATTAGCTCTGCCCAAGTAGAGGAACATAATTTATGCAGTTCTATTTTTTTTATTTGGCAATTTTCAACACTAACGAAAGAGAAATATAATTTTTAGAGTTCCATAGCTTCTTTAAAAAACATTTGAATGCGCAAATAGTTGTCAAATTAAGATATTATGAGAATTGATCAAATGTTTGTCAGACAAATGTTATAATTCTTTGTATTTAATTTTATATTCAATAATTTACTATCGAATATAGAAGATGTAATATAAAATATTTCTATTTCCTGTAGCCTATCTTCATTTGAGTTAGAAGCTTAAAATCTCAAATTTGATAAAAATATCAAAGTTATTATAAGTAATGACACTTATTATACCAACATATGACATTAAACATATGAAAATAAACATATTTCTAAAGATAAAGTCACTATTCAATATGAACGTACATTCTTATATCTGTCTATTTTACTGTCCATCTGGCTTCATCATTCAGATCATTCAGAGGAAGATGTAGATCATTCATTTTATAAAAAAAAAATATTAATGTAAAACATACATCACGCTAAATACGCCATAATCTCATCGACATACCTGAGCACTGGAGTCAGGCAAGGTGGAGCCATGTCGCCTAGTCTGTTTAATGTGTACGTGGATGCATTAAGTGAGAAGCTATTGGCAACGAAGGTCGGTTGTCATATAAACAATACCTGCATCAATCACATTGCGTACGCAGATGATATGGTGTTACTAGCGCCCAGCATCAGAGCCTTAAGAATGCTTATAGGAGAATGAGAGAACTAGTCTCCTAGTATTTAAATATAGAAATAGGCCGGATACAATTCCGCAAGATCGGCTTAATGCAAAGGTTATTGAAATGGAGTAATCTATAAAATATCTGAGACATATAATAAGGGACGACCTCTCAGACGTCGATGATATCAACAGGCCAATGAGAGCGATAACCATACGTGCGAACATGATATCACGACGGTTCAGACTATGCACCGATGAGGTGAAATGTATATATACACACAAAGTGCTATTTACGCTATGCGTGTGGAGTATAACAACGCATTCCGATTACTGTTCGGACTACCATGATCCTGTACCGCATCGGAAATGTTCACCGAATAGAGAGTACACGGTTTCTGGGCACTGATGCTAGTAAGAATTGCGAGCACCTGGAAGAGATATACTCAAAACAACAAATCGTTAGTTAAGGCATGTTCGAACTTCTATGCAGGATATTTGTTAGCATTGGTCCAGAATACACATAAATTGTCAAGGAGTGTGTTTACTGTTATGTTTACTGTGTGATAAAAATATTTTAAGTTAAGTTTGTTTTACTTTTTTTTTAGATCTTATTTACTGATTTGAATTGTAGTAGTGTTATTAAATAAGTGTTTGTAAAATTGGAACATTGTTCTGGAAATAAAGCGATTATTTATTTATTTATTTATTTATTTAAAAAACTTTACGTTAAGGGGTTAAATTTTCAAAAAAGTCTTTTTAATTTTATTTTCATAACGGACATCTATTTAATAATTCACGCAGAAAATTTCAAATCGCTTTGGTGAATATTTTTTAAACTATACGTAAATTTTAAAATACCTTTCAGGGCGTTTGGAAGCATAGGCCGTAGCGATCTTGTCTAAAAAAATGGTAAAAACCGAAGTAATAAGCAAAATGCTTCTTCCTTCAAGTAATTACTAGGCTTGACATTACACTATTGTAAATGATTCCTTCTAATGTATTTAGATAGGTAAAGCATTAGTGTGCTATTATCTTTAGCCGGAAAGGAAATTTTAATATGAACTCTCCCTAAACTGGAAAATATTTTAGCTTGCTTTTCTCAAAATCATGTTTTCAAAGTCGGTGACAAGCATTACTCAAAACTGGCTAAACTAGATAATTTTAAGAATTCTTTAGTTTAACCGACTAAACCAGTTAATCTAAATAATTCTAGAAATTTCGCTTTTTTTTTCGCCCTTTTTACTTTATATAACCCCTTGACGTCATATTTCTAATTTCATAAAGTTTAGCTGGAAATTATAGTTTTTTATAAGACGTTCTTCAGATTTTGAATTTTCACATGTCAACGTCAAATTGGTTGCTCCAATGTGTTTGATGTGTGTGTGCAATCAAAAAAATAGATCTAAAAATTGTAAAAATCATAGGTTTACAATTTATTAGGTACTACTAATTAGTTTTTACACATACCTGCACCTACATCCTCTGCAGTAAACTATGTAATGCACAGACAACAAATACACATCTTTTAAATATTTTCTTTCTTATCATATATTGTAAAAAATATAAACATTTCATAATATTAATGACCCTTAAAAATTCAAAAGCGATACTTTTTCAGCTTTACGCTTTTTTCTGTATAATTTTTTTTCGGCTGCATTCGTGAAAGCCGATAGTTATTCGTAAATAATCTTGGGTAAGAAACAGCAAGTAAAGTAACAGTATTTTTCTAAAAACAAGTACGTAGACACTAATGTTATATATATATATATATATATATATATATATATATATATATATATATATATATATATATATATATATATATATATATATATATATATATATATATATATATGTATATATATATATATATATATATATATATATATATATATATATATATATATATATATATATATATATATGTATATATATATATATATATATATATATATATATATATATATATATATATATATATATATATATATATATATATATATATATATACACGCTCCGCCTTTGTAAGAGTAAATCGGCAGCTGTAATTACTATAGGAACTTTAACAATACATTTACTTATTTATTAAACAAGCGCGTATGTAGAAAAGAATACGTATATCCAATAAAATACGTATAGAAATATATTCACTGTAATACTACCATTAAAGTTATACACAAACAATGGAAAGTGGATTTCATTGAAAACAAGATCATTTTAACACTATTAAGTACATATTTTAAAATAAAGACGACGTAATTTGCTCAAGAACTTTTTATTGTTTGTTTATTGAACTTATTATTGTAGGTTTTATAATTTTTTTTATAATTCTTTACTATTTTTTTCCTTAAACATCCCATTTCTCTTCCCGCACATGGCAGGGTAGGCAGAGGGAACTGCAGGGACCGTGGGAACCTAGTGTTAAGGCACTCCGTTGCTTAGTCCCGGTTTTCTCTGTCCCCACCTTCCGCCTTTTTCGAGGCATTGCGTGTTGAGTGGCGGAACTCAACGCCGCGCTTTGCCTAGTTTACCAGAGCGAAGAAAATGGAAATAAAAAAATCCATCTTCCTCGAGTGGGAATCGAACCCAGAAACCGTCGCGTTTACAGGCAGACGCTTATACCTCTGCGCCACAACGATCCTCATTTATTGAACCTTAAAAATATATTTTCCAGATGATTTACAATTAAATATAAATTTATACAGATCTAAATTAATATTTACAATGATCAATTTCATTAAATTTTATTGACTGAGCTTATTGAAAGCTCTAGTTAATGGAATTAGGAGTTCAAAAGATTACCCGCTTATTTAATTATGTATTTTATAAATGTGTTGGTTATGTACAACCTACGTACTAGTTCTAAGGGAATTCTAATATAACGCGCGCGAGTCAACATGATCAAGATAGGGCGTATTTCTTTTACATACAGATTGTTATGTCTATACATTTCAGCACAGTGACTTAATAAAAGGTAAAAACATTGTGATCTGTGAATGTTATGTCTTCAATGCTGTAAATTAAAGAATGAAAAAGGTATAAAAATGCGTGAAAACGTTCTGTAATATTACATTTTCCTCGGTTACTAGGAACGAGATAACACATAAAATGTTTACGGGTATATAGACATTTGCTAAATATTCAAAGGTTTATTCTTCATTTCTGTTTTAAGAGCTACATATTATGTATTTTATTCTGAGATACATATAATGTTTACTTTTTTAATATCTTTGAAAATGTTACTTTTTCCATTAAAGTTGAAAACAACTATAAACAAAGAAAAAGAGCAGGTTTGAAGGTCCTAAATAGTTATGACGATGATGATGATGTTAGCGAGACTAGTAGTCGTTAACAGCATCGGTCAAGCTGCAGCTACATTTTTTTTGTAGTTGTAGAGTGTCGATGAAGACGAATGTAGTACACGCCAATCCAAAACAAACCTATTCACTCTACTCTTAAAGGCTTCAGGGTTAAATTTGTCAGGAAAAATAGACGCAGGCAGACGTTCCAAATCATGGCGACTCTCACCAAAAACAAGCTGCTAAAATGTTTAGTTTGACATTTGAGTATGTGGGCCATGTATAGATGAAATTTTTACCTGTGTACTAGTCTGATAATATAATTATTTGGTCTCATTCATTCTTTCCTTGATGTTTTAGTTATAAAAAATCCCAATGGCACAGTAGGCCACACAGTGTATAGGAAACCCACTCACACTAACAGATATCTCAATGGTGAATCTCACCATCACCCTACACAGTTATCTACCATTGGCAAATCTTTGTTTCAGAGAGCCCATCACCTCTGCGGCGCTGAACACCTAGGGGAGGAGCTTCGACTGGTGAAAGATGCCCTTCATCAGAAGCTGCCAGTTCCCCGCCAGCGTTGTAAGAAGACCACCAAGCCACCCACAGTAGAGAGACAGCCAGCACTCCTATTAGATGTAAAGGGAGTTACAGACAGGATCGGCAACATCTTAAGAAGAGCTTCAATTAAAACTATTTTTAAGCCTAACAAAAAAGTGAGCCAATTCTTGAGACCAGTTAAATGTAATATTCCTTTGCAGTGTGCAGGTGTATATAAGCTTGATTATGACTGTGGCTTATCTTACATTGGTCAGACAAAGAGAAGCATCGGTGTTAGGGTGAAAGAGCACATCTCAGATATCAAGAATGGGCGTGTATAAAAGTCAGCTGTGTGTGAGCACTCCTTGAACAAGCCTAACCATTACATCAGGTTTGATAAACCTCATATACTCGCTAGGGAAAATAAATATATTCCTAGAATGATCCGCAAGGCTATTGAAATACAGAAACATCCTAATTTCAATAGAGAAGACGGTTGGAAGCTTTCTACCACTTGGGATCCACTTATAAAAATTTAAAAATCCCATACACACCACACCAGAGGGCAAGATACAGTTAGCTCATTCTGCAGGAATCCAGGGCGGTACGCGAGGCAACTCAGGAACCGTTGGCGGTAGTTTGATATAATAATTATATCAAATTACAGACGAATGCCACCTCAGTCTACCCGTGACCACGGACTACTGCAAAGTGTTCGAAACGTCGGGTTTCACAAAAAATGTTAATATACGCCATAAATCCGTTAAAATTGTTTTATTTAAAATGTATAAAAATCGCGAAAATCAAAGAACTTATTACATTTCATAATCTTAAAAATATTATAGAGGTGATCGTGACAGGCCTGTGATTGGCTAAGTTTGCATTGCTTCCTTTTTAGGGTATAGGTTGAACATTTTAAGGCCAAGCGCAGGTAAGTGAGGTGGAAACTTTCCATTGCTATCCAGACGAAAACACTCAGCGAAGAGATTGGCAAATAGACTGACCATGTCTTTAGCGATGTGGATCAAAGTTCCGTCAGGCTCCAGAAAGCTTTGCTTTCTGAGGGAAAGGAAGCTAACTTTTCCCCTATACGGTCAATGTGGTCAAAACGTGCTTTTTTGTCACTTTTTTACAATATTTAGCAGCTGCGTTGTATGTTTTCTTCTTTGACTGGAGATCCAAGGCTTTGTTTTACGAGCGTCAGCTCAAGACAAAAAGGCTTCACGTTTACCTTTTTCAACTAAAAGGAATTCAGCATTAAACCATGGGCGATTGGCCTCAAGGGATACTTCAGTAAATGGAATAAAATACTCCATACCTTGAAAAATCACGCTCGAGATATAAAAGATAACAAAAAAATGGATAGATAAAAAAAACGGACCTGTCTCCAAGGATAAGAGGCGAATAGTGTCTTTAGGGCTGTTGTCAGGAGGCGAGTAACACGACACGAATTTCATAACATAATGATCCGATGACCCGAGTGGTGGAGAAACGGAAACTAAACATCTATCTGGATTAGTTGTCAACGGAAGGTTCAGGCAGTATGCAGTATGGCCCACGATGCCAGGAATATGAGTGGGTTCGTGAAGAAGCTGAGAGAGGCCACAAGATATTGCAAATTTGTATCAAATTCTAGCGTGATCAGTGTCACTACACACTACAGTGTTGTGAATATGAAAAGATGAAAATAATTCTTAAAAGATTTTAAATAGGCTTCTATTATAAAAGCGCAAAGAAGAATACATAATTTCTTTTATCAACAAATTGTTAATTGTAATTATGAACTTAAACCTAAGAACAAAATATAACACACCATAATAAAAATTTTAATTTTTTTTACTATTTTTTACTTATTTTAATTTTCTTTAACTTTTCAAGTGTATTTTTACACTTGAAAAGTTAAGATACTGTAATTTTCTTAAAATGCTCCGCCACCTTAGGTGAAAGCCAAACGTTGAATATGATTGTAACAACAATAAAAGGAAGGTAAATAGATTTCATAAAATTAAGATTGTTTATAACTGAACAGTCATATTTTCCATTAATTAATTTTCTTACAGGGCAAATTTAACATTAAATATAGTACAATATAGATAGTATGTGTATGTCTTTAGCCTATAATATTTATATCAGTGTAACAGAGAAACGAAATTTCCATACCTACTTTATTACATATATTATATGAGATATTAAAAAACGAATACAACATTAAATAAAATACTAATGTTCGCATTCAGTCAATACTAATTATTAAAATGAATAACAAATTATCTAAATTATCAACGTAAAATATTTTTAGTAACAGAAAGCAGTTTCTAAAATGATATTGTATTCGAAACTAATAAAGTTATTAGGTACAGTACCGTCCGCGTTACGCTACACATTTGTATTGTGGATGGTCACCTTTGCTCGGAGTCACCTGCTGTGAATAATTTCCGTACCTGTCACACTGAAGTTGCTTTATAGCGTAGAAAGCTTGGCATTTTACCAATTCTGCACATATACACTCCTACTTATATGAAAATGTTCTAACATTCGAAATGAAGAAAAATTTTGCGACAGATTTTCTTTCTGTTTATTAACAGTAACTTAGTATAAAGTATATTAAAATAATTATAATATCACAGTTTCGAAAACCATATTAATTTCAATTTAGGAAAAAACAAAAGAGATGCTTTTATAAATCAATGAATAATGTTATATGCAACGTTAAATTAAATAAAAAAATGGTTGCCTGTAAAGTGGGTTTTACGGGCGAAAATTTTACGTGACAACGTCTTTTTCTCGGTAGAGTATTTATTGATATGAATAATAATTATAGTATAAATTGCACAAATTTAACTATAGAAAATATATTTTGTTTACTAAAACATTGTACATGTGTCAAGTGATACGCGCGGCGGACCGATCATAGTTCGGTGACAGTTGATACATCGTTACGTTACCATTTTCATATTTGACTCCGAGCCGCACAACCTAATTTAAGACGTTGTCACGTCAAAATTATGTAACGTTTGTTAAACAATTATATAATATATATGCTAAGCCGAGTGACAACAATAAACATGTACTGTAAAACTATCAATAGGTACGCATGACACAGGAATACCTAGTGTGGGTACCACCGGACATTTTATTGTATAATGTTGTTTTTTTGTTAATAAACATTATTTTCATTTTTATTTTTTTTTTTCATTTTTCATATATAAATAATATTTTTCATATATAAATATTTTTTTTCATTTTTCATATGTAAATATATAAAAGAAGCAACAGAAGTTTCTTAGATTTGACAAGACTAAGCTCAAAAATCATAATATTATCAGATGTTGATCTCACAATATCAATAAACTATGATTATGATTTTAACTTGGACATCAGTAATCAGTTTGAAAAATAATACACAAGTGATAGACATAAACCTTTTGTGTTAACAAAAAAAAGTTGCAGCAACCTTGATTTGCAATTCGTTCAAAACGCTACGAACAGTCATCACATAATGAAGTGGACACTTACCTCCGTCTGTTTTGCTTGTTATAAAAAAATGGTTTAAAATGTACAACAAGTACCTTTCTATTACTCTTAGAAATGAGGCTCTGTATTTATAGTTTTATTTAATATGCGGTGGTCTAGTTGTTAATATTAAAACTTAGTAATAGGTAGCTCTATATAATTAACAAGTAGATCCTAGGTTTCCAAAATATATTACAATAATATCAAATTTTAAAATTTTTAATTTTAAAATTAACTTGTGGTCTCATTTATCATTATAATACAAACTGATGTTATAAATTGGGTCGTGAGCCGTGGAAAATACTTATGTAACAATTAACGACTCAAAATCTAATCTGATGCTACTGATTTGCGCTTGTATAAAATGTGGCGTAAATATCTATTGGTTTATCATAGATTCCTTTATAAAATACGAATTTTTTCGAACCCGTTTCAAATTAATAAAATGAACAAAAACGTATTTTACAACATTTTAAAGTAAGACACTCTCACCACTGAGCAATGTGTTCTATATCACGCTGCGTCACGCTTGCACGTTTCGCAAGAGGGCGCGGGTTCGAGTCCCGCTGCGTTTAAAATTTTTTATATGATTTCTTTAAGTAATTTACAATATCAAAACTAAGTAATTACACGACGAGTACGTACTCAAATATTACGCTGGTCTCTGAGTAGCTTTTGTATCACATTTAACTGCACTATAACTATAAACATAACAATATTTATAAATATTATCTTTTATTAAGTATATTTTATTGATTGAACAAACAAATATGGAATAATAAATATATTATTATTTACAAACTCGATAGTAGAATGGATTGATTCAATAAGTGTATAATCAATCATAATCAAAATCGAATTTTCTCTACAAACATGCAACATTGATCGTCGGGGAAAAACCTATTTAACTTTTTTCATTATACTCGAATAAAGTCCACTCGTACGTATAAGCAGTCACAGTTGCTATTAAAATTTTATAAGGGTACAAAATTGAATTAAGTTTCTTTTTGAAGTCCACTTAAAATTGTTAAATTTAATTAATACATTAATGTCATAGTGGCGCCATAGGAATGCATCTAATTGTAACAAGATATGGCAGTTTTACACCATTTGGAGATTATATTAAAATATTTTTTATTTAACCGTTATTGAGATGAAAAGTGTCGCTAAATTCCACTTGAAAAGAATACAGGCGAAAAATATATATACCTGAATGTTGTTTCCTTTGTGCTAACAATGAATAAGGCTAAAAATAGTTAATTTATAGATTGATTCTTGCAATATTGTGGAGGTTGAAGATTGAATGCATGAGCCTCGTATTTTTTTACTTATATCAATTTATAATCTATGAATAGTGCATAGCGTAGCATTGTAATTATGCTTATCTATAAAAGAAACGAAGAATACGATAGTTTAGACGCATATATTTTAAAATAAATTGTAATTTTAATTGAAAATACCTCTTTAGCCCCTTTTATTAACACATTAGGACCAGTCTCTTGCAATATAACTTTTTGTTAATTTGGGCATGTACATTTCTTTATAAAAAGGTCATTAGGTGAGCTCGCCCGTAACTCCGGAAGACGGTTTGGAAACAATAGTTTCAGCAGAACTTCCAAACCTGAGCGAGCTTTGAAAGTAAAGTCGTAAATTAACAATCACATTAGAAACGGCTTTGTTAACAAAGTTTCGTAAGATGATAATACAAGATAAATAATTGGTTTATAGACAATGAATAGAACATGATTTTTAGCAAAATAAGTATTTTTATAATATTTCTGCCAATTACATCTTTTTTCCCGTCTGTCGCCATCTACTATTCGCTGTCATTTTCCTTTACTCCGCTGGTTCTAGTTCACAACCTTGTAACTAATATTTGAAAGAAGGGAAGATTTCTAGCTTCAATATACATGACATACATGCTTATAAGGATTTATTACTATATTAATATTTTTGTACATTTTACCAAAAGATAACCTTTTGTGACTTAATATACAGCGATTACATGAAATTAAAGATACTCGTACAAAAATTAAGTGTCTACTTAAAGTCTATGTTATATATATATATATATATATATATATATATATATATATATATATATATATATATATATATATATATATATATATATATATATATATATATATATATATATATATATATATATATATATATATATATATATATATATATATATATATATATATATATATATATATATATATATATATATATATATATATATATATATATATATATATTTTTATTTACACATTAGGATTAGTCTCTTGCAATATAACATTTTGGGCATGTATATTTCTTTACAAAAAGGTCATTAGGTGAGCTCGCACGTAATTCCGGAAGACGGCTTGGAAACAATAGTTTCAGCAGAACTTCCAAACCAGAGCGAGCTTTGAAAGTAAAGTCGTAAATTAACAATCACATTAGAAACGGCTTTGTTATCAAAGTTTCGTAAGATGATAATACAAGATAAATAATCAGTTTAAAGACAATGAATAGAACATGATTTTTAGCAAAATAAGTATTTTTTATAATATTTCCGCCAATTACATCTTTTTTCCCATCTGTCGCCATCTACTATTCGCTGTCATTTTACTTTACTCGGCTGGTTCTAGTTCACAATCTTGTAACAAATATTTGAAAAAAGGGAAATTTCTAGCTTCAATATACATGACATACATGCTTATAAGGATTTATTACTATATTAATATTTTTGTACATTTTACCAAAAGATAACCTTTTGTGACTTAATATACAGCGATTACATGAAATTAAAGATACTCGTACAAAAATTAAGTGTCTACTTAAAGTCTATGTTATATATATATATATATAATATATATATATATATATATATATATATATATATATATATATATATATATATATATATATATATATATATATATATATATATATATATATATATATATATATATATATATATATATATATATATATATATATATATATATATATATATATATATATATATATATATATATATATATATATATATATATATATATATATATATATATATATCTATATATATATATATATATATATATATATATATATATTATATATATATATATATATATATATATATATATATATATATATATATATATATATATATATATATATATATATATATATATATATATATATATATATATATGGGGCTATAGCAAATGCAGTTTGATTATATTTTCAGAAAATAAGTATTTTGTATTTTTTTAAATAAAATTATAATATTAACAAGTACTAAAGTCGTATTTCGGCTATGCAATAAATATTTAAGATGCCGTCCACTTTCAAATTGTTCTAAGTCTTATACCGGTAATGTCACTTATATATTATACCAAAAATGTTTTTATTGTAACTTTTGTATTTTGATAATAACAATTAAGAAAGAAGTGTACTACTACAATCAACTAATTAAATATTATTGATTACTGTTGGGCAATATTATTAATAACGAACTTAAGTCGTGGCGCAGAGGCGCAACGTCTGCCTGTAACGCGTAACGCGTGTAATAAATAAATAAATACTATAATTACATCTCAAGAAATGTTCAAATCTCGTGATAATAGATATAATATAATTATCTGTCCTTTAAACTAGTTAAAGCTTACACACAATATCGCTTTAGATTCGTTGTCTTAAAGCGCATACTGATTAAGCCGTCATAGCAAATACTTACAGTAATATTCTGAAATTATAGTAACTGTGTTTCGAAATACTGAACAACATAACACAACAATATGTATAACATATTTTGTAACTGTAATGACATTTAGTAGTACAAAACAAGTAGTTAGTAGTGTTGCAACATATTTAAAACGTACGTTTTCAAAAACTACTTGTCATAAAATTAAGAAAAATTTTATATCAGAACATTAAGATCAAAAAGATCTTCTATATGGCATTGCGTACGTTTGTCTCTTCATTATATATAGCTGCTGTGATTTTCTATTATATTAAATGTAATATTAATAATTGTAGTATTGGGTAGTACTAATAATTGTATTACTCTTTTTAAATCAAAACATTGTAATTATTTAAATTTGGACAAGTTTAATAACAAAATACCGTTTTTTTTACTTGCCTCAATTGAAATAATTACAAGTTAGTACTTGGTTTGCGACTTTTACGAGTATTATAATACACTTACATTAAAGTATTTGTTGTTTCGTCTTGTCAACATACTATTAATATTTAAATTGAATAAAATGGTATTAAAATAGTTGTGCTCATATATTTTTCTGCCAATAAATAATATAATATTATATTTTTACACCTGAACTGAAAAAAAAATTGTTCATATATATAATATATAATATATAATATATAATATATAATATATAATATATAATATATAATATATAATATATAATATATAATATATAATATTCTAAAAGACTTTCTTAATAAGAGTCACATTAACAAAAATTTAATGTTAAATGCAGAAACTTTAGTAAGTTCCTGAAATCACGTCACGAAAAGATGATTTTTCTTCCATTTTCTTTGCTCTGACAAAGGCAAGCTAGACTGACTAGGCAAAGCGTGGCATTATGATCCGCCACTCAATACGCATTGCCTTAGAAAAGCTGAAAACTAAACACGGAGTGCTTAACACTCTGTGTGGGTTCAACATATATATAAATCTTAAGTTATTACTAGCCTAACTAATCATTTTTTTACATTTTTTATACTTAACGTGCACATTTCTTTTATTTCGTAAATATCTATTTGCATGTGTGCTACTCTAGCAAAGATCATCACCCTCGTGTCTGAAAAAGTTAGTATTTTAAGTATCATATTGTTTCCAAGGAATATAATTTATTTTAAAAACAAATTTTAATTATTGCACGCAATTAGTCACGTGCAGATGAGTTTAAGTATTGTGCTTGATACCGAGTTGGTGAATAATAATTTACTTGAAATATATTACTAAAGTATTGGTGAATACAAATTGGAAAAGAAAGCTTCATTTTAAATTATATCCATAAAATATCTGTGATGCAATGTACTTAAAATATATTTATCATTTATAATTATTTGTAAAAAAGGCTTCATTCCACTGATTCTGAGAAAGACGGAGAGAAGAAGAGACAGAAAGTTTAAAAAATACATATATATATATATATATATATATATATATATATATATATATATATATATATATATATATATATATATATATATATATATATATATATATATATATATATATATATATATATATATATATATATATATATATATATATATATAATATATATATAAAATTTTGCATACAACAACATATACTACGTCGTCAAAAATTGCATATATAAAAGTCAGCAGGCTAACAGAAAGGAACAGAAATGTACTCTAATTTGTTGATATCGTCTAAGTTGTTGATATCGTTCTTAAATTCATTTGTGTAACAATAAAATCATAACTATTTAAAGTACAGTGACACCTTATTGCTACGGGGGTATTTACGGGAGAGCACATCGACCACAAAATTGGAGTTACTGCAGGTCAAAGGCGACTTCAATTTTTCGGACACTTTAAGCTTTAACTAATACATTCTTTTTATATAGCTCTTCGCTTTATCCCGTTTATAGCAGGCCAGGCAGAGGGAACTGCAGGTACAGTGAAGATTTAGTGTTAAGATACCTCGTACCCCGCATTCCGTCTTTTCGAAGCATTCCGTGTTTAGGTACGTGAAACACAACGCCGCGCTTTGCTTAGTTGTTCTTACGAAGAAAACAGAAATGTAAAATGCATCTTCATCGAGTGGGAATCGGACTCACAAACCGTTGTGTTAACAAGCATGCGCTGCGCCTCTGCACCACGACGGTCGTCTATCATACTTATAAATTATTAATTATTTTTTTTTCAATATCTAAAATCAAATAATTCTGTATAACTTTCAATATACTATCACATAAATAGCACATAAATGCTTTGAAATGAAAGACATTTTGGGACTCCGGAATGTAGTATGTTTAGGAACGTCACAAACATTGTCAGCGTGCCACACGGGGGAACAGTTATTTAGAATTCTGTTTACTAATATATGTGTAGAAAAATATTAAAAATAATTAAAAAATAACATTTTGTGATATAATATCGTTAAATAATATGACTAGCCTAACAAAGAAATGTGGACTAAAAATGATTTCATCTGTTTCCGAAAGCTTATTGTATAAAGAGAGCTTTTATTTTGTTTTAGTGACTTTTATTAATGAATGTGGATTTTGGGCAACCTGTTACTGGAAATATTAACAAGAAGGGATCTTGTTAATATTTCCAGTAACAGAATGCTTAAGACATAAAACGTAAAGTTTAACTATACACCAGTTAGAAACTTAAGGGAAATTAGACAATTATTTTGGAAATCATCATCTGTTTTCTTGAAACAATCAAAAACTACCTAGCTTTATAAATTTAAGTCAAAGGTTGTACCAGAATATAAAGAAGATAAATAAAACTAATAAATGACTACCGTCTTTGTCTCTTATACCTGTTGTGATTTACAATTTAAATGACAATATCTTCATTTAGTAAGATTAGCGTAATTATTAGTACTTTATTTGCAATTTTTCCCACGTAGGCAATTATGGCTTTTTTCTTGCTTCTGAATTTCGTCTTATTGTAAACCTTATATTATAAGTTTATACTCTAGGTTTATACATTGCTTTTGAGCGTCCTACTAATATTTAAATTATTAAAATGGCATTGAAATATTTCTTTATCATATTACTGTATTTTTTTCGTTTTATTTAAAAAATAATTACGTATAGTAATATATATAAAAATATTTACCTATATTAACATGACTCTTATTATGAAAGCTATTTTAGATATAATTAACTATTTAAGTTATAATTAACTTAAATAGCTTTCAAAATAAGAGTCACGCTAACCAAAATTTAATGTTAAATGCAGGGAATTTTGGTTCTCGCACAAGTTCTCGGAGTCACGTAGTTACCAGTTTAAAACTTAGGACATTTTGAAAGTGGACGATATCTTAAATCTTTATAATATAGCTGAAATAAGTAGTTACTTAGTGATTATAAATTTTGTACAAATTTTTAATTTAAAATAAAATTTTATGTATTATGTTTGTAGGATTATATTTCTTTAAGTTACTTATAACAAAATTTTAAAAAATGTTGTTTTAAAGCAAGGTAAAATGAATTTTCCTTCAATATTTAATAATATGTAGTAAGCAACAAAGTTGTATTGTCTCGTAGACGTTACGTTATGTAGACTCTTAACATTTCTTTCATGCGAACACCGTTAATTTGACGTAATTGCTGTATGTTATGTCACAAGAGGTTATCTTTTAGTGTAGTGTACAAGAATATGAATGTAGTAAGTAATTTTTCTAACCATATTTTATGTAATGTGAACCTGCCGGGTAATGCTTATTTCAGATTAAAAAAAAACAAATTTTAGCAAACATTTCAGTGGTATAACATTAAATATGTCTTGAGTCACTTGGATTAAATTGTAACAACTCGATCAACATTTATAAACTGTAAAACGTAATATTTGCTTGTAAAATATTTTTCTAATATTTATATTTAAATGTTTAAAATTTGGAATCAATGCACGCTTTTGCTTCGCGAAAATAAATCAGAATCCTATATAACGCTTACGCCGCTTTATGGCTTGCTAACTGTGGTATAAATGAAAACAATTTATGCCTTTAAAGTATTTAAATTGTATATAGCATTATTTTATTTTTTAATTTAATAATAAATAATTCGGAGGGTAAGTGACAAAAAGTTAATACGGTTTTTTAAGTTGCTCCTAGACTAATTTTTATTTAAATAGTATACATAAAGAATATTTGCAAAAATAATGTGTTAAGTGTTACCAACCTGCCAGCAACAACTCCTATATAAATTTCTCACTATAAACATAAACAGTTTCTTATATTTATTTGTGAGTGCTCTTCACTTCTACATTTACACTATGGAAGCTATTAAGCAGTCAATGCAAGACTTATCACTACAATTTCACTCCAAAATGGCTGAGTTTCAGCAGAACTTAAGCACTTCGCTACCAACGGCAAGTCCAACATCACAAATAGTGACTCAGTTTAGTGCTTTCAGATCTTTTGTGTTGAGTGCACTAGAAGGGCTTCAATTGCAGATTAACATTCTGTCTAAGCAGTATGATCTCCTTGAAATGAGAAGCAGAAAGAAGATTCTACTATTACATGGACTGCCGGAGCAAAAAAGTGAAAATGTCTCTGCTGCTGCTATCAAAGTTTTATCTGAGTGCCTAAAAATGCCTGAGTTAACTATAGATGCTGTCAGTCGCTCTCAACGCTTGGGAAGTACAGCATCCGGGAAGCCAAGGCCAATATTGCTGAAGTTTCAAGACATACGCTTGAAAAATCAAGTCTGGTATGCAAAAACCAGTTTAAAAGATACTGGTTTTACACTATCTGAGTTTCTTACTAAATCCAGACATGAGGTTTTTATGGCGGCTAGAAAACGTCTTGGAATAAACAAATGTTGGACTAAAGATGGCCAAGTTATTGTTATTGGGCCAGATGGTAAGCGCCACAGCATTTCTACGTGCACTGAACTAGATGGTATCATCGCTGCACCTGAGACGCAGGCTCCTGTTAAAGCACCAGGGGCAGGCTTAGTAGTTGGAGAATGCAGATTAAAGTAAGCCTTGCAGACCTCACGTACAAAGAGAGCTGTTAGAAAGTAAACAAAACATTTTTATTTTCTTTTTAATTACTTTTTTATTGTTTTGTTTCTTGTTTCATCTAAATTTCCGACGCGAACTAATGTCATCCAGCTGAATTACTAAATATCTCGATATTTTAACAATAAAATTACAAAATCTCATGTTATTGTTTACATTGTTGACATATTGACTGGTTGACATTTGACATTTTTTGTGTATGGTACGCTTCTGTCACAGATGATACATTTCTTTATTTTGTCTTAAACGTTTCTCTACACGCTTAACATTGTACTGTTTAATTAATATTGTATTTTTTTTTTATTATTATTATTTATTTTTGTTTTGTTAAATTCACATTTTATTTGTTGTTAAACTTAGTTTTATGTTTGGTTTAAGTCTTTTAGAGCTAGCAGAGGGATGATACAAAGTTAGATTTTTTTTTTTTTAATTTTTGCTGCTAATAACATATATATATATATATATATATATTTTTTTTTTTAGGATATTTAAAATTTAATTGCCCTGACTTTTATATATTTATTATAAAATAGTTTATCACTTTTTTATTATTTATTTAATAGAATATATAGAGTTTTTTTTTTTTTTATTATTTATTTATTATTATTATTTTATACATTTATATATGCGTATATAGATCTCTTTATTGTTACTTATAATGAATGATTCGGCTACAAACACTTTGGACGATACTTATTGTCACTCTACGCCATTATCATCTGACATCAGCAACCATAGCACCTCTGACCCACTTAACATTATTTTGGATGAGACTTTTGCAACCTCGGCTAAACATTTCAACGTGGTACATATCAACGCACAAAGTATTCCTGCCCATTATCCTGACCTTTTGGCTTCTTTTGACGTCAAAAACATTCATGCTATCTTAGTCTCCGAAACTTTTCTGAAACCTTCCTTACCATCCACATCCTATGCATTACCTGGCTTCCATCTTATTCGCAATGACCGGACAGGGAAGGGTGGTGGTGGAGTGGCTATTTATTTACGTAGCCATATACCATTTAATATACTAGATAAATCTCCAACGTTATACTCAAATACTTCTGAACATATTTTTATTGAAGTGTTATTTGGTACTTTAAAGTTACTACTTGGTGTATTTTATAGTCCTTCACTCCACATCAATTATTTTGATTCATTTGAGACTTTGTTGGATAAGTATGTACCAAATGCTGATCACACTATCATAATGGGAGATTTTAATACTTGCTTACTCAAAAATGACTGGCGATCTAATCGACTTGAAAATATTGTTAATAGCGCTAACCTTAACCTACTACGCACTAATGCTACCCACTATTTTCCCAATGCAACTCCGTCTCTCTTGGATTTGATGATGGTTTCCTCTCGTGAGCGAATCGTAAGATTTGGTCAACTCTGTGCCGAAGGTTTCTCATATCATGACCTTGTGTATATGACATACAAGATTCGTACACCGAAAGTTAAACCCACGGTAATCATGCGTAGAACTTTCAAAAATTTCAATAACGAAACATTCCTCCAAGATTTAAATAAAATAGATTGGAATAGTGTTTTAAATGCTCCTACTGTTAATGAACAAATTATTATATTTAATTCTATTTTGATAGAGCTTTTTGATGTGCATGCTCCTCTTCGACCCATAAAACTTAAGCATCTGCCAGCCCCATGGCTAACAGATGAAATAAGAAGACTCATGGCAAAGCGCAACAAAGCTAAATCAAAATATAAGAGAAATCCTATATCCTATCCTATTGAAGAAAATTTTAATAGGTTCAAAAAACTACGGAATCGATGCAATAAAACTTGCAGAAATGCACAGCGAGCTTTTATCCGCAATTCCATAGAAAACAGCAGTACTGCCAGAGTTTGGAAGTTCCTTGATTCGATGGGTATTGCAAATTATTGAAAAACTACTACCGCATTAAGCGACAGAACGGATCTCAATGAAATCAATAAACACTTTACAACCGTCAAATTATTGAATCAAAACATTAAAACTGATACGATAAACTCTATTCCTTTTACACCCTGTCCTTCGTCCTTCCATTTTACGTCTGTTTCTACTCGTGATGTGAAGAAGCATATACTAGCCATTAAATCTGATGCTGTTGGTAGTGATCAGGTCAGTCGGAAGATGATTCTTTTAACTATTAACACCGTACTCCCTGTCCTATGTCACATTTTCAACCATTCCCTTACCTCAAACACTTTTCCAGCTACCTGGTCCCAGGCGATAGTTATTCCTATCCCAAAAGTATCCAACCCATCCTCTTTTACAGACTATCGTCCGATTTCCATCCTTCCGTTCCTGTCTAAAGTACTAGAACGTATAGTCCATGAGCAGCTTTCCTCTTTCCTGACTAAGAATCATATCCTGTCTCCGTTCCAGTCGGGATATCGCCCTGGACACAGCACTGTCACTGCATTAAATAAAGTCAATGATGATATTAGACTTGGAATCGATAATAAACAGGTCACTATACTTGTTCTTCTAGACTTTTCTAATGCTTTTAACACGTTCCCGCCGGCATGTACCATTTGTGGTACATTGATGTCTGTCCCATTGGGCGGCTTGTACCATTTGTGGTACATACGCAATTGTCTCATCGGGCGGCATGTACCACTAGTGGTACAAGGAAAGAAATCAATTTAATTTGCAGTTTTGGGTAACAAAAAGAAAAAATATGTTTGTAAATGAAATGAATTAAAACTAGCGGCTTAAACATATACATATATATTAGTAAGTGCTGTTCATTACATTTAAAAAAATTATATATTTTCATGAGTGTTCTTGAAACAAGGTAAGCACAAAGGTGGTTGATTTTCACAAACACCACAAAATGTTGTTACTCTCTTAGCTTATACATTTTGCAACTATAGAAGCAATGGGTGCTTCTTCAGACAATTTTTTGTAACATTCCCTAGAACGTTTGCGGGTCTTTTGTGCTAGTCCCGCAAATTTTTCAATAAAATGTTTGTCCCTGGTTATTTTTGTTGACGGAGTTTCTTGATTTGCTAATAATCCGTTGATAATTGATTCCCAAACAAAGAGGAAGAGAAAGTCATTTATCTTTTGCTCAGAGAAAGGTTAGTTAACCAGGCATAATCGACAGAAGCTCTCAATGAGCGATATGCGATAACGGTCACAACAGCGCCGCCCGATGAAACAGACTTGGATTTACAGAGCCGCCAGATGCCGAGGACAACAAATTCGACCGCCGGCGGGAACGTGTTAATACTGTTGACTTCGATATCCTTTTAGCAATTCTTAAATCCATTAACATTTCGTCAGAGGCTATTGAATGGTTTTACTCTTATCTGCATGACCGTTATCAATACATACGTTCAAATGATAATCGATCATCAGTGTGCCGTCTGAGTGCTGGCGTTCCACAGGGGGGAGTCCTTTCACCTTTGCTCTTTTCCATCTTCATCAATTCCGTTACTAAGCTCTTATCCTTACCATTTCACTTATACGCTGATGACTTGCAGATTTATGCGACTACGGACGTAAACGATATCGCGAGGGCTATTACTCTGGTCAATTCCAACCTGCACATCATTAGTACCTGGAGCAAATCGTACGGCCTGTCTATAAATCCTGCAAAGTCCCAAGTGTGTATCCTTGGCAGTCCTAAACAACTCACCAAAATTAATATTCCTTCCCTTTCTCCTATTGTTCTTGACACCTGTAAATTAGAGTATTGTAACACGGTTAAAAATCTAGGTATATGGGTGGACAGTACTCTCTCTTGGACTCCTCAAATTTCTGAGTTGAGTAGAAAATTGTACTGTGCTATGGGTAGATTAAAGAAATGGAAAAATCTGTTGCCAATAAAAACTAAAATAACGCTAGCCCAATCACTTTTGCTGCCTATACTAGATTACGCAGACACCTGTTACTTAGATTTATCGCAGCAACTACTCAACAGGTTAGATCGCTTACAAAATCAAATTATAAGATTTATTTTTGAACTGAAGAAATATGATCATATCAGTCAGCATCGGTCACAGCCTGGTTGGCTTCCTATTAAAGAGCCTCGGAATCTACACGCTCTTACTCTCCTCTATTCTATCCTTTTCCATCTTGAAACTCCTCCTTACCTCAAACAGCGCTTTACCTTTCTTGGCTCCAACTCCCGTCTCCCGCTAAGTCTCCGCTCCCAAAGTGAAAATTTCCTGGAGATACCTTTGTGTCGTACCCGTTGTTACAGTGAGTCCTTTACTGTTCAAGCAGCGAAACTATGGAATGCTTTACCACGCACAATAAGACAGTCTAAATCCATAAATGTATTTAAACATAAAGTTAAAAATTACTATCTTAGTATGTAGTGTATGTATTTGTATATATGTATAAATATATATGTATTTCGGTGTTTGTATATGTATGTATATCTATAAGTACAAAATATGTATGTATATATGCATATGTTTATGGGTTTTATTTTTATTATTTATTTATTTTGTGATAAATTATTTATTATTAATTTACTAATAAACCGTTATTGTCCAATTAAGTATAAGTAATATTTGCACCACGCCTCGCTCTAACAATATGATATTTTCATTTTTCTATTTGGTTGCCTGGAAGAGATCACTTAAAGTGATAAGGCCGCCTTTTCACATTTTGATGTATTTGTAATGTTTCGTTTTATTCCAAATTTGGTGTGAAATAAAGTTTATTTTATTTATTATTATTAAAAATTTATTATATCATATTGTATATCGTGATATCGTATGGATTTAGCATTAAACTTATGACAAAAAGCAAGCAGCCAGATGAAAACAGAAGAAATGCTTCTTACCCTACAAAATTATTTATTAATATCTGTCAATAATTTAATATCTTGAATTCAGCCGGAAAAAGAATCGTTGAATAATTAAATAAAAACTAAGGTAATGAAGTTTAAGTTTTCAATCGACTATTTGTCGTGTTATTGTTCACATATATATCATGGACCATGCCATACTCAATTTAATTTAAGTTAGTAAGTATACAAATAATATAAAAAGCTTACCAGATGTTGCTATCTCGAGTCCTTCTGACGGGTCGTTCCATGTTTCAGGGAGTAAATTCAACTTATTCCTACTTTAAAGAAAGTTACTTGGGTAGTGTCTGATTCATGTAGATTTTTACAATGTATTAAATCTGTTTAAGCCCGTAGATCTTCTATTATTCCTAGTGAATTTTTACTACTCATTTTGAAATAAAACCAGTTAAGCTGTAATTTCTTCACTGTGTATCATATATTGTAAAAAAATTGTACAAAGTAACATTGATTGCATCCTACATTTCTTTATTTCAGCACTCGATAAAATATAAGGAAAATTTTACAATTTTTTCACAATTTCTGATTTATTACAGCAAGATAATTGCTGTTACTTAAAACAAAGAAAACATTACGGTCGTCCACTTTAAAATGTGGGTACGTAGAATTATTAATGTATAAATGAACGTGTGATAAATTGGGGTTTTAAGATTGTATTACTAATAAAAAAAGGAAATTACCAATAAATAAATAAAGAGAAGAAGTCGTGGATACGATCAACCTTCCAATTTTCACCTGTAGGCAGATTAAATTGAGATTAAACCGGCTGTGATATATGACTGACAGAGAAATATTAATACAACTTTGATAAGAAGATAGTTGGTTGGAAAGATATAATTTCTTTTTGTCCATTTGGCTATGGAAGACTGAAAAGGTTTACTTATACTTTTCTTTCGTTAGTTTCGAAAATTGTCATTACTAAAGTTTCAAAAAAAGCTTAAGCGTCAAAATTATGTTTCTCAACTTGAGCAGAGCCGAATTCTACAGTTGGCATAGTGAAGTTCAAATTAATTCGTTGCATTAAAATTAAGTTACTTTTTAAGCTCAGTACTTATATTTTCCTATTAAACTAAATTATTTTGTTTTCCTACATCTACTAGTCTAGTAGTAAAGGGGTTAAAAAATAAAAGTCTATTAATTCCTGAACAAATTCATCAATTCCTGTGTGTAAACATTCTACTCATACTAACCCTTAATTTTAACAAATTGACTTATTTCTAAGAATAGACTAATCACTATACTAACAATAATTAGTCTAAATAAACGGCAATTTATCATCCAGAATACTATAGACATTAATTCTTCAAAACTTTGGTCTTACTTAGACCGTCCCATAGGTTTTCATGGCTCAGCGGCACAGTCTCTGACTGTGAATGGTAGGTGTGATTTCCACCACTCAGTACGAAACGTTAGGAAATTAGTTTCTGACCAAGCTAAATGGAAAATGGAGTGTCTTAAAGCTAGTTTGCTTTGTCTGTCTTGCTACACGGGAAACAGCGTGAAGCTCCTTAATTTATAATATTTATATTTTTGTATAAAATATTTTTACTTTTAAAATTTTTATCCATTTTGATAAAAAATATGAATATAAATTCTATTTAATAGTTTAAATTTCATATTTTTATTTTAAAGTTTAAAATATAAAACAAGGTATATTTTAAAAAGCATCAAAATTTAAAGCACCATCTTAAGTATTCTTAATTTTTAAAAATTTACATGAAAACGTAACTTTTTGGATAGTATATTTTTTACGCTTTCTGATTACTTATAATTACAAAAATGTTGTGAGCTACAAATAAATAAAAAAATCATACATTTATACTGTTATATTGAGAGTATTGTTACTAACATGCTTAATTTTTTTTGCTTTTCGCTTTTATTTGTTATTATAACATTTGTCTTTATTATAATATTAAAATTATATTTGAATAAGATAATTAAAAGAATTCTTATAATTAAGGTGCTCTTAATCTAATAAGACCTAATGTAATCACTCAACCAAGAGAACAAGATAAGATCTACAGTGGTAAGATCGCGAAGTGCAGCCTAATGCTGATCATAAAAGTTTAATGAGCTTCACTTATCTTGTTACCTTACGTTAGGGTTCTAAGTAGTAAAATGCAATTATTTTTTTATTTACGAACCAAGATGATTCCAAGAATTCCCTTTTATATATGGTAGTGATTTTTTTATGATTTTACTATTTTCATTAAGTTATTTAGATTTTGTTATTTTTGATGACTCATTCAAATTAAATTTAGCTATGACATTCAATACACGTAACCTTCTCAAACAGTTAATCTTTCTGCTAAAGGTGTTTCTATGTTGCTATCTTTATTAAAATTCAATTTTGTAAATTAAACAATCGTTGGTGAAAAAATTTAAATTATTAATTCATTAACAACGGTTGAAGTAAATAAATTATTTCTAAAATTTCAAATTTATATATAACTATTTAGAAATAATATATTTATATTTCTAACACTAATTGCTTAATAGTGAAAGCAAAAAACAAATATATATGTTATTTAAAAGTCGTTTTCCATTCAACACATGTTGGGCATGATACAATGAAAAAGTTAAATGGGCTTTCCGATCGAAGTTATCCTTGGTTCAATAGCTTTTTGTTTTATTTTGCTTTCGCATTCGAAATGCGTCCAAATTGCGCTTGTTTTGAATTTGCGAATTTATAGTCTATATTTATATAAAAATTTGCAGCGTGTTTAGTCATTTCAATAACGTCAAACGTAAATCAAATTCCAATAACGTAATATGTACATAATTTGAATATAATACAAGCTGTGTTCCATTTAGAATATTCTAAGCCAGCTGTAAATTATTATTAAATATTGTAATATTATATAATCCAGGTAACATATCACCAGGTAGATATTATTTTTTCGAGTCCTGAAGGTAAAATAAATGTTATCTGTAAGGTGTTACCAGCCGACTTAGATATCAACTTATAATATCTTGTAATACAGATAATACATTTGCAGTAATATTTGTTACATTAGTAATTCCAAATACAGTTACTGTATTTTCAGAATATCACAACAAGTTTGTGCTAAGATGTATTAATCGGTACGCGGTTAAGTCAACAAATCTAAAAGCGAAACTGAGTGTAAGTTTTAACTAGTTTAAAGAACAGTAAATTGAGTGTTGGCTTGAAAGTTAGATACTATCACGAGATCTGAACATGTCTGGTAAAAATTTATACCTTAGTAATTTATTAACAGCATGGTTAGCATAGAGTATGCACATATTGTACTAATATTCTTGTTATTCCTTTTTTTATAGCTTCACGCTTTTACCCCGCATATTGCAGGGTAGACAGAGGGAACTGCAGGAACCATATGAACTTAGTGTTAAGACAGTCCGTTGCTTAGGCCCTGCTTTCTTCGTCCCCGCTTTCCGCCTTATTCGAGGCATTGCGTGTTGAGTGGCGGAATTCATCGCCGCGCTTTGCCTAGTTTCCAGAGCGAAGAAAATGGAAGTAGAAAAACCCATCTTCTGCGAGTGGGAATCGAACCCTCAAACCGCCGCATTTACAGGCAGACGCTTACGCCTCTACGCCGCGACGGTTTTCAATTTATTGTTCCTCTTACTACATTTCTACAATTTGTAATTAAAATTATAACACAATATTTTACATCTCTCACAATTTGACTGCGGTCTGGTATTGTATTGATTTTCTATGCAAGCCATATAAATATTTCAATTACTTTAAATTTTTGTTAAACTTAACGAAACTAGTAAATTTTCTATTTTCTCAGATGACTACTTCAATTCCTGGATGATATTCTAAAACTCATCTGTAAATCTGTTAAGCTATATTTGCTAAAAAAGCTGACACACCTTTTAGCCACGGCAGTGACATGAATCAACTGTTTTAAATTTAATTATATCAAAATCAAGAACTGTTATTATAATGCTTAAGTAATCAATAATGAAGACAGGCAGAAAGTGATATCACGGTTTAATTTATACACGCCTACAACTAGTCACATTTCTTAGTTTTAATTTTTTAGAGATAAGAAATTAAACTATTTTTTACAATGCAAATTATTATTGTTCGTATGTTTAGAATTCTGCTTATTTATATATCTATTAAAAAATATAATTAAAAGTATTTAGCATCTGAAATAACGCATCAACGAAAAAGTTTTTGACGTCCATTTGTAAATGAGGACTTTGCGCAACCTATCTTCTTGATAATTTAACTGCTAATTTAGTAATTTAGGTTAACTCATTTCTTTTTGTAAAATTAAATCTTTGTTACTGTTAATATTTCTACAAATACAATGGTTAAGGCAATTGACATGTTATGTTTTCTCACTACTATGGGATCGCTTTACCAGACCATCTGGGAATTTTAGCGTCTTACCGTACCGTACTTGAATAATATACATTCAAAAATAACCAAATAAACATTCTAAAAAACATATCCTTTTCTTCAAACACTTAATCAAAATTGTTCTCAAACAATGTTCATATATAAAAAGTAATATGAATAAAAATTAAATTGTTATATACTATTTTCAGACTTGCAACCGTAATTTGTGATTCCCCTTCGTGTGTTCACATTTAAGTTTTATTTGCCAATACATTATTAATGTACGCTTAACTACCTACAAATTCGTCTAAAAGAGTGTATCAAGAAGAAAAGGCTTTGATAAATAGCTTCGAACGTGTATTTTTTCTTGTAGCTTCTGTGATTTACAATCATATCGACCTAGATTCACAGTTTGGCACCGAGATTTTCGTTATGTGAAAAAATAACGATAATATTTTCGTATTTGGATAAATCAAAATGAGTACCAACAATGTCTTTATTTAATTTGATCGCAACTTTCCTTGCATAGGCAACTATGGCTATTTTTTGCGTTTCATTTTATCTTATTAGGCATATATATATATATTACATTATATACATATCGAAAAGTATTTATATGTTTCTGTCTTTCAATATATTACTAACTCTGAAAATGGTAATAAAATAGTTAAGCTTATATAATTCTCTGTCAATGTATTTTTAATTAACATTACATTACATTACATTAAATCATTTATTCATATAGGTATCACAGATACACTTATGCATGTCAATTTTTATCTGCTACCATTTCGGAAAGGTACTTTGTCATGGAGGAGAAGAAATGGCGAAAGAAACTCCTCAGCACATCTTTTAAATAAAAATGAGAAGAAACAACTTAGCGTTCCATGGATTCACCGTGCGGGTGCCGGGCCCATCGTGTTGTAGGAAGAGGAGCTCCGAGCAGCGCTTGGGACTTGCGACCCAAGTGTAGGTTTAAAGGGCCCCTTTAAAATGCATTAACGCTCACCTTCACTGTCCGAGCTCCTCCCACTACCTAACCAAATTTTGAATGATTCTACCAAAGCCGCCTTCGAAGTGCGTTCTAGAAATGAATTTGTGATAGTTCTAGACAGGCCGAGATCTTTTAATAAACTATAGAGAGATTTCGCTGTTATACCTCTCGCTCCTACTTCAACCGCATATAAGCTAGTTAGCTGTAACATAGTACAAAATGTATTACAAGTATCGCCTAGCCTGAGCGGAACTGGTTGCAGAACTGTATTATAATCATTTGAATACAATATATATTTTAATTATTTGAATACAAAAAATAACTACTTATATATAATATCTCAAATAATTTTCTTAATAAGAGTCACATTAACCAAAATTTAATGTTAAATGCAGGGAACTTCGGTAAGTTCCCGGAGTCACGTAGCTACCAGTTTAAAACTTAGGAAGTTTTCAAAGTAGAAGATATCTTAAATCTTTATTTTATAGCTGAAATATGTGGTAAGTTATTAATTATGGGTTTTATATATTTTTTTTAATTTAAAATAAAATTTTATATATTGTTTAAAAAAGACAATAAATATAATAAAACTATATTCGTTGTAATACCTTATATCTAATTCTTAACTAAAATTTTTAAATAATAATATAATTTCAAAATTGAATATACAGTTTTTATTACTTACTTGTAAGAAAAATTAAAAAGAACTTTCTTGTGTTATACTAAGGTGACATGAATTTTTCCAGCGTTTTTAATACGTAGTAAGCAACAAAGTTGTTTTGTATCACAGACGTAACGTTATGTAGACACTTAACTTTCATGCTACAACGTTAATTTGACGTAATTGCTGTACGCTATGTCATAAGAGGTTATTTTTTTTTTGTGATGTGCAAAATGTTAATGTATTAAAGAGAGCCTATAATTAGAAAGCGCTTGGAAAATATAGCTTCCATAATTGCTGTTACATCCTTTACTTCTCTATCGTATCAACGATTTCATTTGGAATTATGGTTCTATATCACAATAAATCTAAAAACCAAATTCAAACATTGCCTTAACTCTTTATTCCGTTCTGTCGTAATTCAGTTGAACACTGTGTTAATACACTGACTGTATAGACTGTATAGCTATGCAATTTCGATACTAATTTATTTTTAATATAATAATAAGTTGGATATAAAAGGAATAATAAGTTGGATCCAGTCTGTTCGCCATTTCTTTAACATTTCATCGGAAACACCATCCTATTAAATATTTTTATTTTATCCTATTAAATATTTTTATGATTTTTAATGTTTTAATCCACACTTGACACGTGCAATCTTGCATGGCTCGGTTTCTTTTAGTATTTTAACAACATCCTAGATCTTGCATACATAGAATGACTTTACCTAGTAGTCGCGAATGTGTTAGGGGTTTTATAGATATAGTCGACTTACACAATAGTAAAGTCAGAGTTTTTAGAAACTACTTCTATCACTGAAGAGAACACTCATAACTCCACGAAAAATTTTCACGAGTAGACAGATATATCACCCCACTTAATCGGGTAAATAAAAGTCTACAACGTAACGAACAGATTGTTGTCAAAAATTGCCTTTTATCAGCAATAGTCACTACTGGTGAGCTCATGCAAACGGACTATAAGCAGCGACATGGCCAAGTGCCTGCCATCATACCATAATATCTCATTCAAAAATTCAGATTTATGGAATTAAAGAATCCATGTTATCAATACAAAACAGATACCATTCTAGAAAATAGTAGTTTATGAATATACTGTAACTACTATACTATAAACATTTCATTATAATATACCCAATGTCACTATATGCTTCTCTAAATCTCTAAAAACTGCCTACCGTACCTAGCACACATAAATTGTAAACTAAACAGGCCATCATACCTAAATTCCTGCATTCTTTCCTCACCACTTCATCTATATCGTCGGCTCTCCCCTAATAAAGGTTACTTTACCACTTATTCTTGGATACGGTTCCTGTAAGTAGCCTCTAATTTCTCCGAAAGGGAGAAGGAAAAAGATAAAAATATAATAATAATAAGCTCACAGGGCGGCTTGTGGTGAACTATTTGGCAAGTGGCGACCTCACGTACCTGAGTCTTCCTTATTCCCCGCCTCTAGTTATCGTGCTCAATCTGTACAATAACCCGTTATTCTCGCGGTAGTAAAACTGGTGTACACGACACCCTTAGCCAACCATACTGATGTTGCGCCTGAGGTATTACGCCGCTATGTGAGCCTTTCCAGTGGGAGGCGTGTCACCATCCGACAGGCTTTCAATTTGAGACTGTTAAAATAGCGGACGTCCGTTCCATCCATTCCACAGTATGAATTAGGTTTTTCATATCATCAATAGTTCCTATGCGTTGTCCGTCTACCATCTCTGTGCAGTTACATATGGTTACTCAGAGATGGATCCTGGGTTGATGGGTCACAGTAAGAACTTTCACATACCGGGATCATTTGAATCCGAGAATTCCGAACAGATAAACATAATAATAATAATCAATTATTTCCAATCACGACGACTTAATGTTAATTATACAGCTTGTTCTTAATACGTTGTACAGAATTTTTGAAAAAGCCATTGGGAGAGAACGGAATCTATATTAGGATACCCTGTGTTACAGTATTCCGGCCCGCTTAGATCCGAGATCTTAATTATAATTGTAGGTTAGGCATACTTTTAATATAATACACTTAGAAAAAGAAAGAAAATAAATAAATAAGTAAATAAATACATTAGTCTACAGTCTGTGTGAAAGCGTTTATTTGTAATGGTATTTATTTATTCCAACACTTTTTCCACTTCCCTACGCATATTTTAAATTCTTATTGGGATAAATATCAGGCACTCTATTTAATTTGTTAAGCAGCAACGATCCCATGCTTGTTAAGTGTCGTTTGTCGAAGGGTTTCCTGCTGTATGACAAACATTTATATTTATAAGTAGCAGAACAATAAAGCGAAAAGCTACGCGTTCAAGTTAAAAGAAACAGGTTATGTATTCACATTAATTAGAAATAAGAGTAAAAAAATATTTTTTCTTAGGGTGGGTGGCCACTAGAGAGAGAAAGGAGCCGAGAGAACCTATTGTTAAGATAATCAGTCACTCACTCTTATTTTGTTTCTCAATTGGGAAGAAATATTCATATATGTTTATCATTTTTATTTTTTTACGAAAATGTATATTATGGTTAAGTTACACTGTAATAAATATAAAGTGCAAAAACAGAGTTGAACGTTTTGTATGCATTTGTTATATTCGGGTAGCCGGTGCAAAATCCTGTATTACGCTAATGCATGCAGTGCAGCTTCATGGCTGTGATATCAAAGAAAATGATTTATGCCTTCTAAACTATTTCATATATAACTATTTGTGGATAGCAATTTTTTATTCTTATTATTTTGATATTCATGTTAATTTTATTATCTTATACAACGTAGGGGACGGATTTGATATTAAACTTAATATAAAAAAGGGGCCACATCCGAAAGGGCCATTTTAAAACGTATGTGACAAATTTAAACAAATAATGAAAAGGTTTTACAATTTTTAGGATTTTGTAAGTAATATCTTTAATCTTACAAAATTATGAACTAGGAACTCCTCGGAGGCAGGAGGAAAACATTATGAAGGTATGTTTTACATAATTAATAAGTTATTAACAACATTCTGAATATATTGGTTTGAATAAATATTTATAAAATGTGTATGACTCTAAGACTTTAAAACTCCGTAATTTATACAAATAATTTATATAAATATGAAGATTCCGGCCCAGAAATTGAATGTTAATTGTTGTAGAGTAGTATATACTATGTAATGGGTGTCGACGTTGTCTAGTGATTGCTAAATTGGTTATCAGATCACAAATGACAGATGATGGATTTACGATGAATTTTTAAAACGGACAAAAAATTATACAATGTTGACCGCGAGTGGCAAGCAGTAGACAGCGGAAAGTGGATGGCGGACGGCGGTAGATGAAATGTATATTTTTCCATAATATTATAAAAAATAGTTGTTTTTGCGAAAAATTATGTTCTTTTCATTCTCTGTAATCCAAGCATTTTTAACCTTATCTTACAAAACTTTGTTAACAAAGCCGTTTCTAATGTGATTGTCAATTTACTACTTTACTTTTAAATCTCGCTCTGGTTTTAAAGATCTGCCGAAACTATTGTTTCCAAGCCGTCTTCCGGAGTTACAGCCAAGTTCACTTAATGAGCTTTTTGTAAAGAAATACATATAAGCCAGTAAAAAAAATGTTGCAACGTATCACGTCACAAGTTTTAATGTACTAATAAAAAGAGCTGCACATTAATTTCCACTAAAATTTCTTTCATATTATACTGGACTTTGCTAAAATTTATTTCAAAATATGTGCATATGAAGTAGTGCTATTCTTTGGTTCTTTAATAGCTCATAAGGATAATAAATTGGTATACGTCCAATGAAGTATGGTTCATGATCATGAGCCTCAGACAGTACTTTTAACATATTTATTTATATACACTACAGAATTAGATGATTTATTTTATTAGATAACTATTTGAGGCCTTACCAAATGTTGACACAAAGAAAACAGCATGATGTATGTAAAAAAATACATTTTCTTGTCTTCTTCTTTATTCGTTTTCTTTCAAAGATCTTCTATTCAGCCTGAATTATTTCTAACTGGTGTATTTTAGCGGCACGTTTAGTCTTATTAGTCTTCCAGTACAATCAGATTTATTTTAAAGTGAACATTTTTAAATTTTTATAAAAAAAGTTAGCCTAATTTTGTACTTTCATAAAGTTGTATTAGCAAATGATACTACTTACACGTACTAGTGGGTTTTATTCGTGTATAAACATTAGTGTTGTTTGTAGCTAAAATTTGATTATGATTATGATTGAATATACACTTATCTCATAAATCCATTCTACTATCTTGTGAGTTTATTATAATATATATGTATTATACATTACATATAGTTTATTTTTTAATATAAAATTTATAATAGTTATCGTTAAAATTTATAATAGTAATTAAAAATTTAGAAAGGGTAAAGTAGTACTTTATAGTAGTGCGTAAGATACCCACCCACGTGAGTCACGTGTAATACGCGCATCATACATGCAGTGTCTAAAGTAAAGGCAAAGTGGAGAGAGAAAAAATAAAATCAAACTCAAAGTCATATAACCTGATTCAAAACAACAAGACATTCAGGCTTCATTTAATGAACGTCAAGTAATTTATTTAATTTACCATCAGTTCGCTAAAGTTAATGTTCCAGACCTGAAAAGAATCTGCGCAAGAAACTCAGCCAGATTTTCGCTATTTTTTTAATTTGATAAAAATTTACAATGTCTAGTTTCTCTAAAAATTTGCTCAGAATTTTTGTGTAATGTGTATGTTAATGTTAGAATCTAGTTTTGACAAGCCACTATTCGTGTTGCTCCTATTACAACTCTTTAATTTTAAACCCAAATTTATTTTTTCTATCTATTTTGGTCTGATATTATAGTCTAATGGTACTGTTATTACTATGAATTTTATTATACCGTGCTCAGTATTTCCAAATATTATTATATTTATATATTTCACTTTAATGTGGTATAAACGCTACACAGTAATACTTAAGAACAAACTCTTCAAGTTATGGCTTAGTTGCAATGCCGTACATTATTGAAGTTTACCTGCCTTGTGCTGTGATAGTGAGCAAGCTAAAATCTTTTATAAAAAATTAGAATAAATTCTGTTTACGTCTTGATAAGTCTTGATTTAAAATGGTACTAAATTCATTTTTATTTTTAATTATTATTTCTTCAAATTTATTCATTCAGAACGAGTTTTTATAAATGTATTGTCAAAATGTGTAGGTCTATGATAAGCTGATAGATTCTAACATCACGTTATATATCAGTAGAAGTCTTATTACATTAGCCCTACTCGGGATCCAATCAATCATATCAAATCAGCTTAGCAATAGTTATTCATCAACCAACCATTTACATTTAGCATAAAAACATCTGTGTCTGGATCATCTAATATAGACATCTAATGTATAAGCGAAATTTTAATCAACCGAATTGTTTAAAATTACGCAGATACGTAGTGCCTTACAAACATAGACTTATTATGATAATTAAATTGCGGTCTCATATAAAACACAAAAACAAAAATCATGATAATTTTTGTAAAATGTGATCAATTTTAAACTATTAAAATCTAATTAATATCCATGAACAGTTTTTAAAAAAATGTAACTAATCTAGAACATTGCAGATTTAATATAAATAAAAAGGCGCTTGTTGTACATTTTAAATAATTCTTTTACAACAAGCGCAGCAGAATCAGGTAAGTGTCCACTTCATTATATGACGACTGTTCGTAGCGTTTTGAACAAATTAAAAATAATCAAGGTTGCCGCAACTTATTCTTGTTATAAGCATAAAAGGTTTATTTATACCACTCGTGCATTATTTTTTAATGTAGGTTAAGGGAAAGGTTGCAAGCTCTTTTTACCTGTCTACTGATGTTAAAACCATAGTAATAGTTTTTTGATATCGGAGGATCTAAGGAGTATCTATTGCTTTTTTTTACATATAAAACATTATTGATTTTTTTATAAGCAGTAGCGTTTCTATGGTTTTTGGCCTTTACTTAAATATATAAATTTTATTGAAATATAATCGCTATGAAACTTTGAAAATTATGATATTACTTAATTGAAGTAAGTGCAAGTTAAGTATATTATTGATATTCTTGAAATTGAAAATATAACAAGTATTCAAGTTGTTAGCTTGTTCTAGCAATTTCTAGAACAAGTCAAAAACACTTGAATACTTGTTACATTTTCGGTATACATTTGGAGCAGATAAAATTGCCAACAGTTTTGCAAGTTTATTATTAGGTTGAACAGAACAATTATTTGCTTTATATCTTATTATAAAGTTCTTAAAGTATGTTCTTCATACATGTTAAAAATAATTGATAAGAAAGTTTAATCTGAATAAAAAAGAAAAAATAAATATTTATATAAAAGAAAATATATTTTATACAGTCGTGGCGCAGAGGCGTCTGCCTGTAACGCGACGGTTTCTGGGTTCAATTTGCAGTCGGGGAAGATGGATTTTTCTATTTCCATTTTCTTCGCTCTGGCACCTAGGCAAAGCGCGTTGAGTTCCACCACTCAACACGCAATGCCTCGAAAAAAGGCGGAAAGCAGGGACAAAGAAAGCAGGGACTAAGCAACGGAGTGTCTTAACACTAGGTTCCAATAGTTATTAAAAAAAAATAAAAAAAATGTATTATACCAACATATATTAAAATGGTGGCTGAAAAACGTCACTTGATGTATTTTTCAGCCACAATTTTAAAATAGTATAATTTTTGATACTAGTTAATGTGCACCATTTACCGTCAATTTGTGAAGCTACATAAGTAGGGAAAAGTAGAGTAATTTTTTTTTCATCTTTACGTACTAAGTACTGTTTTTATAAGTTATCGATTAACAAAATTAAATCTGTTATTACCGAGAGATTCTATGACGGTCTGCGGTCACAAGGCACACACACATATATATATATATATATATGTATATGTATATATATATATATATATATATATATATATATATATATATATATATATATATATATATATATATATATATATATATATATATATATATATATATATATATATATATATATATATATATATATATATATATGTATATGTATATGTATATGTATATGTATATGTATATGTATATGTATATATATATATATATATATATATATATATATATATATATATATATATATATATATATATATATATATATATATATATATATATATATATATATATATATATATATATATATATATATATATATATATATATATATATATATATATATATATATATATATATATATATATATATATATATATATATATATATATATATATATATATATGTTAAAACATTTCATGTACGAAGGAGAGTATTAAAATGAAGAATTAGTAAAATGCCAAGCTTACTTCGCTATAAAGCAACTACAGTGTGACAGGTACGGAAATTATACATAGCTGGTGACTCCGAGCAAAGGTGACCATCCACAATACAAATGTGTAGCGTAATGCGTGTGGTTCTGCATTTAATAAGAATTACGTTAGCGTAGAATACAATGTCGTTTGCAGTGTAGCAAAAATATATATATTACTTTATTAATTAGAGATAATTCAATATTCATTTTAATAAGTCAGTAGAAGCTTAACCTCAAGTTTGTGGGGTCACCATCCTTATATGCTTCTGCAGAAGCAAAGGACTGTAGAAACATTTGTGGCTGCAGAAAAGCAGGTCTGAAACGCTCTACAGAACGCCTCCATCGTTCTGGTGAAACATGCAGTAACAATACAGTCCAAGTTAATGGAAGAAAATGGATTTGAAGATAAATTTCGAACTATGACTTCAATTTTAACTCCGGTCATTTCTCAAACTATCCACTTTGACATTGATTTACACTCTCAGCCACAGCCTGGACTATCGAAGAAAAATTGATTACTATAGTGAGATAATAAGTAATTAAAAATATTACGATGTCGAAGATTACTATAAATAACATTTTTATAAGTAAGCTTAATGGAGATACGACGTGAAAAAACGCACCTGCAAACTCTACCTCAATGTGGCGGCAAAAAAGATTTGAAATAAATAAATAAAGTTGTGTAAAAATTTGTGAAAATATATTTACCGGTTTGTTATCTGTTTACTTTAAATGAAATCTGTTTTAAAACAATCAACGTGTCATGTATGGATATGTATGTCAGCGTAAGCAATCAATATCAGTAGTTTCAGTCGGAATTGAATGAATATGGATTCTATTCAATCGGAACCAGATACGCATCGTGACCGGAAAGTAATGAATTTAAACTGTTGTACAGACGCGACATGTCGGCTCCTACTCGCACACAGGCTGAGTGATTTCTATAAAGAGACTTCCTCCAGTATCGAAGATACTGGAGGAAGGTCACGTAAAAAGCATGAGGACTCCCCGGAGAGCATGCATGAAGAGGTTAATGTCAGTGGACGAGGCGAAAGAGGTATGCAGGGACCGCAGCGTTTGGCGCTCCGTTCTCTCTGACTACCCCGCTAGGGATAGAGCGTGAAGATACGTACAGACACGAGGGCGTCAGCTTTATAAAAAGGCCAAGCAGACGACGTGACGGCATTGTTTAGTGATCAGTGCGACGTTAAATTGTTCATCTTTACTGGTTGTGAGATCAGTGATAGGGAAATGACTGTTTCTTAAAGTTACAGAAAAGTAAAGAGATAATTAATCAGTGGCGGTTTATTGAGTAGTAAAGTGTGTAATTATATGTCTATCTTAATAAAACGCTTTGGTGGCTTGTAATTAACTGAACTGTTTTATTTAAATATCTTTGTATATAGCATGTATGAATGACAACAGGTGGCGCTAGTTGTATTTTGTTACACAGATCTAACACCCTAACTTAACAAAATAATTATATTTTCATAACAAAAAAAAAAATAAATAAGTTTTCCAGTTATCAAATTACACACATACATATTCATACTTTTGAAATGCCCATTAAACTTAAGAATTTATAATGTTTCTCTTTACATAAGCTTTTTGTAAGTATGTCTGCTGGCATATCATTTGTAGAAACATATTCAAGTTTAATTTTATTCTGTAACACACATTCTCTAACAAAGTGATGTTTAACGTCAATGTGTTTGGTTCGCTTATTATGAAACAAAGGATTAGAAGCTAATTTAATGGAACTTTGGTTATCGCTATATAAACACAGTGACATAAGCTCATTAGGTACTAGCTCACATAACAAACTATTTAAATATATTCCTTCTTTACATGATTCAGATAAGGCCATATACTCTGCTTCAGTACTGGATAATGCTACAGTTTTTTGTTTTTTGGATTCATAAGAAATTATTGAATTTGACAATATAAAACAATATCCAGTATATGACCTCCTGTCTAAGGAACATGAAGCCCAATCAGCATCTACATAACCATGCAAATTATCATTAGTTTTCTTATACAAAATACCATACTCTTTAGTCTTCTTTAAGTATTTTAATAAACGTTTCAAATGCTTCCAGTGTGTCTCATTAAAACAATTATTAAACTGGCTTAAGTAGCTTACACTAAATGAAATATCAGGTCTAGTTAACACTGATAAGTACATTAAACTGCCAATTAATTGCTGATATGGAATTTTCAATGACTTATTATTAACATCTTTTAGCAACTTTAAATTAATTTCCATAGGAGTATCACATCCTAAACAATCTGACATATTGAATCTCTTTAGAATAGTTTCTATAAATTGCTTCTGGTCTACAGTTATACAGTCTTTACATATATTTATATTCATGCCTAGACACTGTTTTATCTGACCTAAATTTTTAATTCTAAATTTCACAACTAGTTCATTAATTAATTCTTCACAAGTACTTTGACAGTTGAAAAATACAAAAAAATCATCCACAAACAAAGCAATATAAACTTTAATATTATTAACACTTTTAATAAAAAGACAAGGTTCATTTACAGATTTCTTATAACCTAATTTTAACAAACAATCTTCAACTTTTATATACCAAGCTCTAGCTGACTGTTTAAGACCATAAATTGCTTTTTTTAGTTTCAATACCTTATTAGCACAATTCCTAAATTCTGAACATTCTGGTACTTCCATATACACAGTTTCATTAAGAGATCCATTAAGAAAAGCTGTTGGTACATCTAGGTGACAAGTTTTTAAATTAAGGTGAACACTTAAGGCTAGTAATAATCTAAAAGTAGAATATCTTAAAACTGGTGAGAATGTCTCATTGAAGTCTATACCTCTTTTTTGTGTAAACCTCTTGGCCACAAGTCTAGCTCTGTAACGCACTTCACTTTCACTGTTAACTTTCTTTTTAAACACCCACTTGGTTTTAACCACTGTTTTGTCTTTTGGCCTATCCACTAACTCCCAAGTGTCATTTTCCCTAAAAGAATTTAACTCTTCTTTAATGGCGCACTGCCATTCTTCTTTTTCAGGACTATTTAATACATCACTTACAGTAAGCTGCTCATCTGACATTTCCATGCACATGTTTCCAATACCATAGTAGTCTGGTTTACGTCTCATACGTTTCTCAGGAACATTGCACTGCTCAGAGAGGAGATCCATGTCTTCTGGTGATAAGGTATCTGAGTAGCTGTAATCAGTAGTGTTCGATGAATCATCTGGAATGAATGTGTCATCCTTCTGGCTATCACAGCTGTCTTGCTCGTCACTCACAGGAGCTTCTTCTTCTTCTACAACTTTAGATGGTCTATCTTCATTAATAGTGATGCTTGTTGTTGATCTGTCATTTATGTTTTCCATGACAACAACATCTCTGGCTATAATTACATCTCGCGTTATAGGATTGTATAAGCGATAGCCCTTGGTATTTTCAGAATATCCAACAAGAAACATTTTCTTTGCTTTCTTGTCCCATTTTCTTCGTTTTTCTTTTGGGACATGCACCATAACTGGACTGCCAAATATTCTTAAGTGATCCAACTTTGGCTTTCTGTCCATCCATAACTCATATGGAGTAGTACATCCATTAATACCTGCAGCTGGTGAACGGTTTTTAATGTACACAGCTGTATTTACTGCCTCAGCCCATAAACATTTCTCAAACTGAGCATCAAATAGGAGACAACGTGCTTTCTCAACTATTGTTCTATTGTACCTTTCACATACTCCATTCTGTTCAGGTGTGTAACTGTTTGTTTTCTGATGAACTATACCATGTTTCTGTAAGTAGCTCTCCATTTCCACTGAACAAAACTCACCTCCATTGTCAGATCTTAGAGCTTTAATTCTTTTTGACTTTTGTGTCTCTACAAGTTCTTTATACTGTCTAAAATATTTGAAAGTTTCATTCTTCTCTCGCAGAAAATACACAGTGCACATTCTACTGTAGTCATCTACAAACAATAGGTAATATCTGGCTTTACCTAGTGATAAATTCTCCATTGGTCCACATAAGTCCATGTGAATCAGTTCTAGGACTCCATGACTTGTGCTTACACTGTGAGGGAATGGTAGTCTTGTTTGTTTCCCTTCGCAACAAACTGTACAATTAATTTTACTGATGTCACATTTGTCATCAAAGTTAACACCTTCAACGGCTCCATTTTTTAATTTATTTAGATCACTTGCATTAATATGGCCAAGACGCCTATGCCAAGTTGCACTTGATACTTTGACTGCTGCTGCCAACACTTGTTCAGATTTCACAACATTCAGTCTGTATACACCATTCTCTAATTTAGCCTCACCAATGCAATCATTCTGTGAATTATAAATAAAACAACCATGTTGTCCAAATTCAACTCTGTTTCCGTTGGCTATTATTCTACTCACTGATAGCAAGTTGGTAGTGAGGTTAGGCACATACAAAACATTGTTTACAGATATCTTGAAATTCTTACTACCGACGCGTGTCATAATTTGCAAATCTCCTGAGCATTTAACAGGCACTATCGTTTTATTTACCACGATAATCTCCTTGGTCTTGGGTTGATTACACACATTTGACAACAAATTCTTATTGGAAACCAAATGAGTACTTGCGCCGGAATCCAAGTGCCAGTCGGTTTGACTGAATTCTCTTGTGAGAAAAACGGCACTAAATGCATTCTTTTTCGCTTTATCACTCTGTGTCTGTGGACAATGATTTTTAAAATGTCCACTCTGTTTACACTTATAACAACGAATTACTTTCGATGTGTTGTTACCGCTTCCACTGACAGTGACAGTTGACGGGTTCGTTCGACTCCCGCTCATTCCACTGCTACCGCCATTTTGTAATTGATTTTTACCGCCATATTTATGACTATGAAATCTTTTTCCCGCGATAAATGCACCTTCCGACTTAACTTCAAAACTCATATCCAATAGTTTTGTTTTTATAGCGTCCGCGTTTATGTTGATACCTGAGTGTTCGATAGCCATTATCATCGGCTCGAACTTATCCGGTAATCCCGCCAACATGAGTGATCCAATCCACTGGTCGTTTATTTCAAAACCAGTTCCTCCAAGTTTCTGTGCAGTCTCGATAATCTGGCTAACATAGCTCGTCATTGAATCGCAGGTCTCTAGACGTATATTTATGAGATTTCTAAGCAAACTAATTTTACGTGAATATCCAGAATCGTCAAACATATTCTTCAACGTTTTCCACAAATCGTATGTCGTAACACACTGTTTTATGTGAACATACAAAGAAGCGTCGATCGTTAAAATTAATTTTGCTTTTGCCTTCATATCTTCAGCTTTTGAGCCGACGTAGAGGTATCTGTTAATGGCTGCTTGAGAGTGTCCGCCATGCCTTCTAATACTAGAACATTTTCCGCCGCAAAACACCAGTCGTCGTAGTTTTCCCGACCTTTCAGTTTTGGCACGTTCACTAAATAATTAGTAGACATTTTTTCGATCCGATTGCACTAATTATTAATTACTAACTTGAAGTTCGGGACTGGGCCCATAACCTAATAAAACGCTTTGGTGGCTTGTAATTAACTGAACTGTTTTATTTAAATATCTTTGTATATAGCATGTATGAATGACAACAGGTGGCGCTAGTTGTATTTTGTTACACAGATCTAACATATCTAACACAAATAGCAAGTGTGGTTTATTGATATCTTGAGTGATGGTGATTTGGATAAGCCCGCTTCACCTAAAATACAAAAAATAAATATATATAACATAAAACATACAACATAACATAACTACTCCAAATTATACGATAAATCGTGGTCCACAATTTTTTATAAAATTATCGAAATAATTAGCATCATAAAACTATTTAATATTACATTCCAGGTGCAAAAAGTGCTGGTAAATGTCGTCATGATAAAGTTGTATCCATTTATAAAAAAAACTTACTTATGTCGCTTATTTGTAGTAGTTTATTTTTTATTATAAATGAAAATTTCATAAAACTCAAGTGATTAGTTACATTTATGAGATTTTAGTAGCATTATAATCAAATTCAATAATAATATTTTATATAATTATTTTAAAAATGTAATGTTTTGAGCTCGTGCAAACTATTTTTACATTAGTTTTTCTCTAACTACCATGGTATGTTAGATGCAATATAATGTTTTATTTGCATATATGCATGTTTTGTACGCGCAGTTGTTTACCTATATGTATTTCGAATATTTGAAATATATGTATGTTTAAATATAGATCTTGAATATTATGACAAAACAATTATACCTAAAATAACTGCTTACCTAACCATAGCCCAAAATACGATATATGAAAGTTAGGAGTCTTGTCTTACTCTGCCTTAGCGTAGTTTGAAATTGAGATTTTAAGTGCTACACAACCTACGCAAATGTTCGTGACAGAGTAAAACAGAAACTAAAAAATAGCCCTTAACACGATGTCGGCAGTTAACAACTGTCAATTTAATTAAACAATATGAAGAAAGTTTCTGATATTACAGAAACAAAAATAATTTTAATTTTCAATATTATATGCCACGATGACTTTGATAATGTATCAAGATGAAGTCATCGAGGCGTTCGATGCGTGTGTAATTGACTGTGCATAATTGTATGAAGTGATAATTTATTGTGCTATACAGAGAGAAGAAACTGCTTAGCATTCCATGGATTCACCGTGCGGGTGCCGGGCCCATCGTGTAGTAGGAAGAGGAGCTCCGATCAGCGCTTGGGACTTGCGACCCAAGTGTAGGTTTAAAGGGGCCCCTTTAAAATGCATTAACGCTCACCTTCACTGTCCGAGCTCCTCCCACTACCTAACCAAATTCGAAAAGATTCTGCTAATGCCGCCTTTGAAGTACGTTCTAGAAATGTATTAGTAATATTTCTAGACAGGCCGAGATCTTTTAGCAAGCTAAAGAGAGATTTCGCTGTTATACCTCTCGCTCCTACTTCTACCGCGTATGAATTTGCTCTAAACCTATTCCTGGTCAGTTCGTTAGTAAGCTCGAAATATTTATTAAGTTTGAAGCTATGACTTTTAGGTATATTAGTCTCCCACGGAACTGTAAGTTCTACCAGTACTACGCGTTTTAGGTTTCGAGAATAAAGAAAAATATCAGGTCTGGGTGACGAAACACCAATGTCCTCAGGGATTTTATACTGTTTCTCATACGTGTCCATCAAAAGAGTCCAATCAGGAGCTGGATCTAATATTGAGAAAGGTTTTTGCGTGTGTTTTTTAACAGAACCTTCTTTCACAAACTCTGTTGAACGTTTGCTGGTTGTAATGTTTCTCTGTGCTCTTGCTACTGAAAGACTAACGGCTTCACGTATAATTTCTAGTACCTTGTCATGGCGCCGCGAGTATGACCACTTTCCAGGAGTACCCTACACCGCACCAGCATATGTTTAGCTGTCCCCACTGCCTCTTTACAGATGTAGCAAGATTTATCTGTAGCTTTACCCCATCTCACTAAATTACTTTGATCTGGAGGAGTCATTTGGAACGCATTCAGGTAGAATTTTAATAGTGCTGGAGACCAGTCATGAATTAGGGTGCGCCATTTTAAAGCTAAAGGGATACAAAATTCTCCCAGAGTTAGCCACTCGTTTTGCATTTCTAACCCCATTGCGTGCATCTTATACCTATCATTCCCGTCTTGCCGTATAAAAGATTTTATTATGTCCATATCTTGAACTTTCCTCTTTGATCCTAACCCTACTTTACTTGATTGTGCTCCTATCATAAATTGTTTATGGAACTTAAGTCTTGACTCGAGCTCTGGGACACTTCTGTCTTTTGGAAGTGAGGTAACAATCTCATCTCGTGATTTTCCCAGAATATGTGTTTTGGCAACTCTTAGATGTTTATAGAGCTCCGATGGTTTCTTTAATCTCAACCCAAAGTTATATTTTCCCTAAATAAGGTTGAGGTGTCTGCCGAATGCGCTAGCCCAAGCCAAAACTTCAGTATCTTTATGACGCTTGCATCTAACTTAGCCAAGAGGGTTTTATTAAAATCATATACGAGGAAAGGCCAATTCAGACGTGATGTTAGAAAATTGTCGTATATCCAAACTTTTTTGACATTACTTATAGGTTGATGTTCTACCTTTTCAAGATCTGTCAAAAAGCTTTCGACTAGTACATCTAAAGATGGAGTACGGCCTTTATAATCTATTTTCTTGCCGAGAAATTTAAAAGGTGCCGCTTCGTAAACTATAGAAATGCTTTTACCATCTATTTTAAGTCCCGGATCGTATGAGGTATATTAATTTGATTGCGACTTCCCCTGCATAGGCAACTATTTTTTTGCTTTTCATTTTTATCTTATTATGTTATATATAGTATTATATTATATACATACAAAAGTATTTATTGTTTTTGCTTTTCAATATTACTAATATAAAAATGACTAAAATGGTAATAAAACAGTTATGCTTATATAATTCTCTGTCAACGTATTATATGTTTGTAATATATTTTAATCATTTAAATAACTACTTATGTATAATATCTTAAATAATTTTCTTAATAAGAGTCACGTTAACCAAAATTTACTGTTAAAAGGAAGGAACTTCTGTAAGTTCTCGGAGTCACGTAGCTACCAGTTTAAAACTTAGGAAGTTTTCAAAGTAGAAGATATCTTAAATCTTTATTTTATAGCTGAAATATGTATTAAATTATTAATTATGGGTCTTATATATTTTTTTAATTTAAAATAAAATTTTATATATTGTTTAAAATGAACAATAAATATAATAAAACTATATTCGTTGTAATGCCTGATATCTAATTCTTAACTAAAATTTTTAATTATTATTATAATTTCAAAATTGGATATACAGTTTTTATTAGTTACTTGTAAGAAAAATTAAAAAGAACTTTCTTGTGTTAAACTAAGGTGACATGAATTTTTAGCAACAAAGTTATTTTGTATCGCAGACGTAACGTTATGTAGACACTTAATTTTCGTGTTACAACGTTAATTTGACGTAATTGCTGTACGCTATGTCATAAGAGGCTATTTTTTGTTGTGATGTGCAAAATATTAACGTATTAAAGAGAGCCCACAATTGGAAAGCACCTGGAAATTATAGCTTCCATAATTGCTGTTACATCCTTTACTTCACTATCGTATCAACGATTTCATTTATAATTATGGTTCTATATCACACTAAATCTAAAAACCAAATTCAGACATTAAGGCAATGTTCCTCTCTTTATTCCGTTCTGTCGTTACTCAGTTAATCACTGTGTTAATATACTGACTGTATAGACTGTGTAGCTATGCAATTTCGATACTAATTTATTTTTAATATAATAATAAGTTGGATATAAAAGGAATAATAAGTTGGATCCAGTATGTTCGCCACTTCTTTGACATTTCATCGGAAACACCATCCTATTAAATATTTTTATAATTTTTAATGTTTTAATCCACACTTGACACGTGCAACCTTGCATGGCTCGGTTTCTTTTAGTATTTTAACACCATCCTAGATCTTGCATACATAGAATGACTTTACCTAGTGGCTAATGTGGTCGTGGTTTTATAGATACAGTCGACTTACACAATAGTAAAGTCAGAGTTCTTAGAAACTACTTCTATCACTGATGAGAACACTCATAACTCCACGAAAAATGTACACTAGTAGACAGATATCTCACCCCACTTAATCGAGTGAATAAAAGTCTACAGCGTAACGAACAGATTGTTGTCAAAAATTGCCTTTTGACAGCAATAGTCCCTACTGGTGAGCTCGTGCAAATGAACTATAAGCACCGACATAGCCAAGTGCCTGCCATCATACAATAATATCTCATTCAAAAATTCAGATTTTTAGAATAAAAGAATCCATGTTATCAATAAAAAACAGATACCATTCTAGAAAATAGTAGTTATTGAATATACTGTAACTACTATACTATAAACGTTTCATTACAATATACCCAATGTCACTGTATGCTTCTGTAAATCTCTAAAAACTGCCTATTTCATAGATAGCCGTACCTACTACACATAAATTGTAAACTAAATAAGCCATCATACCTGAATTCCTGCATTCTTTCCTCACCACTTCATCTACATCGTCGCCTCGTCGACCACTTACTCTTGGATACGGTCCCTGTAAGTAGCCTCTAATTTCTCCGACAGGGAGAAGGAAAAAGATAAAAACATAATAATATTATTATTATTATTAGCCCACAGGGCAGCTTGTGGAGAACTGTTTGGAAAGTGGCGACCCCACGGACCTGAGTCTTCCTTATTCCCCGCCTCTAGTTACCGTGCTCAATCTGTACAATAACCCGCTATTCTCGTGGTAGTAAAACCGGTGAGAAAACTATACTTCTCATGGAAGAAAATGGATTTGAAGATAAATTTCCAACTATGACTTCAATTTTAACTCCGGTCATTTCTCAAACTATCCACTTTGACATTGATTTACACTCTTAGCCACAGCCTGGACCATCGAAGAAAAATTGATTACTATAGTGAGATAATAAGTAATTAAAAATATTACGATGTCGAAGATTACTATAAATAACATTTTTATAAGTAAGCTTAATGGAGATACGACGTGAAAAAACGCACCTGCAAACTCTACCTCAATGTGGCGGCAAAAAAGATTTGAAATAAATAAATAAAGTTGTGTAAAAATTTGTGAAAATATATTTACCGGTTTGTTATCTGTTTACTTTAAATGAAATCTGTTTTAAAACAATCAACGTGTCATGTATGGATATGTATGTCAGCGTAAGCAATCAATATCAGTAGTTTCAGTCGGAATTGAATGAATATGGATTCTATTCAATCGGAACCAGATACGCATCGTGACCGGAAAGTAATGAATTTAAACTGTTGTACAGACGCGACATGTCGGCTCCTACTCGCACACAGGCTGAGTGATTTCTATAAAGAGACTTCCTCCAGTATCGAAGATACTGGAGGAAGGTCACGTAAAAAGCATGAGGACTCCCCGGAGAGCATGCATGAAGAGGTTATTGTCAGTGGACGAGGCGAAAGAGGTATGCAGGGACCGCAGCGTTTGGCGCTCCGTTCTCTCTGACTACCCCGCTAGGGATAGAGCGTGAAGATACGTACAGACACGAGGGCGTCAGCTTTATAAAAAGGCCAAGCAGACGACGTGACGGCATTGTTTAGTGATCAGTGCGACGTTAAATTGTTCATCTTTACTGGTTGTGAGATCAGTGATAGGGAAATGACTGTTTCTTAAAGTTACAGAAAAGTAAAGAGATAATTAATCAGTGGCGGTTTATTGAGTAGTAAAGTGTGTAATTATATGTCTATCTAACACAAATAGCAAGTGTGGTTTATTGATATCTTGAGTGATGGTGATTTGGATAAGCCCGCTTCACCTAAAATACAAAAAATAAATATATATAACATAAAACATACAACATAACATAACTACTCCAAATTATACGATAAATCGTGGTCCACAATTTTTTATAAAATTATCGAAATAATTAGCATCATAAAACTATTTAATATTACATTCCAGGTGCAAAAAGTGCTGGTAAATGTCGTCATGATAAAGTTGTATCCATTTATAAAAAAAACTTACTTATGTCGCTTATTTGTAGTAGTTTATTTTTTATTATAAATGAAAATTTCATAAAACTCAAGTGATTAGTTACATTTATGAGATTTTAGTAGCATTATAATCAAATTCAATAATAATATTTTATATAATTATTTTAAAAATGTAATGTTTTGAGCTCGTGCAAATTATTTTTACATTAGTTTTTCTCTAACTACCATGCTATGTTAGATGAAGTATAATGTTTTACTTAAACATATGCACGTGTCGTACGCCCAGTTGTTTACCTATATGTATTTCGAATAATTGAAATATATATTTAAATTTAGATCTTGAATATTACGACAAAACTATTATACCTAAAATAACTGCTTATATAACCATAGCCCAAAATACGATATATGATAGTTAGGAGTCTTGTCTTACTCTGCCTTAGCGTAGTTTGAAGTTGAGTTGTTAAGTGCTACACAACCTACGCAAATGTTCGTGACAGAGTAAAACAGAAACTAAATAATAGCCCTTAACACGATGTCGCCAGTTAACAACTGTCAATTTAATTATACAATATGAAGAAAGTTTCTGATATTACAGAAACAAAAATAATTTTAATTTTCAATATTGTATGCCACGATGACTTTGATAATGTATCAAGATGAAGTCATCGTGGCGTTTGATGACCGTGTTTGAGGACCGTCGTAGCGCAGAGGTACAACGTCTGCCTGTAACGCGACGGTTACTGGGTTCGATTCCCAGTCGAGGAAGATGGATTTTTCTGTTTCCATTTTCTTCGCTCTGGCATCTAAGGCAACGGCGGCGTTGAGTTCCGCCACTCAACACGCAATACCTAGAAAACGGCGGAAAGCGGGGACGGAGTAAGCAGGGACTAAGTAACGGAGTGTCTTAACACTAGGTTCGTATGGTTCCTGCAGTTCTCTCTGCCTACCCTGCCATGTGCGGGATAAAAGCGTGAAGGTATAAAAAAAATAAAAAAAAAATTTGGTAATTTATCAATTTATTAAAATAATTGTTACCTAAATATTGGACTAAGAGTATCAGAATCAAATAAACAATATGTGGCTCTTTAAATGGAAATGGCAAATAAACCTTTGAATATTTTCAAATGTCTATATACACGAAAAAATTTTATGTGATATCACGTTCCTATTTAAAGCGTAGAATGTAATAAAAAGAATGTTTTTCCGTATTTTTTATAACTTTTCCAGTTTTTGATGTACTGCGTTGAAGAAATATCATTCACAGATTACAATGCTTCTTTTATATATTAAGTGACGTCGCCAATATATTGACATTTTTCTATAAAAAAATTGTGTAAAAGTATTTCTTTTACGTGGCGTAAAGAAAATACTTTTACACATAAAATTTTTAAACTCTTTTTTTGATTAAATTTATTCATGCGCTTGAAATTCAATAAAAATATGAAATATACAATTAAATGAGTAAATTTGTGCAACTACATGGTAATAATGTGAAATGTTTCATTTTAATATTAATAAATATCTGCAAAAGAAAATATCAATTAAAATTAAGAAGAAACATGTGGCTATGATTAATTTTAATCTGCCCAAAGCGTGAAGTTAAAAAGTCTATAGATTTTAACCATGAGAAATATTCACGTAAGATACGTGAATATTTCTTATAGTGACAAGAAAGACATAGTGGCTTGAACCGCTTCATTCTGGTTATACCTTCTTGCTTCAGCTTAGTTTAAAATAATACGTCGTTGTTCTGACGTATAATTATTTTCAGATTAACTACTTAAGGTGAGAACGTCGAATTTAGATAAATTTCGATTCGTATGTTTAAATTAATTAAGAAGTTTAAGACATCCTTCAAAGTATTATAATATAGTACAGTATTTTTTAATGACAGTATTGCTGTTGTACACTATCTAGAAATATTACATATATATATATATATATATATATATATATATATATATATATATATATATATATATATATATATATATATATATATATATATATATATATATATATATATATATATATATATATATATATATATATATATATATATATATATATATATATATATATATATATATATATATATATATATATATATATATATATATATATATATATATATATGTATGTATTTTGGCGAAACTAATATAACAGAGCATAATATATCTCAATCTAAAATTATTTTTGCTCCTAAACTGCTTCTTTGTACAAGGTTTATACAATATACAGTGCAAGAGAGAATTTAAGAAGCTTGAGTGGCTTTTATATTAGCATTTGCAGTAAAAAATTCAGTGAGAATAGTAGAAAATGTATCGGCTTAAGTTGACTTTATATTTTTTAAAAAGCTGCCTTTATCAGACTATAAAGTCTTACTTGAAGAAGGAATAAATTAAAGAAGGAATAAGTTTTAGTTCTCAACACATGAAACGGCCCCTCAGAATGTCTCGAGCAACATCTGGCAACACCATATGATGTGAGAATCACAATTTTTTAATATTACTTAAAAACTCCCTGACTCAAATTAGGTTATGTTTATGACATATATAAAAAATAACAGGACAGGATAATCGAATGAAAATATTTTCAAATTCGACTTTTATATAAAAAGTAGTCGAATTAGTTTTGTTTAATTATTTGTCGATTTGCTTATTATTTTTTTTTTGAACATATTTATTACGGGTTTATATTTGATGTTTCAAATCACAAATGTACATCACGCTTATTTAAATGTTTGTTGTTTATAAATATTTGTTGTTATGGTGTCATTTTCTAATTTCATAAAGTTTTGCTGAAAATTATATTTCTTCATAAGATGTTCTTCCGATCTTAAATTTTCACATATCAACGAAAAATTCTTATTACACTCGACAACATTTACTTTTACAATTGAAGCCATTTTCTTGTGTTTTATATTTTAGATCATTTACATGAATGATTTGATGAACGCTAAAAAAGGTTTACTTATATTTTTATTTCGTTAGTAAATGCGTTCCAAATGACTCTTCCATATCAAAGTAATTTAGTAAGATGGGGTAAAGCTACCGATAAATCTTGCTACATCTGTAAAGAGGCAGTAGGGACAGCTAAAGATATGCTGGTAGGGTGTAGGGTACTCTTGGATAGTGGTCAATACTCGCGGCGCCAAGATAAAGTACTAGAAATCATACGTGAAGCCGTTAGTCTATCTGTAGCAAGAGCACAGAGAAATATAACAACCAGCAAACGCTCAATAGAGTTTGTGAAAGAAGGTTTTCATAAAAAACCCACACAAAAACCTTTCTCTATACTAGATCCAGCTCCCGATTGGACACTTATGATGGACACGTATGAGAAACAGTATAGAATCCCTGAGGATATTTGTGTTTCGTCATCCAGACCGGATATTTTTCTCTATTCTCGAAGCCTAAAACGCATAGTACTGGTAGAACAGTTCCGTGGGAAACAAATATCCCAAAAAGTCACAATCTAAAACTTAATAAATACTTTGATCTTACAAACGAACTGACCAGGAATAGGTTTAGAGTTAGCTTATTTGCGGTTGAAGTAGGAGCGAGAGGTATAACAGCGAAATCTCTCTATAGTTTACTCAAAGATCTCGCCCTGTCTAGAACTATTATAAATTCATTTCTAGAACGCACTTCAAAGGCGGCTTTGGTAGAATCGTTTAAAATTTGGTTAGGTAGTGGGAGGAGCTCGGACAGTGAAGGTGAGCGTTAATGCATTTTAAAGGGGCCCCTTTAAACCTACACTTGGGTCGCAAGTCCCAAGCGCTGATCGGAGCTCCTCTTCCTACAACGCGATGGGCCCGGCACCCGCACGGTGAATTCATAGAATGCTAAGCAGTTTTCTTCCTTTCTGAGAATTGGAAATTTGAAAATTTCAAGGTAAATATTGAACTGCATAAATTATATTCCTCCACACATCGGAGCCAAATTCTACAGTTAGCATAGTGAAGTTCAAATTACTTTGCGGTACTAAAATTTAGTAACTTTTTAAGCTCAGTAAAAGCACTTATATGTTTCCCATTAAAGTAAATTATTTGTTTTACTAACTTTATCTAGAAGTCAAGTAGTATTAGAATTAAACGTGTTGGTAAAATTATATGTCTTGAGTACTGTACAAATTATACATATTTTGCTCATACTAAAACCTTAACAAATTCACATTTCACTAAGCATTGACTTTAATCACTATATTTATAAAAGACATAATTATCATCCAGAATACTATAGAGGTTACGTATATACTAAGTGCCGTAAATGCTTTAAATCTTTGGTCTTACTTATATAGCTCCTGGTGGTTCAGCGGCACATTATTTGATTGTAAACGCGGTAGGTGTTTGATCGATTTCCATTCATAGCAATGAGTTATTAAATTTATTTGTTGTAATAAAAATACAAAAGTATGGCATTGATTTCCGCCACTCAATATGTAATTTCTGGAAAATTAGTCAGAACGAAGATGGGAAATCAGGTTTTGTAGTTACACTCGTCTACAAAAAAGTTTTCTAGGGCAATTACTTTTATTTTTATTGATACGTATTTGATGGTATAGGATATATGCTAGTATAAAAAGCAAAGACCATATTATCACTAAAATTTTGTAGTTATTTAATTAAGTAAAGTGATAAATGTAAAAAAATGGTTTTTATCAACCATATAGCAAGGTAGGCATTGGGAGTCACATCGGAAATTATAAGCTTAATACTAGGTATTAAAATCTACCTTTGGAGAAATTGCATGTTAAGAAGTGGAACACATAGAGACGTGCTCAGTCTCTTTAGATACTCATTCTTCATTATTTTTCCTGAGTGATTCAATACAATTTGTTGTATTTGTAGCTTACTCGATAAAAAATAAAAAGTATATATATAAATAGTATATATAGTCAGTTATATATATATATATATATATATATATATATATATATATATATATATATATATATATATATATATATATATATATATATATATATATATATATATATATATATATATATATATATATATATATATATATATATATATATATATATATATATATATATATATATATATATATATATCAGTATTCCCAAATCGATTTATTATAGCTTCGTAATGTTTCTGTAACTTTGTGCTAAAATGCTTAATCGGTACTTAGTCAGTGAAGTCAATGAATCTAAAGCGAAACTGAGTGTAAGTTTTAACTTTTTCAAAGTCAGATAATTAATATCCTAATATCCTATAATCATGAGATTTGAAGTACCTTGAGAAGTTTTTTAAATTTCAAAATGTTTGAAATACAAGTAATGACTGATTTTAGTAATAGCAATTTCAGTTTTTAGTAATGAATGAATATCTTCTTGATTGAATGCACGTGTAGCATAGAGTATATATACTGTAGTAATATTGGTAATATTCTTCTCGTTCCTACGGTCCGTTATTCAAACGATAGCCCAACAGTATTCAACATTTTTATTGTATTGTACTGATTTTCTAAACAAACGCTGCAACGTAAATCAATATTAAAGCTATCAACGCGTAATAGAACAGTATTTGATTCTAAGTATTTTAAATTCTTAGACACGGCTTTCGTAAGGCAAACTTCGACATTGATATCTGCTATTCAACGCTCAATATCCTTAGTTTAAGACGAAAGCCGAAGGACAAGTTTCTCGATATTAGGTTCTCTTACTCTGGTCATGTATATGTGTTACAATAAAAACTAATTATCATGACAATGAACTTTAAGTTCAAACTATCGGGTAGAATTTTTTTGATAGCTTTAACTTTAAGTTATAATTAGAAGGTCTTATAATTAGAAAGAAAAAGAATATCATAATTTCAGTAAATTCAGAGTATGTTGCAGAAAAACTTCACTATACTGATTTCAATTATTATAACATAATAGAATTGTACGGACACGTACGTGACAGACTTCGGCTCGACTTACAAAAATAGCAAAGTTTGTTAACAATGTGAAATCATCAAATGAGAAATATAACCATAAAGATGAATTTTGAAACGAAACATATGATATTGTGAACACATGTCGCGATACTGGGCATTTGAAATATATAATTCTTATGACACTACAATATCCACTAATGTTTAAAAATTTTAAGCTCATTGGATGGTTAGTATCACAGTTTTGATTTCACTATGTAATAAATTTAACTACGTATGAGTTGTAAAAATATAATAATTTCATTCCTAGTTACTAAAAACCATGAAGTTGTAAGAATCGACTAAAATAAGTTGCTTAATTAGAAGCAATTGGAAACAGGGTTGACTACTCATGTTGATTAAGTTGTTTACTTACAAAAAAAATGATTTAATCGAATCCATTCGATGTATAAGTAATATATAATATGCATAAAACCTACAAATAAATAAATATAACATAGAAAAAGTTTACCTGCAGTGAATTCATGTGTTTTAAAAATGTAATTGTATATATTTTTCAAAGCAATAGCTTTTTTATTATTTTATACGTTGCTATAATAATAACTCAGAAAACGGCTCCTGTGACAAAACAATAGTCATTTCACTCAGTCAGTTGATTGTGTGACATTTTCGGTACTTTATTAACTGCAGGAACCATTTGAACCTAGTATTAAGACACTCCGTTGCTTAGTCCCTGCTTTCTCCGTCCCCGTTTTCCACCTTTTTCGAGGCATTGCGTATTGAGTGGCGGAACCCAAAGTCGCGCTTTGCCTAGTTACAAGAACGAAGAAAATGGAAATAGAAAAATCTATCTTCCTCGAGTGGGAATCGAATCCTTAAACCGTCGCATTTACAGACAGACGCTTATGACTCCGCGCCACGACGCTCCTCGACTTTATTCATGAAACAACATATCAAGGGGTATCGTTTGTTTGCGTTTGCTACATCTATTCGTTTATCATTACCATTTTAATGCTAAAAAATGTTAAAAAGTATGATGATATTTAAATTTGTATTTAAAATTTACATTTTTCTAATTTTGTAAATATCTAAATGCTTAAGATAATTTTAGATCATAATACGTCGTCAATTGCTGTAAAAATAAAAACACATCAAGCCCCTTCTCTTTCTGTCAGCCGACTGCGCCAGTTTATCTATGATATTTTAAAACTCATTTGTGCATCTATAAAGTCAAAAGAATTTAAAGTGCAGTGACACCTTATTGTTATGGTAGTACCACAGATCACACGAACCAAGAAAAGGCGTCTGGATTGATCAATAGCGTGATAATTTTCGAAAATTTTAAGTTTTAATAAATATATGCTCATTAATGAATTTTAAACATGATGAAATTTAATCATCTTTTCAATGTATTATACACTATTTCGTATAACTTTAAATATAACATATGATAAGTAGCCCTTAAATGTTTTGAAATGAAAGACATCTTGGGACTTTGGAATGCAGAATATTTAGGAATGTCATATACATTGTCAGCGTGCCATACGGGGCAGCAGTTATTTCGAATTCTCTTTACATATACATATATATGCAACAACAATAAAAAATTAACATCTTACGACATATACCGTAAATTAATAAGATTAACTACATTAATTCCAAGAAATGACGACTAAAAACGATTGTATAAAAGTTCATACAAAATAATTTCCTATTTAATAATACCCTAAGAGTATGATTAAATGTCAAAAACAAAATAACTCGTTTCGGAAACCTTATTGTACAAAGTGAGCTTTTATTTTTCTTAGCGACTTCCATTTATAAAAGCGGACTTACGCAACCTTCCTTCATGATAATTTAATTGCTAATTAAGTAATTTCGACCAACACATTTCTTTACTGTAAAGTTAATTCTTTATTTTGTTAATATTTTTATTCATAAAGTGTTTAAGACATTTAACATTAAATTTAACTAGAAACAAGTATAAACTTAAGAAAGATTAGACAAAAAGTTTGAAAAACAATCAATTTTCCTCTTTAAATAATCAAAATTAATAAAATGTAGCAGTGATATTCATATATAATTAAATCGATAAGCACGTATTAAATAAACGTATAAGTTTGAGACGTCTTGCAAAAGGAAACGCCGTGTGTAAACGCCTTAATTACTTATTTATACCGTATTCATGTTAAAATATAGCATAATAATTTGTACATTTCTTAAAACAACTTATCGCTATAAATTTAATTACTGTATACATCAAGAAGAAAAGGATCAACCTGAAAATAGTTTCTAATAAGTGTTCGTCTCTTATACCTGTTGTGATTTACAAGCACAACAGGTACTCGTATAAAGTTATAAGGTATCCACCTAAATTTACAGTTAGCACGGGACTTTCCATTTTGTGTAAAAAATAACATTTACCTTTTTTGTACTTCTACATTTATAAATAAATAAGTAATAAATTTTATTGATTAAAATGTCTTGATTTAATAACAGTAAAAAAATTATTAATATTTTGCTTGCGACTCTTCCCGTGCTTTGCGATTATATTTTTTTTTGTTGCATGCCAATCTTGTCGTCTTACTATATTTTTTTTTTTTTAGCTTCACGCTTTATCCCGCACATGGCAGGGTAGGCAGAGGGAACTGCAGGAACCATATGAACCTAGTGTTAAGACACTCCGTTACTTCTTACTCCGTCCCCACTTTCCGCCGTTGTCTTACTATATCTTGCAAGTATTGATTGTTTCTGTATTCTGTATTTAAATATTTTTGCAATAATAAATAAATGTTTATTTAATTTATATAAACATATTTTTTATAATTATATATTATATCCTAAATAACTTTTTTTAATAAGAGTCATGTTAACCAAAATTTAATATCAAGTGCAGGAAACCTAAGTAGGTTCTCGGAGTCATAAAGCTACCAGCTTAAAATATTCAATTCTTATTTCATAGCTGCAATATGTAATATGTAATATGTAAGTCAATACTAATTTAAAAAATTAAATTTTAAAATAAAATATAAAGTATTTATTGTGAAATTTTCTGAAAATATAAAACTACTAAAGTAAAGTAACATGAATTTTTATTTAATATTCATTCAGTCATACATCGTAAGCATGAAAGTTATTTTGTATCGTGGATGTTATGTTACCACTTAACTTTCATGTGAGGATCGTTAATTTCACGTAACTGCTGTATGTCATGTCTTAAGAGGTTATATTTTGGTTTAAATACAAAAATACTAATGTAGTAATTAATTCTTCTAACCATGTATGTAATGTTTAATTGTGACTTAATAGTGCAGATAATTTTGTATTTTGAGTTGTATTGAGTATACAGAGGATTGCACTTTTTTCTGCTTGAGAACTGGATAGTATCAGTACATACATTTTAGAAATGAACATTTTTATTGCTTCGTACTGAGGAACCGAAGTAAACTAGAGTTGAGATACACAATTTTAAACGAAGATTCTCATCATCAATATATATTGATGAAGAGGACTTACGCAATCTTCCTTCATGATAATTTAATTGCTAATTAAATAATTTCGAAGAACTTATTTCTTTACTGTAAAGTTAATTCTTCAAATATTTAAAAATCATAATTTTTGTAATAATTTCACAAAGTTACACTGTAATAAATATGATATGTGCTTTTACACTCTGTTTTTACAGAGTTAAACGTTTTATATGCATTTGTTATAGCATGCAGTTGGAGCAAAATCTTATAGAGACTACGCTAATGCAGCTTCATGGCTTGCTGTGATATCAAAGAAACTGATTTATTCCTTCTAAACAATTTCAATTGTGGATAGGAAAACTTTTAATTAATATTATGTTTTATGGTCTTATCATACGGATATAACATTAAAATTATGGAAAAAATATTAGTTATAAGATTATTGAAGCTACACATCTCCGATTTCCCAATGATCAATAACAAAATTGTGAACTAAAACGAGCAGAGCAAAAACTCGTACATCGTCCCTGGAGGTAGGAATTTCGAATACGAATAGAATATGAAGGGAAATTGCTTGTTGGATATTAATAAATTCGATTATTTACTAATTATTTCAATGAATTATCAATTACTTCAAACAAAGTTTTAGTTGATTCAATTAATTATTAATTAATTTATCAATTTTAAATTTATATCAAAAAAGAAACTTTTAATTTGTACCTTCATAATATTGCTATAAGATATGCGATTTTCACATATGAGTACGTATTTTTCGAGTATAATGAAAAAAGTTAGATGGATTTTTTCCTGATGATCAATGTTGCATGTTTTTAAAGAAAATTTTGATTATGATTGATTATACACTTATAGAATCAATCCATTCTATTATCTTTTGAGGTTGTTCACTTACATATACAGTTTATAAGGTATAATTTTTTTTACATACTGAATTTATAATTATTGTTCCTAAATCCCTAAGTGTCTATTTATTGGACAAACGATGTCCAATAAATAAATGCATAGGGAAGGATCGTATTTCCAAATTTTATTATATTTATATTTGTAATTCAATATAAAACCGCAACAATACCTGAGTAATATTTGAGAGCAACCTCGTTTAATAATTTAGTTGGGATGCAGTAATTTGTTAAAGTTTGCCTTCATTTCTGCTGCGACGTTGAGCAAACTCAAATCGTCCATAGTAATTTAGTGTAAATCCGGTGTTATCTCTTGATATAAATAAAAATTGTTTGAACTTTAAATTTTTAAAACTCTGATTTATTTTAATAGCTTAAGTAGTAGTTGATTACATAAAGTTACCCACTATTATACAGGTATGGCTGTAACCACGACCATCATGTAAAGCATAGTATTAATTAGCCTTTACAAACTTGATAAAATTATAAAACAAGTAAAATTTTCAAAAATAAAAAAATATTTTTTTTCCAAACAAAATAAATAATTAAATTATTGTTCCAAAATAAAACGCCATTAGGCAAGTATACCGCGAGCGTATATGAATGAAAGAATTTATTTTATTTTGAATCAAAGGTGACAGATTGAGAACGTTTAATAGTATTTTTGTAGTACGAGGTCTATACGTCAATCGTATTTAATCATATCTACCTCATGCGTTACACTGCACGTTTAAATGTCGTGTAATGGGAAAAATGATCTTGAGCCTAAACTATTGTTAATTGTGAAGTAGTTTTTTGTATATAGCCTTGAAATATTTTCCACTATAAGTAGTTTTGATAACGGCCGCCGTGTCAGATACACCCTGTATACAATGAGATACTTATACTTATATTGGCCATGTACTGCGTAGGCCAGACAATCATATCGCAAAGAAAGGCCTCAAAAGACAATCGCAAGGTACAAGAAGACCTGACCACCCCTGTCTCACTTGAAAGCGTTCAGTTAAGAATAAGGTTGGGTAACTGACTTCGATTGGAATAAATTGGAGTTTACCACACGAGATTATCAGAAACAAAAATATCTTCTGCGAGCCCTGTATTCTTAATGAGGGATAAGAGGATGACACTGTCATCATTATCATCATTCACTATTGATTTTACGGCGCAAAGGCACAGCGGCTGCCTGTGAACGCGACGAATATTTTTATTTCCATTTTCGTTCTGGTAACTAGGCAAGCGCAGCGTTCCCACGATTCCTGCCGTTCTCTCTGCTTAACGCGCTATGAGCAGGATAAAGCGTAATACCAAAAGTTCAGAGCCTCTTTTTGAAGAGTAATAGAAAGATGCTTGTGACATTACAAACAATTTTTATACGACAAGTGCCACAGACTCAGGTAAGTGTCCACTTCATTATGTGATCAATATTCATTGCGTTTGAACGAATTGAAGATAATCAAGGTTGTAGCAACTTTTTTTGTTCATTTACATTTTCAAGAACAGTCCTTAAATCCTTTTCACGGTACTAACATCCTTTTAATATTTGACAATCGGAGCAGATGAATTTGCCAACAGCTTTATCCTGCTCATGGTAGGCAGAGGGAACCTCAGGAACCATGGAAACCTAGTGTTGAGACACTTCGTTTTCTGCTTTTCGCCTATTTCGAGGCATTCCATGTTGAGTGCGAAATGGAAATAGAAAAATCCATGTTTCCCGAATGGGAATCAAACTCACAAAACGTCGCGTTCACAGGCAGATGCTACGGCTCTGCGCCACATAAGTCCTCTTGTCGGTCTTGCAATCTTATGACCTAAGCTTATGATTTAGAGTAGGTTTATTAGAACAATTATTTAAACTGTTAATTATAAAAAAATGAAATAAGAACTGTTCTCTTCATATATATTTATAATACTTGATGAACTATCCTAATATCAAAATATATTTACAAATTAATTGTTTATACGAAAATTATAATTATGGTGAAAAGTTAAGGGTACCATGCTATAAAGCAAATACAGTGTACCAGGTACGGACATTTTTCACAGCATCCAAAATACAAATGTGTAGCGTTATGCAGGGCATTACTGCACCTAATAAATATTATATTACTTTCAATTTCGACAATATTGTTTACATTGTAGCAAAATATTTTAGGAACTACTTACAATTGATTATTGCATTTTACGTAGTTAATTTAAAATAATTCACAAAATACTGATAAATGTCGTTACGACAATATTGTATGGATTGATAAAAAAATTATTTCCTACTAGCCTTTGTATTTAATAAATTTAAATGACTTATGTGGTTAGCCACATTTGACAGATTGTATTAGAAAATCATTACCATAATAATTCAATTTAATAATTATATTTCTTTCACAATTATTCTCACCAGGCAATGTTTCTAGTTAGAGTAGAGTATTTTAATGTTAAGTTTTCACTAACCACCACGCTATGTTTAAGTTACATATATGTACACATATATTTGTTTTATATGCACAGTTATGTACATATATGTATGTATTAAATTTAAAATCTTTGAAATATATGTTTATATTTAGGCCACGAATTATATGACAAAACTATTATTTACAATTACTGCTTACATAAAATAAAGCAAATCGAATTTAGCCTTGCAAATATGACAGTTACGAGTTTTGCCTTATTCTGCCTCAGTGTAGCTTGTAGTTATAAAGTGCTACACAACCGATGCAAATGTTTTTGACACCGAACAACAGCACCTAAGTAATAGCCTCTATCACGCTGTGTGCAGCTAACTTAACATTTAATAAGCACAAATCCTTGATAAAATTTAACATTGTTTTAAAAAAGAAAATTATTTTTAGACAATTATTTTTATTTCTTCTTTGAAAAGCTTGAAACGATTATCCTGATATTTTCAGTTAACCCACATAAAGTGACGGCCTACTATTTAAGCTATTTTGTGTCGAAAAAATTATTTATAATGAATGAAATTCAAATGTTATTCAAATATTACATATAAAGTATAATCTTCTGTTATCAAATATTTAGCTATCTACACATTGAGATAGATTTAAATCTAAATTCATTGTAAACATTTATTGCTAAAATAGATTTTATCTTTACACACAAACAAATTATTTAATTACAAATAACAAATTATATTTAAGATAGAGTTTAATGAAAATAATCAGTTGGAATATTAATTCAGATTCGTATAAGTTTAAATTGAATTATAAAGAAGTTTGAGACAACCTTCAAAGTATCATAAAATAGTAGTTTTTTTTACAATGACGATATCGCTAGATATATTATAAAATTAGATTAAATTAATTAATTAAATTGGAAATATTATAGTCATTCTGGAAAATATATATGTTATAAAAGTTATATAAGATTCACTCTCTAAGCACTCTACTGGGCCTAGATCGTAAGTATGGGAGACGTTTGAAAATAAAAAAATATATAAAATAAGATCCATTAAATTAAAATTTTTCCGCGACTGAGTGACTAACAGAAAATGGAAAAATATATTTTTTGAAGTCCACACAAATATATGTCAATAGTAATCTGAACTATAGGCAAAAAATAAATTACTATGACTACACCAAAAAATATAAAAAAATGTACAATTTTTATGAACAAATAATATTACGTATACAACATATCAAGAGGTCACATCTTAACGTTGTAATATCGCTTATGAGGTACGCAACGAAGATGTAACGTCAAGTGATACAATTTATGCAGCGATTTAACGCAACGTTCTTCATTTTTCTTTATTTTTTGGTCAATATTATTAGATTAAGTTGTAAGGAAAATAATAATAAAAGGGATCTTTTTAAGATATACGTTATATTAACGTTTTGTTGTTTTTTAGGCTTCATCTTGTATTCCATAGTGACTAGAGTAGGCGGGGAGACTGGTCTCAAAATATTGATAGTAACATAGTGAGAAGAAAACACTTAGCATTCCATGGATTCACTGTCCGAGTTCTTCCCACTAATTAACCAATTTATAAATGATTCCACCAGTGGCGCCTTCTAGAAATTAATAGTTAGTAATGAATCTAAATAGGACAAAACTGTTTAACACAATATGGTGAGATTTCGCTGTTATGTCTCTAGCTCCTACTTCAACTGTGAATAAATTAACTCAAAATCCATTCCTGGTAAGATTGTACTTGTGAAGTTTTAAGTTTTTTGTTTCCTACGGAACTTTAAGTTCCACCAGTACAAGGCGTTTTAGGCTTTGAAAATAAAGAAAAATATCCGGTATGGATGATAAAACTCCAATGTCCTCAGGGATTTTGTACTATTTCTCAACTAAGATAGGAACTAATATCTAGGTATTTATTTAAGTGGTCATGCATAAAGTGCACCGCCCGCCCGCCGATAAATGCACGTGAAGTAAACAATACAAAACACAACTACCACCGTACCGTACCTACCGTCGTAGGTGTCCAAACAAGAGCTGGTTCTAAAATTGAGAAAGATTTTAGTGTGGATTTTTTTATAAGAAACTTCTTTCGCAAATTCTATTGAATGTTTGCTGATTATTATGTTTCTATATGCTCTTGTTTGTGAAATTGTCTTTTAAGCTTCTTTCATGACTAGATTTTACCATATATGTTGTGGAGATATTTACAGAATTGATTGGATTGTAATTTTTTGTATACTACATAGGAGATAACATTAGGACCTGGAGCTTATTTAGATGGTTTCTTTTTAACTTATATATTTCTTGTAAAATTGCAGAGTTATCTTGAAAGTCAATGCAAGAAAACTCAGGCCGTTGATTTTTTGGCTCCTTATATAGTCTTTCTTTACTAGGTACACTTCGTATGTGATTATATAATGTTCATAAGTTGCCTCATTGGTTACGAGAAGCATACCTCTGTCTTCCTTAAAAATATTTTTTGTGCACTCAAAAGTAAAAAATATTGTGATCTTCTGCGAACTATGACGACATTCCCGAAATTATTTTTAGGTTGACCGTAACGCCCTAGAAAATAGACGAGATATATAGACAGCTGATCTGACTCAGTTAAGAATGCCCGTAATAAATTGTAAGAAACGTAACTCATAAATACTTTGTTTTGAACACCAAATTCAGTTACTTTGTAATTCATGAAAACTAATAAAATATTTTTATTTATTCGAACTCTAGATGAATTTACCAAAAATATTATAAATATTTTTGGTAAATTCTGATCTGTCGCTCTTATATCTGATGTCCGATACTTGAAATGGGGTCGTCGGAAGATATTGAAAACTAAAAATAGACGGAAATATAAAAAGAAGTGTTTGACTTACAAAAATTACTTACTTGTTACTAGTACGGCTAATTACACCTGCGAAAATGGGCGCAATAATTATGCACAAGTTATACAGTCAATACTGTACAACGTTCTGATAATAGATATATGTGTCTACGAATATAGTATCTATTTTTGTATATCTACTTATATATACATATATGAACACATTTTACTTAAAACTATTTGGACGTCATATTAAACATTTTATAATTTAAATTATTTATATATTTTAAATTATTTTACTTTGTTTATGTATTGAAATTTTAAAACATTAGACTGCTATGTAACATTAAGATGCTTTGTGATGAGTAAACAATTTTAATTAAAAAAAATATCTTATGAGAAAAATGAATTTTATATTGCTTAAAAGGAAATAAATTCCATTAGTCAAAGTAAAATTTTTGCGGTAATTTTGTTTGACAATTTAACTGCTGCCGCGACGAAGTCGTTTTTCGGTAAAGTGATGAAGCTTTTAAATTGTTAGTAATAAAATAAACATAATTGTAATTGCTAAAATATAAACGAGTGCAAAGAGGCAAGCAAAAAGCAAATCATCACTTGTACATTTTTTTGTATTTGTATCGTAGTAGGCCATGGTCTTCATCATTGCAACGACTTTGAATTGTAAAGTCACCTACCAACTATTAGCTATTGTTTTATTTTTCGTAAACAGTTTCAAAAAATAAATATTTCTTCGTCAAATAAATAAATCATCAATATATGTATATGTAAATATTAAAAAACGTTTGCACTTCAGCTTTTCCATCAAAAACATATAAACGACAGAGTTAACATTTGCTAACTAAAAATTAGTTTTTGTGAATAAATTCGAGGCCCTTGTGGTAATTATTTTCCTCTGTTTTAAAACCGTGTGCAGCGTACAGCGTACAGCGTAGTCGTTGAAAAGGCCACGTTTCGAACTCACGAGAAAAGGCGTAAACGAAGTATCTTCTATCGGTTTATCTCTATTATTTTTGGTCCTCAAATACCATTTACCTGCAATATTTAATACAATATCATTTTTATAGTTATAGTTGTTAACTAAGAGTAAAGGTGAATTTTAAAAGATAACAATATCCGCAATGATATATACTCTGACATATTTCATTTTAATATTTTACTGTATAAAAGTAAAAAGCGGGGACGGAGAAAGCAGGGACTAAGCAACGGAGTGTCTTAACACGAGGTTTCCACGGTCCCTGCAGTTCTTTCTGCCTACCCTGCTATGTGCGGGATAAAGCGTGAAGTTAAAAAAAAAGTAAGTATCAACGTACTTAGAATTTGTAAGTACTTTTACTATTTATTTGATTATCTTTATTTGGAGTGGAAATAAAAAAATTGTCTTCCCCGAGTGGGAATCGAAGCTCAACACCGAGGTTTCCATACCAATTCCCTTATTGTAAATATTCCTAAAAACTAAAATAAATGATATTTGCGGTAGTATTAATATAGTAGAGTATAATCATCATCTATGAAATTTTAATTATACATATTGGTATGTCGATATTTTCTGTGTTTAACTTAAAAAGTTTGTTTAAAATTACGTTTGTTGTATGGGAGATTTAATATTAACTTTATTGTTATTCAATTATTTATTTTAAAGGATAATATACAAATATATATTCCGTAAAAATTTGAAGCGAGCCGCTTGTTACCGTTTTTAATATAGAGCAAAAAATTCAAAATAAACACGTATATTGTATGGGGGCCCCCTTTTTAGTATTATTACAGCCTGGAGACAGACACCGGAGCCGTAGTAAATAGGTTCCGATTTACCCTTTGAGAATCGTAACAATTTAAAAACGGATGTGATCCCCTATACTTAAGTGGTTTCATATAACGGCACATTGAATATCATAAAATATCAAACAGCAACAATATTTAATATATAACTCAAATTAGAAAATATTTTGCAAAATTTTTTTTTTATGTTTTATCAAAGACATGCCTTAACTTTTAACGAATATTTGTTTCCTTTTCAAAGTGTAATCGATAGTATATTTAGCAAAGGGTACAAAGGATATACGCTTTAGGCGATTCTGTACAAAATAAATATATTTATTTTGCCAATATTTATTACTTTTTTAATTGCAGTAGAATAACAAAGAAAAACAAATATTTTAAAACAACATAATATACAATTTGTATGTATAGCTTTAGAGAAGAATTAATGACGATTGAGAAATATTAAAATATACAGTATGTACTTCTAAATATTATTTAATCTCTTATTTATAATGATATTTAAAGATAAAATTTGCGCAATTTACATTTTAAAGTCGTAAAGTTTACAATAGAAGGAATGCCGCTAGTAACGTTTTTTGTTGCTTATAAAAAAAGAATAGTCGCCATTGTTCAAAGATAAAAAATTTCAAACTGTCCTGTCGCCATTTCGATTTTGTTATGCAATTTGTACCCTAACCTTTAGCCCAAAAAAAACAGACATCTTACAGCATGTTGTATGAATTTGACAATTTGCAGTCTATAAAAAAATCAGCGGCTACGTTTCGTATTTATCGCATAAATTCCACATAATCAAAACCTATAGGATACTCGTTTACCTAGAATTATGGTATTTGACAATACGATTTAATTTATAGTACTAACAAAATAGAAAAAACTAGAAATCAGTATCAGACCCTCTTGGCGCAGTAATCAGACCCTCTTGGCACAGAGGCGCATCATCTTTTAGCGTCCTGTGCACACGACGGTTTGTGGGTTCAATTTCCACTTGGGGAAGATGAATTTTTCATTTACATTTTCTTCCGTCTGGTAACTAGGCAAAGAGCGGCGTTGAGTTTCGCCACTTAACACGTAATATCTCGAGAATGTGGAAAACGAGGAACAGAGTGTCTTTACAATTAGGTTTCCATGATATTTTTCGGTTCCCTCTGTGTACCCCGCTATAAGCGGCATAAAGCGTAAAAAAGCAATAAGCACTTATTTGTATAGTACTTATTTCTATAAAAACCAAGAATTTAAGTTTGTCAACATTTTCGAGATGTATTTTCCGTTGATCTTTCTTAATAAAATTTTTTTGGAACCACTCGCGCGAGATTACAACTCACGTTTATTCTAATCTTATTACAGATCGACTAATATTGATTGAAAACTTTAATCCGCTTATGGAGCACTTCACAATTGGAAAGCCCAAATATTTTAAGAACAATTTTATTTATAAACTCACTTAAAACACAAATTCAGTCAATTTTCCTTTTTCAGTTCTGAGAGCACTCGTCGAGCTTTGAGGCTCTTATGAAATCAATTTAGGCATTAAAACGTCAACAGTTTAGGTATTGGAATATCTTAGATATTTCATACAAGAAAACATAAAACGCAATCAATGTATGATTATTTCAATATATGATTATATATTCAAAACATTAAATATATTTTCAATACATCATTGGAAAAGGATGTAAAGTGGGAAAGTGTGAAGTGTTTGAATCTCTACTATTCAGGTAATGTTGTTTTTCATAAGCACTGTAACAGTTGTCACTTTATTGAACTTTTTCAAATGGTATAAAAAAATAATATGTGGTCTTAGAACTTGTGGTCGTCAGCCAGTACGGTGATATTGCAAACTGGCCTCTTTAAAAATTAAAAAAGAGGGTTAAAGGTTTATGGTTACAACATATTCTAGTGGGTAAAAATTATCAAAAGTCCTTTAAAAATATAACATGCCAAGCCATGTCTTAAAACAAACGTAGTATTGTTATTACGCAATAATCATAAAAAATAATTTAATGAAAATTATGTTTTATATAAAAAAATTATTTTCGTCTATAATTAATTATTAACATGCGTTTTTCTACACTTTATTCTTAAACTCACATACGTTATAAGGCGCATACAGTAGAAAATTGGGAAATTTAGATAGCAGTACTGGTTTCAAAAACTTAATTATTTATACTGATAAACTGAGAAATTTTCGTTGCTTATTATTTGTAGTTTGGTATACTTATTCAAATTTAATATATTCAGAGAGCTACTGAAACATTCTTGTTTGACAATAATTCGCTTTTTAGACTCCAATTTTATAATGTATTTAATAACTTTATGATGTACAAAAATACCAATCAAGTGTGAGTTGCACTCGTGCGCTGACGATTCCATTTCAGTATAGGTCAACGGGAAGTACTGCTTGTATAAGCTACATATTTAACTTTTATTTTTGTGAAAGACAAGCAAATGAGCGTTTGGATCACCTGATGGTAAGTGATCACCGACGCCAACAGCCATGTGTAACACCAGAGGTGCCTTGCCGGCCTTTAAGGTGGAGGTTTTGGAAGGTAGCCATGTCGTATCATGAGCATGATACTTTAACTTGTGTCGCACTGTACAGTTGGAGAATTCAGCGGCAGTTAAGAACAAACAGTACTCCAGAACACTACCCCTGGTATATGCGGTAAAGAATGCATAATAAAGAAATGTAGAGTCATTGTTTTTTTCTTTCACAGATAATTGGATCCTCAAGATCCGAAAGGCGTTGTATACGATCAAATGGTTCAAGCACTAATACTGATACTGGGGTGCACCTGACCAGACATACGTACAATATTCCATGTGAAGCCTAACCTGGGCTCTATACAAAGCAATCCAATCGGCGTGTGTCCCGCTTTTTCAATGACATATAATTGCTTCGCGGCCAACTTGGCCTTGCTTTCCTAAATGATCGTAACACTGACAGTCATTCAAAAAGCTAAGACGAGAGGAGTATTATCAACAAGTTGAGTATTGAAATGAGCCAGGTTCCTATATACATATATACACTTGTTTTATAAAAAATAAACTATAAAAATAAGTTTGTAATCGTCTTTTTGGTTACATTTATAGTGTTTTTTAATAATTCACCAAATTTCACAATTTTCTTTTATAGGTGATGCGGCAAACAGTAAACACACATTGGTGTACTGCTGTACTAATAGAAGATGATAGTGTTAATTTATTTATTTGTGGCAAAAACCAAGTATAAGGACCCTTTCATTACGTTGACTTTGAACATGAGATTTGAATGTTTTTATTTTAAAGTATACGGAACCTTAGAAATTTTATTTCACATAGTAAAGTAAACGAAGGTTAATCGTGACGGTGAGATTATATAAGATACGTTATTGTAATAATGTATTTTAATTATTATATACTTCTGATAACTTGCAAATGTATTTTTTCAATTTACAATCTAAATATATAATAAATGAATAGTATACTGCTTTCTTACAAATAAATTTACACATAACAAGTTCATATGGCGCGGTGGCAAATCAAAATACGCCTCAATTTCCCCATTTTTCGAATCACCAGCAATATTTATTTTTGTTTAATTTTGGTTTGATGCTTATCTGGATTTTTTTCAAAGGAAATAAAAATAAGCCGAGGTAATAATATTTATTTTCACATACGTAGCAAACAAATAGCAGACATATAGAATAAAACTGTTGGTGTAAAGAATGCAAAAAATATTTTGTTTTTTGATATTTTGTCTAAAACAAGTCATTAAAGGAATTTAGATGAATTTTCTAAATTTTTTTGGATTCTATTCAAAGTTCAAAATAACCTGCACCAAATTTAAAGCCCATGTAGAGGACATAACAAACCTGATTGGACGTAATTAAATTTTGCTTGATTGGACTGAAAAGTTTGGATTTCTCGGCAACGTGTGTTGATAATCTAGTCTTCAATATCCGTAGTCTGCATTTCTTAACCTAATAATTAACTTCAAGTGCTAGAACGTTCGTATTCAAAGTAAAGACGCTATAGTGGTTAACTATATAAAAGGGGAAGTGGCAGATTCGATTGAATATGTAGCCTCGGGAAAGCAGAAGCAACAAAAGCAGTTCAAAAAGCACTGTGGACCTTAACAGTAACAAAAAAATGGTTGCCTGTAAAGTGGGTTTTACGGGCGAAAATTTTACGTGACAACGTCTTTTTCTCGGTAGAATATTTATTGATATGAATAATAATTATAATATAAATTGCACAAATTTTAACTATAGAAAATATATTTTATTTACTAAAACATTGTACATGTGTCAAGTGATACGCGCGGCGGACCGATCATAGTTCGGTGACAGTTGACACATCGTTACGTTACTTTTTCATAAGTGACTCCGAGCCGCAACCTAATTTAAGACGTTGTCACGTCAAAAGAAACAAACAAAATAACCCGTAAAGGAGCAAAGGCATCTAGTTTTAATTGTCTTTATATCGTCCTTAGGTGCCCCGATAAGATAGAAAGAAAGAGTAAGACTTTTCTTATTCTTTCTTTCTATCTTTTACTCTTTCTTTTTCATTTCTTACTCTTTCTTTCTATCTTTCGTTGAAGAATTAAAGTTAGTGAAATACTAATAAATCTGTGAATACACAAAATATAGATAGCGCTTAAGCGTCAAGCAATATGAAGCCAGTTTTCGATTTTTATGTGTGCGTGACAGAGTAGAGATATTGTAGTGAGATGCACATGTTGATTAAAAGCAATGAACTCCCACTACAATTCATTTTTTGAAATATTATATTTTTAAATTAACCATATAACAAAATATTATACAAAATACAGCTAATGACGTCAAATAAAAACTCACTACTTAATATAAATTAATTATCATATATTATTTATATTGATAATATAACAGTTATATTATATTATATAGGCACAACCTTATGTTTAAATCATTATGAAATTATAATTGAGGACCGTCGTGGCGCAGAGGCGCAACGTCTGCCTGAAACGCGACGGTTACTGAGTTCGATTCCCAGTCGGGGAAGATGGATTTCTCTATTTCCATTTTCTTCGCTCTGGCAACTAAGGTAAAGCGCGGCGTTGAGTGTCACTCAACACGCAATGCCTCGAAAACGGCGGGAAGCGGGGACGGAGTAAGCAGGAACTAAGTAACGGAGTATCTTAACACTAGGTTCGTATGGTTACTGCAGTTCCCTCTGCCTACCCTGCCATGTGCGGGATAAAGCGTAAAAAAATGAAATTATAATTTAGTGTGAATGCACCATGTTATTGACATAAAATTTTAAAAGTTTTAATTTTATATCAATTGAACATCATTTTTTGAATTTCAATTGTGCTATGTAGTGATACCACTGATCTTTAAATATTTTTGATTATTGTTGTTAGTATTTTCTAGGGTGAAATTAGTTTTTTTATATATTAAAATATAATATTTTTAACGAGAAGTAGAAGACTTGTATTTAATAACACATGTTTCAAGTTTAAGGAAAGAAAATATGATAAATTGTCTTAGAGTGTAAATTTCAGAAGTTTCTCTATTATAAAAGAATGCTTCGTAAAGTTGGCAAAAACATTTCAAAAAAGATATGAATAAAGAGTTGTTATATTTACCATTAAGGTGAAGTTAAGTTCTCCGAGAGAGCTTTTGAAACGTTTATAGATTGCTATGTAAAATCATCGATATTTTCCGACTTGTAGCAAAGAAAACTAAAAAATAAAACGTTTTAAGATTTTAAATGCAAAATCGTGCTTAAACTTGATATAAGAGAGAAGAAACAACTTAGCTTCCATGGATTCACCGTGCGGGTGCCGGGCCCATCGTGTTGTAGGAAGAGGAGCTCCGAGCAGCGCTTGGGACTTGCGACCCAAGTGTAGGTTTAAAGGGGCCCCTTTAAAATGCATTAACGCTCACCTTCACTGTCCGAGCTCCTCCCACTACCTAACCAAATTTTGAATGATTCTACCAAAGCCGCCTTCGAAATGCGTTCTAGAAATAAATTTGTGATAGTTCTAGACAGGCCGAGATCTTTTAATAAACTATAGAGAGATTTTGCTGTTATACCTCTCGCTCCTACTTCAACCGCATATAAGCTCGCTCTAAACCTATTCCTGGTCAGTTCGTTAGTAAGGTCGAAATACTTATTGAGTTTAAGGTGGTGACTTTTCGGGATATTTGTTTCCCACGGAACTGTAAGTTCTACCAGTACTACGCGTTTTAGGCTTCGAGAGTAAAGAAAAATATCCGGTCTAGATGACGAAACACAAATATCCTCAGGGATTCTATACTGTTTCTCATACGTGTCCATCACAAGTGTCCAATCAGGAGCTGGATCTAATATGGAGAAAGGCTTTTGTGTAGATTTTTTATAAGAACCTTCTTTCACAAACTCTATTGAGCGTTTGCTGGTTGTTATGTTTCTCTGCGCTCTTGCAACTGAAAGACTAACGGCTTCACGTATGATTTCTAGTACTTTGTCATGGCGCCGCGAGTATTGACCACTATCCAAGAGTACCCTACACCCCACCAGCATATGTTTAGCTGTCCCCACTGCCTCTTTGCAGATGTAGCAAGATTTATCTTTAGCTTTACCCCATCTTACTAAATTACGTTGATCTGGAAGAGTCATTTGGAACGCATTTAGGTAGAATTTTAGTAGTGCTGGAGACCAGTCGTGAATTAGGGTGCGCCATTTTAAAGCTAAAGGGATACAGAATTCTCCTATAGTTAGCCACTCATTTTGCATTTCTAAGCCCATTGCGTGCACCTTATACTTATCGTTCTCGTCTTGCCGAATAAAAGATTTTATTATGTCTGTGTCTTGGACTTTCCTCTTTGATCCTAACCCTACTTTACTAAATTGTGCTCCTATCATAAATTGCTTATGGAATTTAAGTCTTGACTCGAGCTCTGGGACACTTTTATCTTTTGGGAGTGAGGTAACAATCTCATCCCGAGATTTTCCCAGAATATGTGTTTTGGCGACTCTTAGATGTTTATAGAGCTCTGATGGTTTCTTTAATCTCAACCCAAAATTATTTTGGTCTCTAAATAAGGTTGAGGTGTCCGCCGAATGCGCTAGCCCAAGCCAAAATTTCAGCATCTTTATGACGCTTGCATTTAACTTTGCCAAGAGTGTTTTATTGAAATCATATACGAGGAAAGGCCAATTCAGACGTGATGTTAGAAAATTGTCGTAAATCCAAGCTTTCTTGACATTACTTATAGGTCGATGATCTACCTTTTCAAGATCCGTCATAAAGCTGTCGACTAGTACATCTAATGATGGAGTTCGGCCTTTGTAATCTATTTTCTTACCGAGAAATTTAAAAGGTACCGCCTCGGAAACTACAGCAATGCATTCTCCACCAATTTTTAATCCCGGATCGTAGGAGGTATATTTTGTGTCTCGTCTTCCCAGACAAAGACAGTGACACTTACTAGGTTTTGTCCTCATTCCTTTTGTCCACGTGCAAAATTCGTCTACTTCATCCAATAGCAGCTGGCATTGCTTTGGATTCCTAGTGAGTATCGCGAGATCGTCCGCAAAAGCAAGAATAGATTCCGTGTACTTGTTATTGAATTTAAACCGATAACCCCATTTTTTCTCATGTTTTGTTAGAATATCTAGTAAAATATTAATAACAATATTAAATATTATTGGGGATAGACAACAACCCTGAAAAAGACCTACATTATAGCCTAAAGGTTTTGAATTGCCGTCTTTTGAGGTTATAACAAATTTTAATTTTGAATAGTATGACGCGATTATGTCGCTTACTGTCGTAGGAAAATTATACCATTTTAAAGCGAACATCAATAGATCGTGTTGTACTGATCCAAACGCGTTTTCTAAATCTATCCAACATACCGTAACTTGTCTCTCACACGTTCTGGCGTCTTTGCTAGAAACTGGCTAGAAACTGGAGATATAAATTGTAAATGTTTTGAGAATCTATCAATCTATTAAAAATTCTGAATTTCTTCCACAAAAAGAAATATATAATTTAATTTTTGTTCGTGAATGAACTGCAAAATTAACCTAAAATTCAAGTATTTTTTTACTGAGGAATGCAAAATGGAAAATATTGTATAGTATTTGGGAAAGCTGGCAGCAACACTAGGCAGATAAGATTATTAAAGCGTTCTCAAGCGAGTCCGTTTTCAACAGGGGTGCGTGCGTCGCGCGCGTGCTCTTGTGGCAATTTCTCGTGTACGTGAGTCTTAATGACCGCCTTTAAAGCAAGACTCACGTCCCATTCGAGAGGAAACGTTTATTTTAATCCTCCACAAATGTGTATATAATTTCAACGGATGTGTTTTGTTAAATTTGAGGATTATTGCTGTCTGGGAAAGGTTAAATGAAGTTTAAAATGCCTCGATTTGTCCTTTATTTATTATTCAACTTAAGTACACGGACTTGTTACACTACATAAATTATTATGAAATAGAAGATGTCATAATTAAAATAAAAATTAATGTTACCTTTATAACACGAGAGTAATTTAGGGATTAAAGAAATTAAATCGACTTTTGATTTTACGAGTAAGTTTTAGTGCTTACATCAATATTTTAACATGTCAAAAATAATAATATTAAAAAATAATAAAATTAAATATATTATTAGGTAATTTTAAATGATAAAATAAATTATTCAACATATATTATGTTAATACTTACTAATTATTTCCATTATACACACAAAATAAAATATTATAAAAACATAACTATAGAACCAAAATTTCATCACGTGTGAACTGTGTTTTTGCAAGTTTTTAAAAGGTTCAAGGCATTCGATCGGCCTGATATTCGCGATATTTGGGGCTAATTGTTGTTACACTTTCATAATATTATTATAAGAATTTGTCACTTTATAGCCACATGCAGAGAGGCATCGTAATATATCTATAATTTTTGCTTAGTAAATGAATATTGTGAAATGATTTTCATTATTATATTATTGACAAAATTGAGATTATTTCCATCATATTTTCTTTTAACGTCGGCTTACGTGCATTAAAATCAAAAGCTCAGATCACTCTAGCCATGGTGATCGCAAATTAAGAATACCCTCCGTTTTACATAATTAACATTAAAAACGTTTAATCTGAATTTACAAACCATCAATAAATTTTCAAGATGAGAATAAATAAAAGTTAAAAATACTATGATAATGAATTATTTGTATTCCAAGTGCGTTCACTAGTACGTGATCTGCTTTATAACCATGTTTGCGAGCTGTATTCGAATTCATTTACAAAAAGTTGGTAAACGATTGAAAACACAAATTATTAAAACATTATTATTGTACAAATCGAACATGTTAACTTAAAATAAATAAAAAATATCAATATCACACTAAGACCTAAAGTTATAAATATTAATTAAACAATATTAAATACTTTACATGTCTTACAATTGCGCTCCCTCTTTTCTTTAGTCTTAGAAATTTAAAGCTTTGAATTTTATAAAAGGCATTACAAATAAGTTAGCCAAGTAGTAGTTAGTTATAGGATTAGTGAGAATGAATTGTTAATCGAAAACAAAGACCTTATCATGTTTGTGTTTATGTCAGCTAGCGCAGATGATATGTTTAGAGAACATTTTAAAAGTAAATTAATACAGATACCATTAATCTGTATACTTACATAATTTTTAACTATTTTGCTATTGAAATGTGATTTGCTCACATGAAAAGGAAACGGATTTATAGGCTAATATCAATAGCAAACATTAAATAATGTCAAAAGAAATAAAAACAAAAGTAAGAAAATTACAATTTGATTGAAGCCACAACAACAGTTGTGGCAGGCATTTTGGGATCTGGACTACCATAGATAGGTTTAGGTCTCGACATTTAGGGGAAGTTTTTAAAAAATGCAAACAGATATAGTGATGTAATTTGCTAACCTGAATTAAGACTAATTGTTAATATTATTTATATCATTTAAATATAATTATTAGCACGAGTCAAACAGATACATCTCGCACACACTCCTTCATAATTAGATACTTTCCAAACGCATTACAATAGCGTCGCAATTATTAAATATGACGACACGTATTACAGTTTACAATGCATGCTTATTAAAAAAAGTACATCACATTTTTTCTGCATAACAATGTATATGTATATATATTAGATAATTTTGGGTAAGTTAATACATAATTTTGGGTAAAACGAGGTGTCCGTTTACACTTACTTTCTGTTTTAGTAGATAGCAGCACTCATTTTTTAAACACTTTCTCTACCACTAGAGCGAGAATAATTCACATAGTATTTTTTTATGAAACAGAAGAAGTATTATCTGAAGGCCTTTTTAGTTTATATTTATTCCACTCAATTTCGTGCAGGTAATGAATACGATCCCGTGGGCCAAGGACTCACATATTCCGTACACTAAGGAAAGCCGACGAGGGTTGACATTCTCTTGATATGAAATTTGGATAAAAAGCTTAATGGCGTTTACATTTTTCGGCTTGTTTACTTAAACCATTTTATGTATTATATTAATGGCACTACACATAAATTAATTAAGTAGATGTATGAAACAAAAAATTGTAGTACAAAATCATAAATTTAGTTTCTATGATTTTAATTGGTTTAGATTCAATGGGACTGCGTCTGATCCCAAATACACAGTTGTGGGTTTCTATTAGGTTGTAGTAAAATATATTCATATGTCTGTACTGTTTTGACAAAGCTTGGTTCAGTTTTCTGTTTGTTGCGCAGGTGCCGCAGTAACATGCACGAGTTATCGATCATGCGACGACGATCTCATGTAGAGGATTTCTGTTGGATAGTGTCGAGCTTCTAGGAGAGTTCCATAATACTATATTTATTTAAGGCACATCTTGTACATATCTTAAAAAAAATTGAATATTGTATTTACAATTATACTATGTATTTATATATAGACATACATAAAATAGCATATTTTTTCACTATAATCACAACCTTAAAAGATTAACGAATGCTCGTAGTGTACAGTTGACCGATTTTATTGGAACGATAACTTTGAGCAAATTATATTTGTGCTTCAAATATTATTGAATATTAATATATTACTTTAAGAATATATGATATAAAATTTACAATATATTCAGGAGTCTATTTATAAAGATTTTAAAGATTATTTACAGATTAATGGTTAAATGTACGTACAAAAGGTATAACAATTCAGTATTAATATGTTCTTCGCATATAGTATGATAGGCCGGGAAAAACTAGTAAAAATGTCTGATAGTTACTTTAAAATATATTACTTTAGCTTTCACACCTAGGTCGAAGTACGACTACGATGATGTTGCTTACTCAACAATTTTATTCGAAAACTGTCGTACGCGAATAAAAGTATGTTTTTTTGAACGATGCCGCTGGGTATAACAAGTTGGTAAATTAGATTAGCGCAGCGCGGGTTTTCAGAAAAAAGAAACATAATATAATAAGGGACATTAAAAACATCAAATTAAATTTGAGTTTACCATTATATTACCACTTGTATAATATTTGATATTTTATAAAATTATGTATATAGTCAAAATTATTTTCCATATCAATTACACGTGCAAAAAATATACTATTAAATAACATTGTTTGATGAAGAGGTTATTGACAGTGGACGAGGCGAAAGAGGTATGCAGGGACCGCAGCGTTAGGCGCTCCGTTCTCTCTGACTACCCCGCTAGGGATAGAGCGTGAAGTTATGTATGTATGTATGTAACATTGTTTGAAGATGACACTTTACTATAAATACGAAGTGATATAGAATTGGATTATATTATAACAAAAATGAAGATTTATTGGTTATAAATAAATTGTTCTAGATATATTATTCTACTCAGGGCAAGAGGCAAATACCAAATTTATAAATATATAATTATGTACGTATTATGTGCACGGCTATCAAGTGTGCATTTTTCGAAGTAAGTATTATATTTTTTAATATAATAAATACCTTGTATATGCTTCAAATCAAAAACGTTAAAGAAGTTCAATTCACTCTAAACTGGTACATTCATGGAAGAGAAAAAAAACTTAGCGTTCCATGGATTCACCGTGCGGGTGCCGGGCCCATCGTGTTGTAGGAAGAGGAGCTCCGAGCAGCGCTTGGGACTTGCGACTCAAGCATAGGTTTAAAGGGCTCCTTTAAAATGCATTAAAGCTCACCTTCAATGTCCGAGCTCCTCCCACTACCTAACCAAATTTTAAATGATTCTTCCAAAGCCGCCTTCGAAGTGCGTTCTAGAAATGAATTTGTGATAGTTCTAGACAGGCCGAGATATTTTAGTAAACTATAGAGAGATTTCGCTGTTATACCTCTCGCTCTTACTTCAACCGCATAAAAGCTATTTTTAAACCTATTCCTAGTCAGTTCATTTGTAAGATGGAAAAACTTATTGAGTTTAAGGTGGCGATTTTTCGGGATATTTGTTTCCCACGGAACTGTAAGTTCTACGCGTTTTAGGCGACGAGAATAAAGAAGAATATCCTGTTCGGATGACGAAACACAAATATTTTCAGGGATTCTATACTGTTACTCATACGTGTCCATCTCAAATGTCCAATCAAGACCTGGATCTAATATGGAGAAAGACTTTTTTGTAGGTTTTTTATAAGAACCTTCTTTCACAAATTCTATTGAGCGTTTGCTGGTTGTTATGTTTCTCTGTGTTCTTGCTACTGAAAGTCATAAGGTTGAGGTGTCTGCCGAATGCACTAGCCTAAGCCAAAACTTCAGCATCTTTATGACGCTTGCATCTAACTTTGCCAAGAGAGTTTTATTAAAATCATATACGAGGAAATGCCAATTCAGACATGATGTTAGAAAATTGTCCAAAATCCAAGCTTTCTTGACATTACTTATAGGTTGATAGTCTACCTTTTCAAGATCCATCATAAAGCTGTCGAGTAGTACATCTAAAGATGGAGTTCGGCTTTTGTGATCTAGTTTCTTACTGAGAAATTTAAAAGGTGGCGTCTCCGAAACTACAACAATGCTTTTACCGCCAATTTAAGGATCGTATGAGGTATATTTTGTGTTTCGTCTTCCCAGACGTAGACAGTGACACTTACTAAGTTTTGTCCTCATTCCTTTTGTCCACATACAAAACTCGTCTACTTCATCCAATAGCAGCTGGCATTGCTTTGGGTTCCTAGTCAGTATAAATTTATTACCTAAAACCGTAATAATGTAAGAAACATTAAGTAATTTCATTTCTGAGATTTACTTAAATGACGACGAAGTATTCTTATAAGTGTCTAATTCAATTTTCGAGATTGCGAATCTATTGTGAAGCTTACCATGTTTTTTCCTTATTAATTTATAATATATTTTTTATTGAATAAGGTAACAATGTAAGCGTATTTATCAATTCGCAAAAATACATAAATTGAAAAAATCTCATATATTTGTTATAATTTAACACAACAGGAACAAATGGAACATTATCACTTTTGTAATTCGCATCCTTGCCTTTCGAATGTAAGAAAATGGCATATGAAGTTGAAATGTTTAATATGCTTGTCTATAAGACTGTACTAATATTGAGGGAAGCTACCATGGTAAGTTTTATCAATTTATATGTGTTATTTTAATAATAATGTTCTATTTAAGTTACTACCTGTATAATTATTTTTGGCTTCATAGTTTGTCCCTCTCGTAGCAGGATAGGCAGAGGAAACTATGGGAACCGTGAGAACCTTGGGTGGTAAATCTCAACGCTGTGCTTTTGTCTTATTACCAGAGTGAGTAAAATGGAAATAAAATAATCCTCTCCTTCCGATTGGGAATTAAATTCACAAACCATCGCGTTTACATGCAGACGTAAAATAATAATAGTAAGAAACAATGTGACACGTAAGGAGTGAAACTTCTTTACGGAAATATTTATTGAAAAATGATCTACCATACGCCGCTTCACAGAAATTGGTTAAAGAAAGCTACATTGGATAAAGTTAAAACAAAAGGAGTTTATTATCATAGACATACATACAAATAAAACAATTATATCATTTTACCTTATTGCTACTGAGATTATAATAGCATTCCATTAATTGTAATAGAATTATTAATATCATTGTTATTGTTATTATATATTTTTGTAGTTATTGGCTTGTGGTAACTAAAATATGAAATATATGGCTTACATTCCACGAAATTTAGTGATCGAGTAAAAACTTTATTAATTGTAGTGCCAGAACATGTTGACGTTGGAGGATTATTTTTCATGGATAAATTCAATTTTTCTTTCAAAAATTCAACTAGCTTCAAAGATTTTTCTGATGCAATATTAACATTAAAATTTCCACTTAAAATCATCGGTATTTTATCATTATTGATACCGAGTAAAGCGGCACCTTCACTCGTATACGGCAATTAGTAATTCAATTTACAAAAAAAAATGTTTAACATATTTCATGACAATAAATTAAAATTCACTAAATTAACAGTAGTGATTAATAATTACTAGTTTTAATGAAATTATATACATTTACCTGTAGTTACAATCAGAAACGTAGAATAATATTAAATAACAGAATAAACATGGCGCATAACAGAACAAATATAGTTTAAAAACTGAGGACCGTCGTGGCGCAGAGACGCAACGTCTGCCTGATTTTGAGGACCGTCGTGGCACAGAGGCGCAACGTCTGCCTGTAACGCGACGGTTTCTGGGTTCGATCTCCAGTCGGGGAAGACGGATTTTTCTTTTTCCATTTTTTTCGCTCTAGCAACTAAGGCAGAACGCGGCGTTTAGTTCCGCCACTTACCACGCAATGCCTCGAAAACGGCGGAAAGCGGGGACGGAGTAAGCAGAGATTAAGTAACGGAGTGTCTTAACACTAAATTCATATGGTTTCTGCAGTTCCCTCTGCCTACCCTGCCATGGGTATAAAGCGTGAAGTTAAAAGAAAACTAAATAAACGTGTGCGGGATAAAGCGTGAAGCTAAAAAAAAACTAAATAAACACATTTTTTTAAAGAAGAGAATGTTGAAGAGAAATATATATATATATATATATATATATATATATATATATATATATATATATATATATATATATATATATATATATATATATATATATATATATATATATATATATATATATATATATATATATATATATATATATATATATATATATATATATATATATATATATATATATATATATATATATATATATATATATATATATATATATATATATATATATATATATATATATATATATATATATATATATATATATATATATATATATATATATATATATATATATATATATATATATATATATATATATATATATATTATATATATATATATATATATATATATATATATATATATATATATATATATATATATATATATATATATATATATATATATATATATATATAGAAAGAATAAAAAACCGTCAGAATCAATTTTCGTTACAAAATAGTAACCTTAACAAAGTAACGTCAATACATTCAAAAATTCGGTATTCGGTATTCGGTATAATTGGTAACGTCAACATTGTTTGTGTCTTAATTTGTAGTATTTTAGTTTATACACGTATATTTCTACGACTTTCTTACTTACGTATGTATAACTGTCCTAAAGTTATAGTCAAAACTTTTATCAAATATTATAGGTATTATGATAAATACTAATTGCCCAAATAAGTATTTACTTGGATGCCATATTGCATATTTAATTAAAAAGTTAAAAGTTACACTTTTAAATCTAAAACGTTTTGACTGAACGGTCAAATTTATAAATTTTGTTTGTTAAATGAGCTCATATATTGTTAAAGTTCCTATAGTAATTATACTCGTAGCTGCCTATTTATTATCACAAAACCGAGATGAATGTTGTTGACGTAGCACAAGCTACACCAGCTACACGTGACGTAGCTACGTAATGGACCCGAACATTCTATCTATAGGTGACTGCTGTCACCAGCAAATGCGTCTCGAATTCACTAAGACAATAGATTACATTCCACGAAAACCTTTAATTTTTCATACAAAGTTTATCATGTTTCTATGTTATATGTTATATATGTGTTTGTAACGGTTTTTACATATATATTTGTCAAACGTCGTTGGAAAGTAAAGATATTTTAAGGTAGTTTAAGTGTTTTTGATGAAATAAATTGGTACAAAAAATGAATATGCGAATTTAACTTTAACTTAAAAATGGAGATATGTAAAGCTGATACCTAGTAAATAATAAAATTTATGATGTTTTAAATTATTGTATGGATGAAAATGCTGAACATCCAAACTATAACGGACAAGAAATTAGCTCTTGAGTGAGATGGACATGAGTGAATGAGAGTGAGACATATAAAAAACCAAAATCTAAAGAAAATCTTACAGAGAACTATAATTTTCAGCTAATCTTTATCAAATTAGGGAACGCGCCTTAAACAGTTCATATGAACTATGTTTTTCTCCTTTTTCTTCTTTCTTAACAATATATTAAAATTAAAGATCTGAGACATCTGATGTAAGCCCATAGTGTTGTAAGGTCGAATAAAAAGCCCTTACGAAATTAAATAAACAACATAAATAAAGATCACAAAGCTCTGAGTATCACTAATTTTTATATAAAAGTCAAATTTAAAACTGTTTTAAACGGACTACTTGCAGTGTTACTATTCATATATTCTGTGGGCCGTGGAATACGCAACCTAATGTGAATGAGTTTAAAAATAATATTAAAACTATATAGATATAGATACTCGTACCAGAATTCGCTAACTCAAGCCTTTTTTAAGATACGTTCCATGTATCAGAGACTAACTTCAACTTATTCCTCCTTTAAAGAAAGTTACCTAGGTGAAAACTCCTATAATTGCTTGATCCATGCGGTTTTTGACAATGTATTAGTTCTCTTTAAGCCCATAGATTTCCTACTATTCTTACTGAACTCTTTATTATAAATATTAACATTAAAACTGGTTAATGGGATACTTGCATTGTATTTTGTAAAAAAAACTTTGTACGTACTTTCTTCTTCAGTACTTAACCAAATATACAGAAAACTTCACAAGTTTTTTACATTGTCAATTACTGATCTATTAAAGCAAGGTTCTGTATATGCTGTTCTGTATATACTGTTACCGAAAACATCAGGAATCATCATCATCATTTTAAAATGTAAATACGTAGAATAATTACGAATTTATGAACGTTTGATAAACGTATGTCAGTTTAATATATTTTGAAGCATATATTATTTATTTATTTTTATTTTATTTAATATTTGGGAAACAAACATATATAAAATATATTCTAATTACATAGCGCAGTTTAAATATCACATTATCCAGCGAAGTTTCCACCGATAATAAGTATATGCATATGTCTAAAAAATAAAAAAAAATGTATAAATTTAATCTATATACTTTCCAAGTTTCGATTGTAGGCAGAATAATTTTAGAATAAGTATATATTAACGTAACATTGATAATTTTACCCGATTTGACATTTGTAAGCTAATTTTGTAAGATACTTCCAGTTAAATTAAATACAGATAGGCTCTGAGAAATAATTTACTATTAAATCTAGAAGTAAATAAATTAAACGCATATTCTAGAGTTGCCAATATTATGAGGCATGATCCATTTTTTATCAATTTAGCTGTGGAATACTAAAAAGGCTCACTTATTTTTTCTTCTGTTGGTTTTGAAAATTGCCAATTCGAAAGTTTCAAAGAAAAAATTAAACTGCATAAATTATGTTCCTCCACTTCAGGAGAGCCAAATTCTACAATTGGCATAGTAAAGTTCAAATTACTTTACTGCACTGTAATTTGGTAACTTTTTAAACTCAATAAGAGTACGTTTAATATTTTTCTCATTAAACTATTATAATTATTTTGTTTGATTAATTAATATATAGTAGTCTAGTAGTAAAAGGGTTAAATGTATTGGAAAAATAAAATGTCTTAATTCCAGTAGTAATTAAAAACACACCATTTATAACTAAAATTTATCTTTAACAAATTGATATTTCTTTAACAGATTAATCTTTATACTAATATAATATAAGCAGCAATTTATATAAATGCCATTAATGCTTCAAGACTTTAGTATACTTAGATATTCCCATGTGTGCTTTTGGTTTAACTGCACAGCGTCTAACTGTATACGCGGTAGATGTGGGCTCAATTTTCATTGAGTTTTTAAATTTCTTTGCTCTAGTAAGAAGACAAAGACGTTGATTTCAGTACTCTACATATAATGTTTGAAAATTTCTTCTCGTTCTGAACTGACGCGGGAAAGGGAGTGTTTTAAGTTTCCCTCTGTCTACCTTGGTATAGGCGGGAAACAGCGTTAAGCTGGTTTTTTTTTATGTCTTCACGCTTTATCCTGCACATGGCTGGGTAGGCAGAGGGAACTACTGGAAACATTAACCTAGTGTTACATCACGCCCTTCCTTCGTCCATTCTTTCTTCGTCCCTGCTTACCACCTTTTTCGAGGCGCAAAGCATAGTATTGCGTGGTGGCATTCAACGCCGCACTTTGCCAGGAAAAATCCAGATGGATTTTTCTATTTCCATTTTCTCGGAGAAGATTCTCCGAATGGGAAATAAACCTACAAACCGTCGCGTTTACAGGTAGACGCTACGCCTCTGCGCCACGACGTTTATTTTATAATATTTACGATTGTATATAACCATCTTTAATATATATATATATATATATATATATATATATATATATATATATATATATATATATATATATATATATATATATATATATATATATATATATATATATATATATATATATATATATATATATATATATATATATATATATATATATATATATATTTATATATATATATATATATATATATATATATATATATATATATATATATATATATATATATATATATATATATATATATATATATATATATATATATATATATATATATATATATATATATATATATATATATATATATATATATATATATATATATATATATATATATATATATATATATATATATATATATATATATATATATATATATATATATGTCTAAAAAATTAAAAAAAATGTATAAATTTAATCTATATACTTTCCAAGTTTCGACTGTAGGCAGAATAATTTTAGAATAAATATATATTAACGTAACATTGATAATTTTACCCGATTTGACATTTGTAAGCTAATTTTGTAAGATACTTCCAGTTAAATTAAATACAGATAGGCTCTGAGAAATAATTTACTATTAAATCTAGAAGTAAATAAATTAAACGCATATTCTAGATCTTGATTTTAAAAGAGTTGAAATTGTATTTTTACGTCTTATTTCGTATAAGGCCACGTGAAGGTTAGAACTATGTGTACGCTTGTAGCTACACTCACCTACATATAAATATTCTTCGTCAATGACTTTTGAGCTTTGACTTAAAATTGTACTTATTTTTAATGACAAGTATTTGATGGTATAGGATAAATGCTATAAATGGCAAAGACATTACCTTATTTAGTATTTATTTAATTTAGCCAAAGTCCACTTAAATGAAAGTTAAATAAAATGTTATAATCCCCCACAAAGCTGAGAAAATCGGAATCTTAATACTAGGTATGAAAATCCACTTTTCCAGTTATTGTGTGTAGCGGAAATTAACGCCGCCTAATCGCCTTACTTACTTATTTTTCATTACATTTCGTAGCCTCAGAGATTGTAAGTTATAATAATTACTTGCAATTGCTTATGTTTAAAGTTATAATTCAGCTTAGTAGATGAATATTTGTGTAGTTCAAGTAGACGAAGCCGCTGGTTAGCAGGTCACTTTTATATTAACTATAGTAATTGATTTTAATTATATTAATTTATATATTTTGAATTTCAGATATATGTATATCTATTGTATATAATTGTTATTAAATTATATTAATTATGGAAAGAATTTTGAAGCAATCTGACATATAATATATTAATTATAATCTAGTTACAATTTGTGTTAGATTTGTATAGCGATATTAAAATTGATAAGGATTTTTTAAGTCGTCCGTACAAACGTAAAACTTAAGCACTTAACCGTGAAAAGCGAAAATGTCCCTTCATAGATATCAGGTTATCTAGAAACGACTGTTACTAAAGCAAATAATGAGGCTGAGACTTTCAAAAAAGCATTTTTTAAGAAATAAATTAGCAGTATTAAGCGGTATCCCTTCCAGGTTAATCAAATACTTCAGAGTGCTGATTAAATGTCAAAAACGAAATAACCCGTGTCCAAAAGCTTTTATACCGTTTTTATATTTTCTAAGCGACTTCCATTTTTAAAAGAAGACTTTAGGCAACCTCCCTTCTTGATAATTTAATTTCTAATTGAGTAATTTCAACCAACTCACGTCTTTGTTGTAAAATGAAAGCCTTATTTTCGTTAATATTTCTAAGAAAAAAAATTGTAAGACATTCAATATTTAATAACATTTAATTTAAGGCCTAGTTTAACAAGTATAGACTTAAGAAAGATTGAATAAACGTTCAGAAAAAAATTATTGTCCCTGCTCTGTTCTGTTAAAATACTTTACAGAAATTGATTTTCATTTGTTAAAATACAACATATTCAAAATATACCCGTCTATAAGCTACCTATAAATTTAAGTAAAATACTGTATCAGAACATCAAGAAGAAAGGATCTGATAAATGGCTTCGAACGTGTGTTTGTCTCTTATACCTGCTGTGATTTACAATCATATCAACCTAGATTCACAGTTTGGCACCGAGCTATATAAATTAACTATATATGTTTTTTGTAGTCGCAAAAATTAAAAATGAAAATTATGAAGATTTAATAAGAGTAATGAAATTATAAGTACTTTGCTTGCGACTTCCCCCAAATAGACATTTATTGCTATTTTGTTACTTCTGTATTTTGTCGCATTAAAGACCTAGTATAGTATTACTTATGCTCGTAGCATCCTACTAATACTTAAATTATTGAAATAGTATTGAAATGATTCTCATGTAAATCTCGGTCAAAGTACGATGTATTTATTAATATTCATTTTTCGTTTGTATGCAAAAGTAACTACATATATATTAAAATTTAAATAATAACTTACTCAATAATAGTTACGTTTACCAGAATTTAACGTTAAATACAGGGAACTTTGGTAACTTCTCGGAGTCACGTAGCAACCAGTTTAAAACTTAGGACATTACGAAAGTGGACGATATCTTAAATCTTTATTTTACAGCTGAAATGTGTAGTAAGCTTAATCATTATTATTTTTTTTAAACTAAAATTTTATGTTTTGATTGTAAGATTAACTGTGGATATAGTAAAATTATATTTGTTCTAATACTTTTCCCCAATTATCATATCAAATTCTTAATTAATACACCGTTTTAAAATACTAAAACAATATCAAAATTTGATGCACAGTTGTTTTCAGTTACGTTGCTTCTAAACAGAATTTAAAAGAATTTTCTCATGTTAAAGTAAAGTAACATGAATTTTCTTTAGTGTTTAATAGCGTAGTAAGCAACAACACAAGGGAGAATCCTTGATTTGATGTAATTTTTATATGTTATATAACAAAAGTTTATTATTTGGTGTAGTACATAAAATGTTAATGTAGTAATTGATCCTTCTAACCTTATACGCAATGTTCACCTGTCGCGTCACATTTAGTAATTTGAAAATAATAAAATATATATTTCTAGTAAACATTTTAGAGGTATAAATAACATCGAAGATAAATGAAGTATTTCGTAATTTTTTTTTTAACTTCACGCTTTATCCCGCACAAGGCAGGGTAGGCAGAGGGAACTGCATGGACCGAGGGAACCTAGTGTTAAGACACTCCGTTGCTAAGCCCCTGCTTTCTCCGTCCTCACTTTCCGCCGTTTTCGAGGCATTGCGTGTTGAGTGGCGGAACTCAACGCCGCGCTTTGCCTAGTTTTGCCAGAGCGAAGAAAATGGAAATAGAAAAATCCATCTTCTCCGACTGGGGATCGAACCCAGTAACCGTCGCGTTACAGGCAGACGTTGCGCCTCTGCGCCACGACGGTAAATATCAAAATTATAATAATAGGATCAAAATTTATTCACTGTGAATCGTGACGTATACACAAGTGTATATATATTTTCGTAAAACACATATTTAAGTTTTTCACTATTTACCTTCTATGCACTTTTCCACGTGTACACTGAGAGAATCCAATATTAAGATACTCATTTTTATTTCATTTCTCAAGTATAATAAACTCAAATTCAAATAATTTGATTCAAAATAGGAATACATGCTTCATTATCTGAACGTCAAATAATTTATTTAATTTACCACCACTTCGCTAAAATTAATGCCTCAGACATGAAAAGAAACGGTGCAAGAAACTTAGCGGAACTTTCTCTATTTTTTTTTAAATTTCCAAAAAATATTTATATTATACTTCTTTTTATAAATAACCAATAATATTCATACTTTTTATTTTTATCCTTAAGTTACACTGTAATAAATAATACACGTAAAAAGACATTTGAACAAACTGTACAGTATGCATTTCTTATACACAGGTAGCCAGTGCAGTAAGCCTATAATAAGTTAATGCAGCGTCATTACTTGCTATCAAAGAAAATACTTATGCCTTCAAAAGTATTTCAATTGTGGATAACCAAATTCTATTTTTTATAACTCTATTTTTAACCAATTTCTCAGTTATGTTTTCATCTAATTTTTAAAGATGGGTTCGATGGGATGTGTTAAGCGAGTTTATCCATATCGTATTCATACGTAGTATGATAATCTTCACTCTCGATAACAATAAAACAATATTTTTATTTAAGTTTAAGCTATTTTTGTATTGTATTCACAGAGATAAGTACATACTTTCAAATAATTTCACTATACGAAATAATTGCAATTACTCGCAACAATCATTCTCATTTTTCAATTACTCAAGCAACCGATAATTTTGTCTGTTTAATCACTGATCTCACAAACATTTTGGGAAGCATTTTAACAACATGCTAGTCACTAAGACAATGCCATCAAATCGACTAAGCTTTTATAAAAAACTTCTTTTCTGTTCTGTTGTTCAACGGTAATGGCGTTCCGAGCGTGCCAGTTGAGCACAATTCACTTCGCTAATGTCACGTAGTATGGAGAATACACGAAGGAGAATTTATGGTGAAAAAAGAAAATAAGCTTTATTCTGTAATAGACTGCATGTTAAAAAGAGATCTAATAATAATCCTTCACCAAAAATAATTTTAATATTAAAAGAATTACAGTATATACACATAATATATTGGGTTAGTACTAAATGATAATATTTTATACAGGTGTTACTTTATAAACTAATATTGTTATGCTTAATGTATTTACATAAAAATTTATATAGAGGACTAAACACAAATATTAACGCACACTGAACATTAAAAGGGCAAAGAACTTTGTTGGGAAGAATATCATACAAGGGACGAGTTAACTTAGGGCAAGAGAAAAGGGTGTGAGAAGAAGAGCCAACGTCAAGGCCACATTCGCACAGTGAATGGTCCCTGACTCTGATCTTACCTAAATGTACAGGCGTACACGCATGTCTAAGGCGTAAGCGGCATATTGTTGATAGAATCTTCCGATCTGATTCTGCTTTTGAGTAAAAAACCATGGTCGCTTTGGAATATTAGGTTGGATTAGGGCATAGTACTTCCCTTTAACTGATTTTGAATTATCCCAGAAATTATTCCAGGTCTTATAAAGATAAATATTAATGATTATGGATATTTACCATTTTTCATTAACCAGCCCTTGAAATTCGGTGTTGATATAAGTAGCTCCCTTGGTAAGGCCAAGATTTGTGATGACATGCGGAGATAGGACAACAGCGTTATAAGATGTACGGAATAATGAGTTTGATGGAAAGGAAGACAAGGGGTGAGGGAGGGAGGTTAGTCTAAGGAAGCTATCCAGCAAGTAAGGCATAATTTAGATAACTTAGACCTTAAAGACTGGGACATTTTACTAATAAATTTATCAGAGAGGAATTGTCGACGAATAGGAAAAGCAGGGTCCACACACTCCACATGTAAACATGCTCACGCTGGTTTAGAAGTTCTGCTAAAACCATTGTTTCTAAGCCATCTTGTGAAATTACGGGCGAGCTCACCTTTGATCTTTTTGTATAGAAAAATGTATCTAAAGAAGTAACAAATATTATTTAGTATTTATTTATTATTATTATTTTATACATTTATGTATGCGTATATATATATCTTTATTTTTACTTATAATGAATAATTCGGCTACAAACACTTCGGACGATATATATTGTCAGTCTACGTCATCCTTATCATCTGACATCAGCATCCATAGCAAGCCCATTATCCTGACCTTGACACCTCCTGAGCTTCTGTTTGTTGAGCTTCTGTACCTGAGGTTCTTTTAATGTTAAAAACATTCACGCTATCTTAATTTCCGAAACTTTTATAAAACCTTCCTTACCATCCACATCCTTTGCATTACCTGGTCCCAGGCGATAGTTATTCCTATCCCAAAAGTATCCAACCCATCTTCTTTTACAGACTAATCGTCCGATGTCTTTTATCCTTCCATTCCTGTCTAAAGTACTAGAACGCATAGTCCATGAGCAACCTTCATCTTTCCTGACTAAGAATCACATCCTGTCTCCGTTCCAGGGATATTGCCCTGGACACAGTACTGTCACTGCATTAAATAAAGTCAATGATGATATTAATCTTGGAATCGATAATAAACAGGTCACTATACTTACCCTTCTGGATTTTTCTAATGCTTTTAATACTGTTGACTTCGATATCCTTTTAGCAATTTTTAAATCCATGAACATTTCGTCAGAGGCTATTGAATGATTTTACTCTTATCTGCATGACCGTTATCAATACATACGTTTAAATGATAATCGGTCATCAGTGTACCGTCTGAGTGCTGTATGGAGTAAATTACTTACCGTAACAGGCGTAATCTTTTGATGATGATACAAATATTCAAAGCAATAGGGATTTTAACATCTCATCGCAATAGTCAATCTGCAATCATAGAGAAAATAAGAAATAATATTGATGACAATAAAAATGAAATAAACGACATCATAAATAGTACAAAAATCTTAAGAAGTGATCAGATTTTAATGACATCATATATTTTGAATATCCTAAATATATAAAAAAATACATCAGAAAAAAAAACTTAGAATCTAAACTACAATAATACAAAATGTCTATGACAAGTTCCTCAATTTCGATAACTACATACAAACATATGTTTTATGAAATCAATGAAAGCAATCGACGAAAACGATCTAACAAAATAATCATCATCAAAATTAAAGAACCATATAAAATTATAAATATGAACTCAATAAATATGAATCAATCGAGACTGTCATGTAAGAAAAGACATTTCGCCTGGATAAATTTCATATAAATTAACAGGCAATAAAAATTTACTTCGCTAGTTATAAAATATTCAGGTTATACAGCGTAATAAATACACAATTGACGACAATACTATTTCAATTTACTCGGATCAAATACTACAACTCAAAGAGAAATTAAAAAGATTAATGACGATACAAAAGTCGTGAATCTCGTTTCTCAGGATAAAATTTGTTAAAAATATTTCAAAAATAATAGAAATAAATAAAAAACAAAACGAATTATAATACATATCGCTAAATACGAACTAGTTGATAAATATAAAAATCTTGCAAAATGCATAAAGTCTTTAAAATGTTTGCGTTTAATATACGAAGCATGGTAAGGCAAGGAAAATCTGATGAATTAAAAAGTATAATTTGTTCTTTTAATGATGGCCTTGATATTACGTATTAATGTAACAGAAATGTGGCTATATAGCGTGGAAAAGGATACACGCTATAAAATTCCAGGTTATATGCATTTTAATTTGGAAAACTCAAATTTCGAAAACAGTAAAAATTCGGAAATAGTAAACGCTACGGTGCTCCAGTTTTTTGCCATGACATTATATTAAATGAAATGATAACAATTTTCTATTGACACATTTAGCAAGCTTTTCTCTAGAAATTGCTGCGATAGCATTCATTATCTTTAATACGTTTATGGACACCTATATAAATATAAATAAATTTCTGGTTTTAATGTAATCTGTAAAAATCACAGTTAATGCATCCAAATTTAATTAATTAATTTACAGCAAAGAATAAAAACTTATCACACAAAACACAATTGACTACTACTAATGAAAAATTTACTCAATTGGAACGAGAAAATATTTGTGACTAATTCTTTAATGAATAGAATGACATAGAAACCTCACATACAAAAAATTAGGTCAAAACTTACATTTGTAATGCATGTAATTTGAAACATTGTAGGCTAGGCTAGGCTGCGTAAACTTCTTCTATTAAGCCGAGTATCGATCGTAATTTGGGATTCAGCTTCTACAAACAATTTGAAAAACATACAAATAGCACAAAACAAATTAATAAAAATACTGTTCAAATACGATTTCTTTACCTTAACTAAAAATATACAATAATATTGGAAATGTATTAATCAAACTTATATTATAGCTGCTTTCTTGTACATAAAATCCTAGGCAGAGATATACATATATTACAATTACGAAAAAACAAAGAATGAAACTAAGCTATGCAAACGATATAAAACTTCACAGTTGGAATGTTGGAAGGTGACAATATAACAGTTTACTTCAGATATCAACGTGGTTTATGTGTAATAGCACCCACTCAGGGAAATGATTTCATTTAAATTGTTACTATTTCACCGTTTCGGTGAGAAAAATTAGTTCCTGTCAACAAAAATGCTAAAATTACAAATACTGCATTCATTATAATAAAACAATGATTATTTATTAATTATAATAAATATATTGTGCTCAATATTTCCATAATTACTTATATTTTTAGTTATAGTCTAATTTAATATGATACTAAAGTTACACAGACACCCTAATAGTATGTAAGAGCGACCTCGTGTAATAACTTAGTTGGGATGCAGTAAATTTCTGAAGTTTGCCTGCATTTTGCTGTGACAATGAGCAAACTCAAATCGTTCATAATAATTAAGAAAAATCCCGGTATTATTTTTTGTAATTATTGATTTGAAAAGGTTGATTTTGATTATTTTTGCATTAGTGTTTATCCTCAACTTTTTCTCCTCACCTTATAACATCTATTGTTTGGGCTACCAAAGGGAGACCACGAGAAGTTAAATTTTTTAATTATTGGAAGTCAAATATGGTTTGGAAGCCTAACTTTATTGTGTCAATTATATACAGCAATTATTAGCTTTTAACGAAAAGTAAGTAATCTAGAACACGATATATTTAATAAAAATATGAATACAGAGCCTCTTAATGAAGAGTAATAGAAAGGTACTTGTTGTACATTTTAAACCATTTTTTTACAACAAGCGCAACAGACTGAGGTAAGCGTCCACTTCATTATGTAATGACAGTTCGTAGCGTTTTTTTTTGTTATAAACAAAGTGTTTATTCATATTAGTCGTAAAGTATAGTTACCTGATTACAAGCTGCTTTTTCCTATTAGGTACATAATGTAATAGTGTCTACTGATATCCAAGCTCAAACCATAATCATAGTTTATTGTGCGATATTGCGAGATCAATATCTGATAGTAGTATTTTTGAGCACTTAGCTCAAAGCTCTCGTGTCAAATGTAAGGAGTATCTATTGTTTTTTTCATATATGTATACAACATATAGCATAATAATTTGTCTAAAGTTGCGATTCTGACATAACTATAAATAAAGACATACATTTAATTGGAATTATGAATATTAATGAAACTGATGTTATGTTGCAATCTAAAAGAGAGTGGATTAAGTATATTATTGATACAATTTATGACTGTTCGTTTTCATTTTCTGGGAAAGTTAAAATGTTTTTAAGTTTATAAACCAAAATTTTGTTTTAAAGCAAGTTAAATACAAAAAATAATTTATAATGATAAAATAACAACTATGCTCTTCATATTTATTCATAAGACGACAAGAAATTTTTCTCTTAGGATCTTAATATACTTATTAAATTAATGTTTTGACGCAAATATATATTTTTACATGATGTGTGTAAATATATACGTAAATTATTTTTATCTAAGTCTTTAAAATTCAACCATAAACACAAATATTTTGAAATAATACCTAGTAAATAATAACTAGTACTAAAAAAAATTATATATAATATTGAGATATAATTTGACTTATCTTTCAGCCATAATTTTAAAGAGTATATTTTTTGCTTCTATATAATGTGTATCACTTACCATCAATTTTTGAATCAATATAAGTAGGAAAAAGCAGAAATTTATTTTTTCAGCTAATTTAAGCATGGTACGAGGAAAGAATACGATGTTGAATTTTTAAGTTATCGATAAAAAAAAAGCTCCTTTCCCTACAACGCGTGATAAATGAGTCCGACATCCTCATGGTGAATCGATATTATAGTCACTTGCTTAAAATTGCTGACATTGCTGACAAAATCAGTGCTTAAATTGCTGGTTACAAAAACAAAGAACACAATACCTTAGGGCCTTATTCCCTTATTTATTTATTACCTATGCAAATATGATAGTTAGAATTATTGTCTTACTCTGCCTTAACGTACTTTGAAGCTGAGTTATTAAGTGCTACACAAGCGACGCAAATGTTCGTGACACAGTACAACATAGAACCCAAATAATAGCCTCTAACACGCTGTCGGCAGTTAACTACTGTCACTGTCAGTTGGTATCGGAATAATTTGTACAAATTCATGCTAATATTACTAAAAAAATATGACAAAAATTATTCATATTGTTATCTTTATTTAAATGCATTTAGGAATAAGAATTTTAATGAAACACTCTGTATATTTTGTCTTGAACTTGAGTGTTAAAAGGAAAATATATAAATCTATTAAAATAAAATACAATATTTGTATCTGAAAATCAGATGTAAGTTAACATTTTATTTGATTCATAGGTCATTCTTAAGTTCATTCAAATTGTCACATCTCATATTTAAAAAGTAAGTGAGTAATCTTGTGTGAAATATATTTAACACGTGTAGCTATGGCCAACAAATTTTCATTATTACCGTATGACAAAATGTCTTGAACCGCTTATACTGGTTAAGCCTCCAATAAGCTCTGTTTTAATTAATCCATGACGGCATAATATATCGTTGTTCTGAGGTATAGACATTTTCAGGTTAACCCAGTTAAAGTGACGGACTGCTACTTAAGCCGATTTACTCGATCGATCGAACCGAAAAAGCTATTTATAATTATTACTTACACTCAAATAAACCTAAAATAACAACAATAGTCGAAGACCAGTGTTTTAATCAATAAACACACGGAGTAAACATTATATTTAAAATATAACGTTCGTCTATAAAATCTTTAGCTATCTATTAAATTTAACCTTAGCAACTAGACTCACCGTGAAAATGTATTGTTAATACAGGCTTATTTTAGCAAGAATAATAAATTATACAATAATATTGTAGATAGAATTTAATGAAATTGATCTGTTGGAAGAATTTAGATTCGTACCAGTTTAAATTGAATCACAAAGAAGTTTGAGAAATCCTTCAATTTATCATAATACAGTTTTTATTTTCAATAACAATATCACTGTTGTAGAATATCTAGAAATATTATAATCCTGGAAAATATATATATAGAAATTTAAAGTTGCTGTGAAGTTTTTTATTACTACATTAACTTATATTGTTGAGCACGAGACAAGTGTTTTTTTCTTGTATTTAATGGTTCAATCAAAATGGTTGAAGAGTGATACATGACGAGTCCTTACCTACAGAGTCTACACCGTTAAGTACTATTTATGTAACAGTTTTCTGAGACAGAGGAAATCACAAAATGTATAGCCGAGCAATACAGCAGTTCAAAATCGTGGAAAACCATTTTTTTTTATTTTACAGTCCAGAAAAATAAAAAACCATAGTAATAAACGTCCTCCTTCGCTTGGGCAACTAGGCAAAATGCGGCGTTGAGTTCCGCCACTCAACTCGCAATGCCTCGAAACAGGCGGAGAGTGGGGGTGGAAAAAGCAGGGGCTAAGCAACGGAGTGTCTTAACACTAGGTTGTTATGATTCCTGCAGTTCCCTCTGTTTCCACTGCTATCTGCGGGATAAAGCGTGAAGTAAATGTTTTAACAGTTCTCATTATTTATTAATAAATTCTTATAAAAAACAATATAGGTTCTGTTCATAATGTTTACTTCGCCGCAATCGGTCGTCCACCGTGTACTCTGACATTTTATTTTCACCCTTTCAGTAATAGAAGTCAATTATACACATAATTATTTTTTTTTTTACTTTTCACTATAGTCACAGAATTTACTTTAAAAATGTTAATAAAATTAAACATAACATTTTTTTAATAAATCGATATTAATGTTAAATTGTTTAAATACTTTAAATAATCATAGTCATAATTACAATGATTCGATGTTTAATAACAAATTGTATACATACAAAGCATATCAGGGCACATCTCAGCAACGCAGGAATATCGTTTATGAGGTACGCATCGAGGATATTACGTCAAATGGGACGATTTACGCAGCGATTTTGCACACCGTTCATCACTTTCTTTCGTTTCTAGGTCATTATTATTAAATTAACTTGAAAGGACAATAAATAATAATAAAGACATTTTCATAATATACTTATTAGGGATCTTTTTGATCCCTTGTTCCTTTTTCAGATTCATAACTCAATATAGAAATAAGATACATTTAAAAATAAAATAAGTAATTAAGTATATAAATAAGAAGGAAAAAACTATAGTTGCAAACTGTCAACTGTGCTGCAAAGCTAACGTTACATTGTTAGATTCTAATAACCTATCAGAGGCCTTAGCCAAGACGCCACTTGACAATCGTTTACGCTGACAATATGTATGGACTTAACGATAAGTCACGTGATCTAAGACAACGAATAGAAAGATCGTAGCCAAAAATATAACGTCAACGAAGCGTTGGCGTAAAACGAGAAATTTTATCGTTTCGTCAGTGTCAATCGATAATTGACAGCCATGTTGCACATTTTGACAATCGCAGTGTTAATTGTCAACGCTCACCTATCGAAGTACGAAACCCTGCAGAAAACGCTAAAAATTTATGGAAAAATAATTTTTCACCTTAATAATTACAAATTTATAAGTTAATTAGGAAGTTATTAAGTGAATCGATTATTAATTAATAATTACGTAATAAATTTTACGATTATATTACGAAATTTTATTATTTTCGTTTTATTTTTCAACATTAATGATTTTGAATACATCGGTTAATAATTTTAATTATCTTACTTTACTATTATCTACGTTTTGTGACATATACTTAAATTTATATTTTTTATTTCTATTAATATTTGTTTGAGAAGTGTATATTTTTAATCTGTTTTAATCAAATTAGTTTAACATTAAATTCTTACACATGCAACATTGAAATATGTGACGTTACAGTCTTCACTTGACGTTTCAAAAAACGCCAATCACAGACAATATGATCGATGTCTTCTATTGACACTGTAGATCAAGCGTTTGATGTTGACATGTGTTGTTGGCTACCAAGTTAGCGATATCTTTAATTTTTATCGCTGAAGCGCTTTATGGAATAGATACGGAGCGTTTGGTTTTTGGCTAAGGCCTCAGGTCGATTAAATCTATCTAAGTAAAGTGCTCTTAATACTCACCTACCTTCTAAAGTGTATAAAACATATTCTGATGTTTAATAATGTAAACAAATGAACTTCAACTCACATTTGGTACAGACCGTAAGAATAACAAATGTATTTGTCTATTTCCATTTTATTCACTCTGAAAACTAGGAGCGTTAGATTCCGCCACTAAACATACAATGCCTCAAAAATAGCGGAAAGCAGTGACAGAGAAAGCGGGGACTAAGCAACGGAAAGTCTTAACACTAGGTTCTAATGGTTCCTGCAGTTCCCTTTGCCTACCCTGCCATGCGGGAAAAAGCGTGAAATCATAAAAAAACACCATAGCACAAAATGGTTTTTTCGAGATAGTATGATAATTTATAAAACAACATTTGTACTATATAAGGTAATCTTGTTTGTGTTAATTTTAAAGTGATTGGTGTATATGGATAAAATGATTTTGTTTTCCATGAAAAACACGTCGTCATTGTTTGTGTTTAATTTTAACAGTAATATTTTAGTGACTTTACGTATACCGGTCGTAGTCTACCCCGTGTAATTTTAAACACTGAAAAATGAATATTTTTACTGTAAAATATATATTATAAGACATGATATTAGTATTGCAGTTAATATCTTTTAGTAAAAATTATATATCAACAACAATCTAAGCTATTCTAGCAATCCAATGTCATCGTAAAATTTTTAAATAATGTTTAACTCTTTTTAGTGTGTACGTTTAAAAAAATGCTAAATAATTATATAGTTTCTCTATTCAGCCGAGAACGTTTCTAAAAATTTGTAAGAAACGCAACTCGTGGGTGACTAACTAGTCTAACTACACGAACATGTCACTGAAAGTAATAAATGTTTTTGTTTATTTTTACTCTAGAACACTTTAGATGTACCGAAAATATAAATATTAATATTAAATTTGTTGTCTAATATTTGAAATGGGGTATATATATATATATATATATATATATATATATATATATATATATATATATATATATATATATATATATATATATATATATATATATATATATATATATATATATATATATATATCATAAACATTTTTAGTAGATAGAATCATCCGTAGTATGTTTAGTAAGTCAAGCATTTATAAAAGTTTTTATTTTATATTCATCTATTTTTAGAATCCAATATCTTCAAACGACCCTATTTCAAGTATTAGACAACAGATATAAGAGCGAAAGATCAAAATTTAATATTAATATTTATATTTTCGGTACATCTAAAGTGTTCTAGAGTAAAAATAAACAAAAACATTTATTACTTTCAGTGACATGTTCGTGTAGTTAGACTAGTTAGTCACCCACGAGTTGCGTTTCTTACAAATTTTTAGAAACGTTCTCGGCTGAGTAGAGAAACTTTATAATTATTTAGCATTTTTTTTAAACGTACACACTAAAAAGAGTTAAACATTATTTAAAAATTTTACGATGACATTGGATTGCTAGAATAGCTTAGATTGTTGTTGATATATAATTTTTACTAAAAGATATTAACTGCAATATTAATATCATGTCTTATAATATATATTTTATAGTAAAAATATTCATTTTTCAGTGTTTAAAATTACACGGGGTAGACTACGACCGGTATACGTAAAGTCACTAAAATATTACCGTTAAAATTATACACAAACAATGACGACGTGTTTTTCATGGAAAACAAAATCATTTTATCCATATACACCAATCACTTTAAAATTAACACAAACAAGATTACCTATACATTCTGCGAGTTCCTCTGTCACAGAAAACTGTTACATAAATAGTACTTAACAGTGTAAACTCTGTAGGTAAGGACTCGTCATGAATCACTCTTCAACTATTTTGATTGAACCATTAAATACAAGAAAAAAACACCTGTCTCGTATTCAACTAAAACTTCACAGCAACTTTAAACTTCATAGTATATATATATATATATATATATATATATATATATATATATATATATATTATATATATATATATATATATATATATATATATATATATATATATATATATATATATATATATATATATATATATATATATATATATATATATATATATATATATATATATATATATATATATATATATATATATATATATATATATATATATATATATATATATATATATATATATATATATATATATATATATATATATATATATATTATATATATATATATATATATATATATATATATATATATATATATATATATATTCCAGGATTATAATATTTCTAGATATTCATTCTACAACAGTGATATCGTCATTAAAAAAAGACACTGTAAAAAAATTTCACTGTCCCAAATTTTTTTGTGATTCAATTTAAAGTGGTAATTCTTTAAATTAAACAGATCAATTTCATTAAATTCTATCTACAATATATTGTATAATTCATTATTCTTGTTAATAAACTTTCACGGTGAGTCTAGTTGTTGAGGTTTAATTTAATAGATAGCTAAAGATTTTATAGACGAACGTTATATTTTAAATATAATGTTTACTCAGTGTGTTTATTGATTAAAACACTGGTCTTCGACTATTGTTGTTATTTTAAGTTTATTTGAGTGTAAGTAATAATTATAAATAGCTTTTTCGGTGCGATTGATCGAGTAAATCGGCTTAAGTAGCAGTCCGTCACTATAACTGGGTTAACCTGAAAATGTCTATACCTCAGAACAACGATATATTATGCCGTCATGGATTAATTAAAACTGAGCTTATTGGAGGCTTAACCAGTATAAGCGGTTCAAGACATTTTGTCATACGGTAATAATGAAAATTTGTTGGCCATAGCTACACGTGTTAAATATTTTTCACACAAGATTACTCACTTATTTTTTATATATGAGATGTGACAATTTGAATGAACTTAAGAATGACCTATGAACCAAATAAAATATTAAGGTGTATATAGACATTTGTAAAATATTCCAATGTTTATTCGCCATTTCCATTTTACGAGTTACATATCTTACGTCTGATTTGCAGATACAAATATTGTATTTTATTTTAATAGATTTATATATTTTCCTTTTAACACTTAAGTTCAAGACAAAATATATAGAGTGTTTCATTAAAATTCTTATTCCTAAATGCATTTAAATAAAGATAACAATATGAATAATTTTTGTCATATTTTTTTAGTAATATTAGCATGAATTTGTACAAATTATTCCGATACCAACTAGTGACAGTAGTTAACTGCCGACAGCGTGTTAGAGGCTATTATTTGGGTTCTATGTTGTACTGTGTCACGAACATTTGCGTCGATTGTGTAGCAATTAATAACTCAGCTTCAAAGTACGTTAAGGCAGAGTAAGACAATAATTCTAACTATCATATTTGCATAGGTAATAAATAAATAAGGGAATAAGGCCCTAAGGTATTGTGTTCTTTGTTTTTGTAACCAGCAATTTAAGCAATAGTTTTGTCAGCAATGTCAGCAATTTTAAGCAAGTGACTAGATGGATTCACCATGAGTATGTCGGGCTCATTTATCACGCGTTGTAGGCGAAAGGAGCTTTTTTTATCGATAACTTAAAAATTCAACATCGAATTCTTTCCTCGTACCATGCTTAAATTAGCTGAAAAAATAAATTTCTGCTTTTTCCTACTTGATTCAAAAATTGATGGTAAGTGATACACATTATATAGAAGCAAAAAATATACTCTTTAAAATTATGGCTATTATAATATATTTACTACTAGTTATTATTTACTAGGTATTATTTTAAAATATTTGTGTTTATGTTTGAATTTTAAAGACTTAGATAAAAATTATTTACATATATATTTACACACATCATGTAAAAATATATTTTTGTGTCAAAACATTATTTTAATAAGTATATTAAGATCCTAAGAGAAACATTTCTTGTCGTCTTATGAATAAATATGAAGAGCATAGTCGTTATTTTATCATTATAAATTATTTTTTGTATTTAACTTGCTCTAAAACAAAACTTTGGTTTATAAACTTAAAAACATTTTAAGTTTCCCAGAAAATGAAAACGAACAGTCATAAATTGTATCAATAATATACTTAGTCCACTCTCTTTTAGATTGCAACATAACATCATTTTCATTAATATTCATAATTCCAATTAAATGTATGTCTTTATTTATAGTTATGTCAGAATCGCAACTTTAGACAAATTATTATGCTATATGTTATATACATATATGAAAAAAACAATAGATACTCCTTACATTTGACACGACTAAGCTCAAAAATACTACTGTCAAATATTGATTTCGCAATATCGCACAATAAACTATGATTATGGTTTCAGCTTGGATATCAGTAGACACTATTACATTATGTACCTAATAGGAAAAAGCAGCTTGTAATCAGGTATATATATATATATATTTATATATATATATATATATATATATATATATATATATATATATATATATTATATATATATATATATATATATATATATATATATATATATATATATATATATATATATATATATATATATATATATATATATATATATATATATATATATATATATATATATATATATAGATATATATATATATATTCCAGGATTATAATATTTCTAGATATTCATTCTACAACAGTGATATCGTCATTAAAAAAAGACACTGTAAAAAAATTTCACTGTCCCAAATTTCTTTGTGATTCAATTTAAAGTGGTAATTCTTTAAATTAAACAGATCAATTTCATTAAATTCTATCTACAATATATTGTATAATTCATTATTCTTGTTAATAAACTTTCACGGTGAGTCTAGTTGTTGAGGTTTAATTTAATAGATAGCTAAAGATTTTATAGACGAACGTTATATTTTAAATATAATGTTTACTCAGTGTGTTTATTGATTAAAACACTGGTCTTCGACTATTGTTGTTATTTTAAGTTTATTTGAGTGTAAGTAATAATTATAAATAGCTTTTTCGGTGCGATTGATCGAGTAAATCGGCTTAAGTAGCAGTCCGTCACTATAACTGGGTTAACCTGAAAATGTCTATACCTCAGAACAACGATATATTATGCCGTCATGGATTAATTAAAACTGAGCTTATTGGAGGCTTAACCAGTATAAGCGGTTCAAGACATTTTGTCATACGGTAATAATGAAAATTGTTGGCCATAGCTACACGTGTTAAATATTTTTCACACAAGATTACTCACTTATTTTTTATATATGAGATGTGACAATTTGAATAAACTTAAGAATGACCTATGAACCAAATAAAATGTTAACGTGTATATAGATATTTGCAAAATATTCCAATGTTTATTCGCCATTTCCATTTTACGAGTTACATATCTTACATCTGATTTTCAGATACAAATATTGTATTTTATTTTAATAGATTTATATATTTTCCTTTTAACACTCAAGTTCAAGACAAAATGTACAGAGTGTTTCATTAAAATTCTTATTCCTAAATGCATTTAAAATAAGATAACAATATGAATAATTTTTGTCATATTTTTTTAGTAATATTAGCATGAATTTGTACAAATTATTCCGATAACAACTAGTGACAGTAGTTAACTGCCGACAGCGTGTTAGAGGCTATTATTTGGGTTCTATGTTGTACTGTGTCACGAACATTTGCGTCGCTTGTGTAGCACTTAATAACTCAGCTCCAAACTACGTTAAGGCAGAGTAAGACAATAATCCTAACTATCATATTTGCATAGGTAATAAATAAATAACGAAATAACTTCAACATCGAATTCTTTCCTCGTACCATGCTTAAATTAGATGAAAAAATAAATTTCTGCTTTTTCCTACTTACATTGTTTCAAAAATTGATGGTAAGTGATACACATTATATAGAAGCAAAAAATACACTCTTTAAAATTATGGCTATTATAATATATTTACTACTAGTTATTATTTATATATTATAAGAAAAAAACAATAGATACTCCTTACATTTGACACTACTAACCTCAAAAATACTACTATCAGATATTGATCTCGCAATATCGCGCAATAAACTATGATTATGGTTTCAGCTTGGATATCAGTAGACACTATTACATTATGTATCTAATAGGAAAAAGCAGCTTGTAATCAGGTATATATATATATACATATACATATATATATATATATATATATATATATATATATATATATATATATATATATATATATATATTATATATATATATATATATATATATATATATATATATATATATATATATATATATATATATATATATATATATATATATATATATATATATATATATATATATATATATATATATATATATATATATATATATATATATATATATATATATATATATATATATATATATATATATATATATATATATATATATATATATATATATATATATATATATATATATATATATATATATATATATATATATATATATATATATATATATATATTGTTATTATATTTTTTTATTACTGTCAATTTAAAAGCTTCATCACTTTATGGAGAAACGACTCGTTCGAAATGTCTCGGCGGCAGTTAAATTGTCAAACAAGATTACCGCAAAAATTTAACTTTGGCTAATGGAATTCATTTACTTTTTACATACATACATACATACATATCTTCACGCTCTATCCCTAGCGGGGTAGTCAGAGAGAACGGAGCGCCAACGCTGCGGTCCCTACATACCTCTTTCGCCTCGTCCACTGTCATTAACCTCTTCATGCATGCTCTCCGAGGAGTCCTCATGCTTTTTACGTGACCTTCCTCCAGTATCTTCGATACTGTGTTTTCGAAAGTCAACCGAGGTCTCCCCTTACCTCTCTTACCACACACTTTTCCATCGTATATCTTTTTTACCATTCTTTCGTCACTCATTCTTTCAACGTGCCCAACCACCTGAGCACGTTCTTCTTCATTCTTACTGTGACATCCTCGCTGGTACCTACCATACTGTGTACCTCTTCGTTGCGGATTCGGTCAGCTAAGCTGACTCCGCATATCCTTCGAAGAGATCGCATCTCCACAGCATTCATCTTTCTTTCATTCTTCTTCTGTAATACCCACGTTTCACTGCCATATAACAGCGTCGGAACCAAACCTGCATTGTGTACGGCCAAACGTGCAGCGACGCTGACGTTCTGCCGTCTCAACAACGCAGCTAAGGCACCGTTCATTCTGTTACCGGCAGCAACACGTCTTTCCACATCCATTTCGTATCTACCATCTCTACTTAACATACTTCCCAAGTATACTACTTCATTCACTTGTTCTAATAAATTTCCGTTCACGAAAATCTTGCAATCTGTCCTTTCCTCGTCTCTTTCAAATACCAGAACCTTTGTCTTACTTGCATTCAGGCTTAGACCATTAGTTTCACACCCGTCTTTCAGAATGGTGACCAATGCCTGCAACTCGCTTTCTGATGATGCAATAAGCACTGCATCATCTGCGTACAACAAGCAATTTACCTTCAAGTCACCCACTTTTACACCCATATCACTTTCTTTCAGTCCTTGGAGACAGCTATCCAAATACAAATTGAACAACCAGCCGACATGGCGCAGCCCTGTTTGACACCCGATTGGATGCCAAACCGAGGCGACATGTCGGCTCCTACTCGCACACAGGCTGAGTGATCTCTATAAAGAGACTTTACAGCCTGCAGCAAGGGTCCGCTCACATTGTACCGGGGTAGTATCTCCCACAATTTCTTTCTCAAAACCCTGTCAAACGCCTTCTCCAAGTCCACAAAAGCACAGAAAACCTTTTGGTTTACAGCCAAAAACTTCTCTGTGATCATGCGGATGGAAAAGATCTGATCCATGCATCCTCTTCCAGGTCTAAAACCTCCTTGGGCCTCCCACAGTAGCCTTTCGGATCTTTCTTGCATTCTTCTCGCTAAAATTTTGCATATACTTTACCACCTAAGCTAATCAAACTGATAGCCCTATAGCTTGCACAGTCTATCTGTGAACCTTTGCCTTTATACAAAGGCACGATGACTGCACTTTGCCAATCATCTGGGACCTCCCCCGATTTCCAGCACAAATTGCACAGAAACCAGAACAAGTCCAAGATGCGAGGTCCACCATATTTGATCATCTCGGCAGTAACTCCATCCGCTCCCGCTGACTTACCACATTTCAAGCTTCTTATTGCACTCTCAACTTCTTTTATACTGATTTCGCCATCTGCTACATCAAGACTCGGCTTGTCGCTGTTACTTGAGGCAGAAGCGTCATCACATTCATACATCTCCTTATAGAATTCCGCCCATCGCTGCAAAACGTGTGATCTGTTTGTGAATATCTCACCGTCCTTCGAAAGCACCCCTTTCATTCTAAAGGTTGACGAACAACTCCGTGAATCACTAACTTCTCGCCAGAAAAGCTTCGTGTTATCCCGGAAGTTGCTCGTCAACCTTTCATCTCTTTACTCTCGTTTATTTCACGCTTCATCTTTATCAGTGCTTTCGTTTGGTGCTTTTGCAGCTTGTACTCTTTCTTTTTAATCTCTCTCATACTTTTATTCTTACCCGAGGCTTTATAATCCTGCCATGCCTTCTTCTTTCTTTCTACAGCATCTCTCACTTCATCATCCCACCATTCGTCACGCTTTTTACTAAAGCCTCTTTTCATTGTACCACATACCTCTGTCGCAGCTTCCACCATGCAGTTCCTAAGGTTCTGCCAACATACTTCAACGCTTTCATTTCCTGTTTCACAACTGTCTAGCTTTTTGGAAACCCTTTCTGTATACTCCTCTCTGATCGGTGGATCTTGAAGCTTCCAGCTTCTTATGCGATAATTCGATTCCAAGTATGAACACCTTGTGCGGTTACGCCATCCTACGAACAAACCCCTAAATCTAGCAATTACTAGATAGTGGTCCGTTCCCAAGTCGGCACCCCTAAACACACGTGTGTCCATCACTTGTTTTCGAATCCGCTGATCCACTAGGAATAAGTCAATCATACTTTTCTCTCCCATGCGCTCCCACGTATACATGTGAATTTGTTTGTGGTCAAACATCGTGTTTGCCACAAACAAATTCCTTTCCTTGCAAAGTTCCAAAATGAGCTTTCCAGCCTCATTCACTCTTCTGTCACCATATTGACCTAACACACCTTCGTAACCACTTCTCGCGGTTCCGACCCATCCATTCATGTCTCCACATAATATTAATTTTTCATTTCCTCTAACACTGCCTAGAACATCCCTGACACTCTCCCAAAACCCCTCAAGCTCGCTCAATGAAGCTGAGGATACCGGCGCATATGCCACCAACAAGAATATTCTTGTAATCCCCAGCTTGAAGCGAACCCAAAGCAGTCTAGGGTTGATCGCCTCGTACTCTACCACTGCACTAACCAATCGAGAGGACAATAATACACCTACACCTTGACACCCGCGTTCGCTCTCTGGAACGCCGGCCCAGAGAGCGACGCGGCTGCCCGGCAAATCGGTTGCATCATTGCCCTTTCGCTTGGTCTCAGTCATACAAATGACATCCAAATCTCGCTCATCCATCACATCTGATAGTTCATTCATCTTCTGGTCCATCCCTCCTCTTACATTCCACGCAGCTATTTGTAGCTCCGTCCTCCACTTCCCGCCGTTCCGGACATGGCGTGCTGGGTGGCGGTCCCCAACGCCGCATTCGTCTCCACTTGTCACACCGGCGGGGACGCCCGGGTGCGCGGCGCCGCGGGGGGACGCCCTAGCAGTGTGCTCCCGTATGGTGCTCGTGGCTGATGGAATGTTGCAGCCCTAGGTAGGGCTGGCAGGGATCGCTACGTGTAGTAATATAAAATTCATTTTTCTTATTGGCTTTTTTTGTAATAATTTTATCTATATTTAAAGCGGTCTTTTTAGACTTTAAGGCAACATTAAAATAGAATTATTTACAAAAATATAAATTTTAAGTATGTCTTATTATTGTAAGTAATACATACAACACATATCTACATATTAGGTATGTGTTTTGCCCACCAATTACTTTATATATATATATATATATATATATATATATATATATATATATATATATATATATAGATAAGTTTCATACACGTAATTGTGTCCCATATAAACAATCATATATATAAACAATAACATTACAAATATCTTAAAAAAGTGGCTTTAAATCCAAAATGCTACTCGTTCGTTTTATTACAAAGTATAAGTTTAATAATCTTAGATATTTTGATATTTGAACTTTGAGCAAAACAATTTCCCGTATACAAAGTCTTATTTAGACGGCAGTATTAAATATTTGTATGAAATAGGAAATTCAGGAAGGTGGAAACGTGGAAACATACAATGTACAAGAATATCGGTACCAGCGAGAGCTGAGAACTCATTAGTAAGTTGAACAACAATGTCGCAAGTCACGAGAGATGCTGTTCGCTAACAACGCTGCTGTTAGCTCACTCATTATAGTGTTTAACCTTTCATCCGCGCTAATGTAAAGTACGCTGGTTTTCATTAATTATCAATATGAGAAGTAAAATTGATTCCGTTGGTTCACAAATGTATACACAGTAAAAAGTTGTGTATATGTATTTAAAAAATATCATTGTGTGACGTGAATATCTGATAGCGTCAAATATTAAGTATCACGTAAACATTACTCAGTACTTTTTACTCTAATGATAAGAGGCCCTTTTCTGTGTATGTATCTGTATAAATTTAATAGTAATTATTATTTACAAATTCAGGAATGTTATAGTTGTTGTTTATATTACAAACATCAATATTTGCTATATTATCAGTAAAATATTTAAAATCCAAGTTATATATAGGTACAACAGATGATTTGTAAATAGTAATAGCTTCAGATTTCATGTTATAGGCTATGTTGCCTAGCTCTAGGATATGATGAAGTACAAGTTGTTCTGGAGTAATTACTATATGGCAATCACATACACTTTCTGTTCCATTGTCCACTCCCAAACGCTCGAAAAGATGAAAGAAAATTCATGTTCCATACACAAGAGGAGAAAATCTCCTGGTGAACCAGGGATATAGTACCGACACAACTCGCGTGTCATAACCATACACGAGGACTAAGGACAAATATATGGCGAGATATATATGGCGTCCGAACCAGAGGGGCAAGATAAAAGGACGATGATGCAATCAGGTCAATTCTAATTTGAAAAAAAATATTAATGAATACATTCGCGTTACATGTAGTAAATAGTGTATGTATCAGAGAAAATATTAAACATCATGTATATAAAACTAGAAATGGACATAGCGTAACTGAAAAAAAATTAGATCAATAATAAATATTACGTTTGACATGTAGCAAGTAGTATATGTCAGGTCAGTGATTGGATAAGGCCAGCAATATTTAGCTTAATTTAGTATTAGAAAATGTAATGATCTTGAAATTGTAAAACAAAGAAATATATTTTTCAAAAATCTGATTTTTTTACGCTTTCTCAAGACATACTTAAACCTTCAACGAATATCTCCTTACTTTTCAAGGTAAAACCGGTAGTATATTTCGGAAAGGGTACAAGGAAATACGCTTAAGGCAATTCCGTAAATATATAAATATTGTTACCAAGTAAATATGGCAACCAAACATTTTACTTTTTTAATATTCTATTAAATAACAAAGAATAATATAAGAATTTTGATATATAACTTCAGATAAGAATTTATAATAATTGAGAAATATTAAAATATAAAAGCCTGTATTGTTAAATCTATTTATTTATTTATTTATTTAATACTTTATTACACCAACATAAAAAGAAAAAAAAAGAAACATGTAATAAAGGAGTTACAAAAAAAAATATGTGGTATTATCACCATAGGTGATCCTCTTCCAGGCAACCCCTACCATAGAAAACAGAAACAGGCATATAGATTTGGTAGGTGTACAAACACATCCTTAAATAGGAATGTAACCACGTTACATATTCATGTATAATAAACAGATTACATATATAAATATTATTTAATTTTTTCTGATAATTAAATACAAAATTTGCATACTTTGCCTTTAATAAAATAGTCTCTTTTGTCAGAAGGAATACAATTAAGGTATCCTGTCGCCATTGCAATTTCATTATGCAAATTTTAAATATTTTGTATATCTATTAAGCTAATACAGACTTTAGATAGTTAACCCAACTGCTGTTTATTAGGGTCTGGTTTTATGTAAGATTGGTTGTATGTCTAATCGATATTAATTTTACTATGAATACAGAAAAAAAAAGTTTAACTCGACGAAATAAAAAATATCAGATCAAGATCAGCAGCGGCTACGCATTCTTGTTAAGCTATGAATCTAAATATTGAAAATTTGTAGGTATATCACGTAAAAAATAATAATTTCGAACTTATTTATGAGTTCATTTAATATGAGGTGGGAATGTGTTGTGTATTTGTTATTATAATTTGTTTCATAAAACTAGGATAAGGAATCTTTTTTTTAAATTGTGCATGTGTATTTTTTCAAGAGATAATAACGATTATTTACAAATTGATTGTTATCGATTTAAAAAATTAAATCCGTTTATGGAGACCTGTTATAACAGTACGATACAAATTACTATGTTTCTGCTACGAAAAGCTCAAACTTTTTAAGAAGTCTTAACAAAAAGCAATTTTATTTATGAACTCGTTTTAAACACAAATTCAGTCAATTTTCCTTTTCAGTTCTGAGAGCACTCGTCCTTGATACCCATTGAGTGAGCTTAGCGGTTCTTACGAACTCACTTTAGGCATTAAAACGTGAACAGTTTAAGTATTTGAATATTTGTAACAAAAAACTCTGTTATTATTTTTTATAATTATGCATCAAAATTAGTAAGAATATATATATATATATATATATATATAATATATATATATATATATATATATATATATAATATATATATATATATAATATATATATATATATATATATATATACTATATATATATATATATATATATATATATATATATAATATATATATATATATATATATATATATATATATTATATATATATATATATATATATATATTATATATATATATATACACATATATATAAATATATAAATATATAGGGTTTTCCAATAGGGACGCTTGACCTTTGACAGCTGATTGCGGCCATGTTGTTTGAGTGACAGCTGTCAAATGCAGTGTGTTATATTCATTCCGGTCCTCCCAAACCACCGTACAGTGTCGAGCAGAACGTGCAAATAATAAAATTGTTTTATAAAAATGGGTCTTCAGTTCGAGCAACGTTCCGCGCACTTCGCCCGTTTTACGGTCGCGATGATCGTCCTGCCGAGTAGACTATCCGTCGATTGGTAGACAAAATTCGAGTCAGTTAACAATCAGCCGGTTCCCGTGCGTCAACGTAACGCGAGACCTGCCGAGAATATCGCCGCTGTGCGTGACATTGTCCTCGAAAACCCGCGGCAGTCAATTCCGCGTCGCGCACAGGAACTTGGCCTTTTGCAGACGAGAACTTGGCGAATTTTGCGTTGTGACTTGAGCCTGCACCCGTACAAGATCTAGCTGACCCAAGAGCTCACGTTTAATGACCATAGACAGCGCCGTGTGTTCGCTGACTGGGCATTAGAGCAGTTGGAAGTTGACGCCGATTTTGGGCAAAAAAAATATCTTCAGCGACGAGGCGCATTTTTTGGATGAATGGCTATGTCAACAAGCAAAAATTGCCGCATTTGGAACGAGACCAATCTACACGAGGTTCACCAAGTGGCATGCACCCGCAGAAAGTGACTGTTTGGTGCGGATTTTGGGCCGGAGGCGTGATTGGTCCCGTATTTTTTCGAAAACGATAAAGGTGTGGCTGTCACCGTCAATGGTGAGCGATACCGGGTCGATGATAACCAACTTCTTTGGCCTGAAATCGAGAATATGGATCTGGACAGCATGTGGTTTCAACAGGACGGCGCTACGTGCCACATAGCAAGGACGATGGAAGTTCTGCACGATCAAGTGAACTATGCAGTAATTATTATATTAAAACGTGGATGTGTGGGATATAATGGAACTTAACGTTATAATCAAATGTAATGTAGTGTGTAAAGACGTGACAACCGTTTTTCATAAGCGCTGTAACAGTTGGTCACGTTATTGAAGTATTTCAAACGGTTTAAAGATTTTGTTTAACTTGTGATGTTCAGGTAGTGCGGTGATATTTTGAACTGACCTTTGTAATATTATAAAAGCAAGATTTAAAGGGGTCAAGGTTCCAATATATTACATCAGTGAGTAAAATTAATAATAGTTCTTTTAAATAGTATGCCAAGTAATGTCTAAAAATCATATCTAGTTGTGCTATTGCGGAACAGAAACAGGAACTAATTTACTGAAATTTATTTGAATATTGAAAAGAAAAAAAAGAGTTTGACTATATATCCGAGGTAGCATATTTCTGTCTAAATTACATTAGTAATATGCAGTTATCTGCAATTAGTGTTTAAACCCACGCAAATATAGTTGCTTATAGCCTTGGGTAAATGCCTAGTTTTAGTTTTAAAATATTTAAAGTCACATTTAATTTTGTTTTTGATTTTTTCACCCTTTATAATACAAGTTTACAAAACTTATAAGTATATATTAATATTTTGTATAAATAATTAAATAGTATTAGTGGTATTTATTAAAACACAAAATGTAATGATTTGTATTGATTACAATTTATAATTTAATACACTTATTTAAATTTATGGAATTCAGAATGCTACTGAAATATTGTTGTTGGACGTTAATCCGTTATAATTATTGGTCCTTTTTTCACTTTAACTTTAGGACCTATTTACAAGTATTAAATAAAAGCTTATATGTTCAGGGCAGGTTAACATAAAGTAGTATATATAGTAGTAAGTTTACAATCGCCTTTTGGTTGATACATCTACATATTTTTGGATTTTTTTCCTTTACATAATATTCTCTATCATTTTATTTTTTGACACATTATATAATTAATTTGCAATATTCATTTATTGTGATTTTTCTTTTTCCCAAGAATCTATACATTTGAATATTCGGCATAACTATATACGAAATCTAAAAGATCTTTTTTCATATATTAATTAATGATAAGCGTAACGGCAAGGTTACTAAAAGAGTTAATACTGAAACATCTTCCATAATATAAAACGGAAGACGCTTACAATCTACCATCATTTTTTAGTCATCATCGTCATAGATCATAGTCTTACTAGTTTCAGTATTCTGTAGAACACCTTCACTGGTCTTTCTAAATACTTTTGTTCTGTTTAATGGTAAATCATTTTAGCTACGTCTACTTTATATCTAATAAATAGTTCGCATGTGCTAGTACGCGCTTGCGTAAGTAAAAGTCGACTGTAAGCGTAGTAGACACATTTACTATTTAGTTCCGAAAAATAGATAAACAAAAGTATAAATAAAAATAAGAAATTAAAAATAAAATCAACACTGACAAAAATAAACGTATTTAAATTTCTTTTCTTTTTATTGCAAAACCCTTTCACAATATTTGTAATATAAGACGACAAAGAGATGTTTTTAAACAAAATTTTACTAATCAATACGTGCAACCATATGGCGACGCTTTTGTGACCTTACGAGATAGTACCTACTCGTTTTAGCTTTGTATTAGTTATATAAATTAACTTGTAAAATGACCTCCTGAGGAGTAAATTATCGTAGTTATGTAAGTTACTTTTAAACAAAAAAAAAAGTTGAAAAAATAATAATTTCTAACAAAAGGACTACGAATTCGTAGTGAATAAAGAAAGCAGACAACACCGCGGGCGCGGCGGTGACGATTTACACCTGTTCCGCATAAAAATTTTAATATGCTAAAATATTGAATGTTATCGTAATATATTTAATAGAACAAAATTTTCCTCTATATCTATATCATTTTAAAATTTAATCTTTTTCATCGTAAAAGTTAGGATAAGGTGAAAAATAAATCTATTTTTATAAATAAAAATAACCATCTCGTAATGAAACTCGTAGCTGCTATTACAAACGGGGTCTAAATTGTACGATGTCCACGCGGGTACTATTGTGTCATGCCCTACTTTTTAAATACGTGGGAGAACACTCAGTTGTATATCATATTCTACAACCGAGGCTTAGCCATGGCTTAATCCAAAATTGCTTCCAACACGAGCAGTATTTGAATTGTGTGGGGTTAGCAATTACAAGAACATCCCTGTTGCCTTGGTGAAATTATAAATATAAAATTATTCTTTGTTTGGACTATTTGTGCAAAAAAACCCAGTAGAAAGAGAAATACAATTTTATACAGTTTTTTAGTAGAAAATCTATCTTAATGGTATATCTGTATATCATTGAAGTTCAAGAAAAAATATGATAAATTGTCTTAGAGTGTATAGTGCAGAAGTTTCTCTATTATAAAATATTGCTACGTAAAGGTGGCCAAAACATTTTACAAAAGATATGAATAACGACGATTCATATTTACCATTAAAGCAGTTTAAGTTCCATAAGAGAGCTTTTGAGCCTGAAACGTCTATAGATTGCTGTGTAATATCATTGATATTCTTCGACCTATAGCAAAAAAACTAAAAATATTAAACGTTTTAAGGTTTTGTATTCAGAAAGGTACTTAAAATTAATATAAATAGAATCTGGACGTATATGTTGCAAATTGTTTGAGAAGTATTCCCATTTACATTTCTGTATTAAAAACATTTTCGGTCTTACTTGCTTATAAAAAAATATGCGGTGAAAAATTTTATTACTATATAATGTAAAATGGAAAATGTATGATATTTGGAAAAGCTGGCAGCAACACTTGGCAGATAAGATTATTAAAGCGTTCTCAAGCGAGTCCGTTTTCAACAGGGGTGCGTGCGTCGCGCGCGTGCTCTTGTGGCGATTTCTCGTGTCCGTGAGCCTTAATGCCCGCCTTTAAAGCAAGACTCACGTCCCATTCGAGAGGAAACGTTTATTTTAATCCCCCCCAAATGTGTATATAATTCCAACGGATGTGTTTTGTTAAATATAAGAATTATTGCTGTCTGGGAAAGGTTAAATGATCTTTTAAATGCCTCGGTTTGTCATTTACTAATTTTTCAACGTAAGTACACGGATGTGCGTAGTGATTACATTTCAAATATATTTATGAAGTAGAAGATATACATTATACATTAATTAATATAATTATTGATTTTATCCTTTATAATACAAACCTAGTTTAGGACATAAGATAAAATTAAAAATAAAATAAGTCATACTTCACATAAAAAAACATTTATTGTGTTCAGAGTGATTGGTTTTCATTATACACA